>OX451208.1:11964790-12442706 GCA_949628255.1 Macrophya alboannulata
ATACAGAATTTTTATGAAATTTTAAGTCGAAAAATTGTTTCTGGTGTCAGGAGGACATCTGACTTGAGGAGGTGTGTTGAAATTCTTATGCGGAAAAAATTGGGCACCTTATTGCATGCAACCATATCATTAGGCGCAGCTAATTTTTCGATTTAAAATTGCTGCCAATCGAAGAATTACGCCCTGTCTTCTTACGATTATTATAATTCACCTAACTCATTCAATATCTGAAATAAAGAGTGGCAGGAAGGGGACAGTGGGAAATAATGAACTAATTAATTATAGGTACACCTGGGAATTTATTGCTACAGCATTGATACATTTTATTCATTTCTAATTGTCAATATACCTATGTAGTACATACAAAATGTAGTTATTTCTGATAAGTAAATACACATATCTATACGCATCGCAAATTATCAACTATATCAAAATAGCTCGTTGATATTGCCCGACTCAAAGATGTTTTTAGATGATCGTGTTCGGCATTCCAATTGCGAAGGTCCTCTTACGATGCATAGAAAGCAAATTTTCCTCTATTTCAGTGAAATTTCTATGTTAGGTTCGACCCATTCCTCTCGAATTATCGTCTGCCAAACGGACTATTAATTTGGGATCACCGTTTAGGAGAAAATCAAGATAATCCTCTATATCGGTAAAAATCGACTGCTGCCCCTCTTAAGGCGAAAGTCTTGCCGGGTGGATATGATTAGATTCTGATGACCGGTTACGTCACTATAACAGAAGGATGAGTAATAATAATAAAACATGATAAACGTGAGTGTTAACAATAAAATCATAGAAGTGGTAATAAGCATAATAAAATTAGACTCAACCCATATTTATATCGTTAATAAGTTGACTGATGTATATCATTACACAGGAGTATTGACAGTTGTCATATGGCTGACATGTAATGAGTAGATCGAAATTTTCTGGGTATAGCGTCAATGATAACATGTCCTTTTTATCAACATAAGTAACGTTGCCTATGTCCCACCATTCCGTTACAAGCAAACAAATTTCATGCTTTTTTTTATAAACAAAACCGCGACTGAAGAATTTTAATTGGGGCTAGGGCAATTAATAATGAGGGAGCAATTATTTGTTATATTTATTATATTTGTGAACAATATATTGTAGCACAGGTAGCCGTCTTCTTATTCTGATCCTTGGTAGGCATATCTCCTTAGTAGGAATGTAGCCGTCATGCAGGGTGAAGCGCAAACATGTGTGTTTCCATGAATCCATACTTCCTGTTTCGACAGCGGATTTTCTACGCTTGGTTTTTTCGCGTTTACAAGGAAAATATGAGGATTGTCGTCCTACGAATGGGTCCATCAATCACCGACAAACGATTTCACTTCAGGAAAATTTATTAATTAATTTATTAATTAACAAATCACCGACAAACGTCCGGATTAGTCCATCATTCACCAACAAATGACCGACCAACGATTAGAAATATAATTAATTCCATCGGGGTAGATGAGGGCCTGACTACAGGGAGTCCACATGGAAACCGTATAGGAACACATTGACTTGGCCAGAAATAAGAAATCCCCCTGTAATTAGTTGTACCACGTTTTCGTATTTCACAGCCTGACTTCTCGTGCGCAACGTTCTGCGTCCTTTGGATCAGACGTTGGGCTTCGTCGTTCTTTTCAAACTTTTGACCAGTTCGTATATTCGACTAAACAGTGATTGTTTCTCGTATGAAATCAGTATGAGTAAGTGAAGAGTTGGCGTGCACCATTAATTTGCACACGAAACAACAGAAACATAGATTCTTTATACTTACTTTCCAGAATCATAGCGTTACATGCCTGCTCGATCCTTGGACTACTGTACCTGCTGAATTTATAATTACAACGAGTCCCTAGCCGACGCAAGAATACCTTCGCCGAGACATGTTGATGTAGGTCTCGCTATTATTATTTCGACTCGACCTCTGTTTAGGCCTTGGAACGACGGGCGATGACTATCAGCTGTTTTCACGCAGTTTCCCTTGAAATACAATGACTGCTCTCATGTGTGAAGACGAGTTTTCGCTTTTAACTTTTATTACAACGTCCGCCCATTGATTTTACGAAAGCAACAGTCCATTCAATGGAAGGACCTACTGAAGATTTGATTACTGAAGTCGGTGGACAAAGCTAGATTTCTTTTTTTTTTGGGACCGGAAATCTAATCCCGGAATCACAGCCCAACTGTCATAGATACGAATAACTTTGCAGTGATACGATTGAAATTTTTACTCGTGTTTTGTATCTCAGATGATATTTCAACAGCTACAGTAAAATTTTCAAAATTTATAGGAGCACACGTGTAACATGTAAAACGATTCGTTTGCCAACAAAAAGCTGCACAAGTTGGGTCTTCCGTTGACAACTCATGTAATACAATATTCGTAGTTACCTTTGTCTATTAGCCTACATATAAAATCGCCAGAGCAAGATCTACGCTCGCACGCTTATTATCATATGTAATATCCAACATATATTATCATATCTAGTAGAATATCCGAGGTGACCATATATTCGCAAGGCTGCTTACTCACCTAGGCAAGGTAATTAACCTACTGAACTTGCCCACGGCTTAGAAAAAGATGTCACACATTGTCGACGATAGGTTGATCAGCATCGATGTATAGAACGGTTATTCAATATGTCTTACATCTGGATGTAGAAAGAGTATACACTTTTATTTCTTAAACACAACAGTTTGATGAAGAATCGTAAGTATCTGGTGATGAATTCTGGTACAAATTCATTAATTAACAAAGTGCCTTATAATTAATTGAAGGAATCAGAAATCAAAGAGATATAACCCCCTTCTATAATCGATGATAAATTTTATTGAATACTGTGTTAAGCGTCAATTACAATTAGGCTGATAACGGATATCTGCAAACTCAAACGAAGTCCACACACCACTCGTTTGTGGATTTGCGCCTGATCATCAAGCAACTCAAGATACATCAATGCATAGATAGATACTGTATTTCTTTTCACTTGAGCTACTATTAGGCTCGCATAGCACTGATAAAATGCTTCATCCTATACTCGGGTAAAAAATGTATTCACAATGATTAGCAGCGTTAGTCAATTTGATAGTTTATAAATATAAAGAACAGAATAGAGTAAAATATATAAAGACCCCTTTGGTATAACGGTACATCATTGACCGACAAAGTGATGTGCACCGCCTATTCAATAAAATATTTACATTTTTGTACAATTCTTTGCAGAAGACGTGGAGACAACTTGTCCTTCCAGTAGTCTACAGCGACATCGTTTTCTGCCGTCTGAGCTGCAAGTGCGTGTTCATCAGGAGCATCTTTGGCATCCATCATAGCTGCTGGCGCAAGCCAAAGGCTCATAAATAAACCGTAAAATTTATGTTTTTCCATTTCACTTTGCAACCATTCGAAAGTCATTTCGTCATATACATTTCCGGTTTCTACTGACAGCTTTAATCGCAGTCTTGTGTGATAAATTTCTAAAAAAGCGTTCTGTTGTTCGAGCAAAAGTTCGTGGGGAATACTCGTGTGTAAGAAATATAAAATATCTATGACCACAGGTGCGAATCTGGACACTTGAAAATCGAGAAATCGTACACCGCTAACTAACTTCCTTTCGTTTTTTTCCTCATATTTAAAGAGTAGATTGTTTATCCACAGATCACCAGCACATAATACTGAATATTTGACAGGTTTCACGATTTCCTATGTGACAATACGTAAAAGTAAAAATCTTGAATATCACTTATAATGTAATAAAAGTCATGATAAAATTAGCCTCGAATCAATCGTTCGATTGATCGCATTTCGGATCATTAAAAGCACAATGAAATTACATCCTGTATAGTGTGATTCAGTACCTTAACCACATCGTAAATCTTTCCTCGACGTTCATTCATGAAAGTTATCTCTTTCGAATTGTCATCTTCTGGTGTAGCTGCAGTTTTCAAACACAGCACAGTAAAATTGGGCAAATCGTTTAGAAACTTTCCAATACCTGGAGGTTCTGTATCACTGAAAAGAAGTTCCACCACGTCCTTTCGTAATTCAAAGAACCGATCCTGGTCAGCATGTTCCAAGATTAGTGATGCTGCATGAAGTTCAGCGAGCGTCTACAAGACGAACACATTGCAAATATCCATTCATTTGCATATACAGGCCAGAGATTACAAAGAAATTCATACATATTTATAAACCTGCTCGAACGTCATACGAGATATGCTCAGCAAAGTCTATATGTACATGGAATAGATTTGTAATTTATCATGCTAAGCACAGAATGTACTACTATGAAAAATATTTGCATGGAGTGCATGATGCTGTTATCATCGTGATAAATAACGGAAAAAAGAAACCAACCTCAAGTACTATTTTTATATGGTCGAAGTCTAGGCCTTTGATTCTGTCCCCGAGAAGGAAGCCTTGCGGTTTCAAGTCCTCCAGGATGATTTGTTTGGTATCAGCGAACAAGCAATTAGGGACTATTTTCTGTTTTTTGCCCAGAAGTACTGGCAGCAGACGATACATCGCTGCCTCATTTGCGAAGAGTTCTTTGGTTTGAAATACCTCCTGATGGTATTCAGTTTGAGGGACGGTTTTAGAAATGAAACTTTTTCGGTAAGCTGAGAATAAAAGTAATACCTTCAAGGTAATGCGTAATGAAATATGGATTTTGACTTAACCATCAGATGAAATTATTAGAGGGAAAATCAATACACATTTAATACTCACGTAGACCATATCCGGTGGCTCCTGTGACAGCAAGACGATTTACAACAGACATGTAGTTGTCACCTTTGTCACAGCCAGGACTAACGTCCACAGATTTTATTTCAAGCATTGGATCATTTTCAAATTCCCGCAAAACGTTCTGAATGAACGCCACGTCTGTAGGAAAACGTTATCTGTTATTGGTATCGAAACTATTTCGAGAACCGCTCTGATTATCATTATGATGAAAACCCAATTTCAGCAAACCTCGTTCCAATCGCATAATAGAAATTAAATTATAGATCATAAAATATTCCGAAAGATTTTCTCTGTTCAGTCTGAAGTTTCTACAAAAATTAAATGTCTATGCATTGGAGTGAAATTGAATTTGCAACCTCTTGCTCAGCTGAAGGGTGATGTGATAATGAAACCGATAAAAAAATGAGGTTTCAAAGATACCAATTGATCCTATATCAACAAAATTATCTCCACTGTATGTATTACCTGGTTTGTAGGAAGATTCTGATTCGGTCATGTTGAATTCCGCCTATAACAAAATAAAAAAATATATACCTATATGCTCCCTCGATGGTACGATTATATAAAAGATCGCACTCTGTTTAAATATAATGAAGGATATTATAATTCAGATGAACAACAAAGGCAAAAAATGAAAGGAAATATAATAATCGATAAACTTATTCATTTCATTTGATAAGTCTTCGACCAGCTTATGGTTCTTGTTGCATTGTACTACCGGTCGGTCAAGTAATCATGTATCGACTAAGACAGCCAGGTCTCTATGTGCTTGTTAAATTAGAAATTCAAAAAAATTTGTGTACAAAAACTGTTCGAAAATAAGCACAGTTTTTTTAGTATCTAATATCAGGATGAAAATGATGGAGAATTACCGTTTGAACTAATATAATTCGCGGTTCTACAACATATTCGGTATTGCAAGCAGTTAATTTTAATTGATAAAAAAAAATTATTCATATTTGACAATAATTGAAAATTTCATACACAATATATCTACGTATGTACATCAAGTATGGAGTTGCGCGAATCAACTCGGTACCGAACAAAATTATTTACGTAGCTCGAGTGTTATTGTACTTACGCTGCACTTGCTTTGCTCGAGCGGGCTCATCGGCCTGCCACACTACTGACCCACTGCCGTCTCAGCTGAAACCACTAATATCGCCTGCGCCAGGGCCGCTCCAGCTCAACGAACAGTGGGGGTCTAGGATGCGGGGGCATTGACCCCTCGCAACTTGGCAATATATGTAATTCTTAGATTCTGGCGAAACGACGGTATCATCAACCGTATCAGGTGAATCTATGTACTGAAATTTTTCAAAATTATAAACACAAGTGTACATATACGTATGTATGTACATCTATTAATACATATATCATATGTATTATTGTTGTGCTTAGTGATAACACGATACAGAATTCAATTATTTATCTCTACGATCGGGTGAAATGTCGAAGCGCTGTAATCTCCTAACTTTTTTTTTTCTCAAGATACCGCGATAAATCTTATCCTAGTAAATCATATAAACACAGTTCCCTCCATATCTCGGACTGTTATTAGTATAGGTACGCCGTTACATACGGGTTGTTGAACTTCCCCTACTACATATCGAAACGAAGTCGAAGACTTTCACCGCAACTCTATTTGAACATATGTATACCAAAGTTTTTCGTCATTTCGAATTATCATGACGATCAATTACCGCTTCATTGTTCAATCACCGGAAGAATATGCGACGTATATTTATATAAATATATGACATTTTTTTGATACTAGACGAATCGATTTACCCCTGCAGTTTTGACTATGAAATTGGTAAGGCAGCATGTGCAGACACACAGCACTACGATTTTAAAAAGATGTAATTGAATCTCAAAAAAGAGATGGTTCAATCAATGCTCTTAAAGTTCTAAAGATACGATGAATAGTGTTTAACACTTACAAATTCAATTGAAAGTTAAAAATCAGAATACAAAATAGACAAATTTTAGCGATAGAAATATTTATATCTAGTATACGGTCTATGCAAGCTCAGACGACCTGGTGTACTCGAATAAAATAATCTCGATTGTTGCAACATTGCAGAATATCCGAGTGTATAGATTTCAATGAGTACAGATTTAATAGTAGATTCTGTTTTTGTCGTATTCTATCTTATTTATTCTTAGTTTCGGAGTTGACGATAACGATATAGTGCTTACCTTCAGTACGACGATATCGCGAATAATTATCTGCTACACAAGAATTAGTTGTATTTCAATACTTCGAATGTGACTGAGCATTTCTACAAGGTTCGTTCGCCTATAAGTACCCAACTGTCAACTGGCAGATAAGTATTGCCAAAAGTGGTAGGGGTTACCCTCAATCGTCGACCAGAAAGTTTACACTCCTCTATCCATATCAAACAGCGAATGGTAAAAGTCTTCGTCCCACGTTTATATAGCATAAAAATTCCTGGTAATATTAACTGAGATTTGACCATGCCCAGACCAAAAGAAGACAAAATTTTATCGCTAATCAACTGATTGCAAGCCCCGATTCGCAAAAACTTCGCGTAAGTAGGTGTTCTTAGTCTTAATCACAAAATAATTCCATACAGAGTTAACCAGGCTAATTATCTCCCATTGATTACAATTAATCACAAAGAGAGCATAGCATCAGGTTTTTTTTCTGAAATATTGCAATGCATTTATGACTCAAAGAACATTTATTGTATGCAGCAGTAATTCAGCTTTCTTTTATCACACTGGGGGAAGACAAGAGGAATAGATTTCCTTTACCACATAGCAATTATAAATGTAACACTCAACTAGAAATTTATAAATAATACTATATTTATTTAAGTCATCGTCATACAGTCTTCAATATACGATACGTCATAATATGTATACCTATAAGGTAAAAAAAAAAAAAAACAATAGATATTTATATAACAGTATTAAACTATATTGCTGCAGCACTTGGAACCATCATCTAGTGTAAATCGCGTACCGTACGCGTTGTAGCCGGGAAATCTGCGCGGAGACTCGAACAAAAAATGGCATCATACATCGGTATGCTTTCGAGTCTATTATTCCAGTCCATTGAACCTTCGCAACGAAGTTAATCGACCGAGATGCTCAGAGACTGGTCGTTGACGTAATATCATCAACATATGAAATAATCAACTTCCGTTAGACTTCGTCACGAAGCTCCGTTCAATCCCTGTGTCTCGTCCTCTTTTTTACCAATATCTGTTCTTCGATGAACTAACGGAAGTTCAACGTCTCTTTTGTCGTCGTTACTTGCAACAATAGCTTTGGTTGGGTCAATGGTATCAGGTGGTATTAAACGTTTGTTTACGACCTGTATCCAAACCATAGCGAGAACCAGCGACGCACCAGTAATCCCAAATGTATGATAAGTTCCATATTGAGTGTAAATCTGCCCCACGAATACCGGACCCAAGACACGTGAAAGACAACCCGCTCCCGTCATAAGACCCATCCATACTCCCTGAGGACGAGGACCGAGCATTTTACTAAATATTGTTTGAATTAGCGTCACTCCAATAGGATATCCAATTGTTGTAAGCCCATAACCAATAAGGAACTGTAGTATGGTCATTTTTGGCGTGTTGCGACACCATTTCTGTGTACTTGGACAGCCCACGATGTCTGTACCATTCGCATCTTTCGTCACGTTGCCGAACGCTGAAACATAATGTCATAAAATTTGGAATTAGGTATTTATACAGCTTGCTGCATCCTCAAAGGTGAATATTATTTAGGCCGTATGTAAGTGAACGAATACTTACGACCATACTCGGCAATCTGCGGAGGGTCTGGGCCCCATGGGATACACATCACTCTGCCGATGATCATGCAGAAAAAACCACCCCAGAGCATTATTTTTCTCTCAGCAAATCTGAACGAAAATTAATTCGATTAATGATATCTATACTGTAATCAATTTGCATTATATAGTCGAGATAAGAGAAACTATACGTCTCCATGGGTAAATATCCTAAATGGAAATTTTTAACTGTTCCTTTACATACATCTTGCACAGAGGTCCGATCATGACGAAAGTAACGCAGGCGGCTATCGCACCGACACTCATCACAAGTCCCATGTAATACACGGCTTCATCTTTCGACCAAGCGAATTGATCCATTGTCAGTGATGTACCCAGTCTGAAGAATATCGATAAATAATTACGGTTATTTATTTTGGCATTATCATTTGTACCTAGATAACGAAATCTGTGCATTGGTATTCGAATTTACGGTCATATAACTTTCGAGATTCCACTCACGTTTCAAGCAGGACGAAATTGAAGACTAATATGAAAAAGGCACATATCAGAGTCCAAGAGGCAAGATAATCCGGTTTTACTGCCTTCCAAGTTTCTTCCTCTGTAATAATACACATTCATTAGGTATACTGATCGTTACTGTTTCATCATCAAGAACGCATGCTGTATAATCCCGGGGGAACAAAAAAATATATGGAATCTAAACTGATATCGATATACCATATGTAGCCGATGCATGACATCGGTGCAACAATACAATAGATTGCACCGCAGAGGCATCTAAACCAGAACGTCAGATAGTGGCATGTGATGAGCGCGGTAAAAGAACATGATAAAAACGTGCCGAATAACAGATCAAAACAGGGTCAAAACGCAACAATTCGAAGAACCGAATTAAGTTCTTAACGTCTTAAGTCTTTAAAAGGCAATACCTTATTAAGCGATTAGAATTTTGAACAGTAAATTTCACCTGAAGCCTTCCCCTGTGTTTGCATAGCTTCGCGAGCTGCGATTCTGCGCTCCGTAAAATTCCACGGAAGAAAAAGAACGAAGTTGAAGACACCCATAAGGACGTTGATCCAACCTGCCGCTGTGTACATGTTGAACGGAAGACCAAGAAGATAATAGCCTTTATCACGCAGTGGTGTTACCGCCATTTGTAGGCTTGGACCAACGACAAATCCCAGCACCTACAAAGGTCGATTAAATTATTTAGTGAACATTACATTATATTATGTGGGCAGATCACCGAGGGTCAGTAATTGCAAATTACTTTGATCAAGACTCGTTGAATAATCGATCGACTGATTGCTCAAGTAGAAAATTTTTTGTAATTCTTTTTTATTCGTCATGTGAATATACCTACATTGCAGGGTTTCGTACCATCATTTTGAGACTAAATTTAGCACTCTTAAATGCAATTCGGGGATTCCATTAAACTTGCAAGCTACAATTGAACACCTTATAAATAACCTGAACTTTTTATATGACGAATGTTTTAGTCTTACTGTGAACAGATTTATGAACCCACTTACTACCCGGATGGATAAATATCTATGTACAAGCTGTTCTGATCACAAGTGGTATATACTACTACATTTAATTGTATATCAAGGTTTCTTCTTCGTAACACATTGCAGATTTATATAAGTCATCGCAGTTACGCCGGCGCGGCGGTTTGAATTGAAGCGTGACTCCGACCACTAAATTGGCCTTTCCACAAATTATGTTATACACTACACAATTAGAATTATAACTGTTAAGTGAATCATTTACGGACTCATACCACTTTGGCTCTAGGTACAGTACCTCTAAATTCATGAATACATATAAACTAGTAGATAACGTATTTGCACGTACTTGGGCGAGAGACACCATGGAGACCGCTTGAGTTCTCTCGGACAGTTTCGTTGCTGCAGAAAGATAAGACCGTGCCACTGCGATGTTTGCTGAAAATACCATAACGACGTCATAAAATTGCATCAAATAAAGTCCATTCTACATCTGGGTGATATAATATGAGCCTGCAGGGAGTAGGTAATATTTCCACAAATGCAAAGCATTTAAGATTCCAATCAGACCAGTAATTTATACACCGCTTTCATCGTTAGAATTTCAGTTAATTATTGCCTGAAGTTCGATAGATTTAAGATCGTATACACGCGGCCAGAAATTATCAATTCAGAGATAAGACCTGAACTTATGTTAGACAGTGAGGTTTTACGGTCTTAACAAGACCTTAACAATTCATTCATTTCTGATAGCTAACAATGCAATCAAGCTAAGCTTGAATCTGATCCGCTTTTCTCGAAAGCACTTGAAAAATGTTATCAAAATTAAAACAACAGATATCTTATCTTATAAGGGTGGTGTAAGATCTATAAGTCTTGAATGCACTATGCAACGTATTAGTTCAGTTAGCGGGTAATTTCAGCTCAAAAAATTTGGGGGATTTTTGATTTTTGGATGAGAAAAGTAGTTTGGGGCCCTGAGTAATTCTCTGAGTCTTCAACCTTGGCGAGCCGCCGCTCGGTCCTCCACCTTGGAAAAATGGCATCAAAAAAGGGTTTTGTCGCAATATTTCCTTTTTGGATGGTCCTACGGCTGATATGGTTATGATCAATGTTGTAGAAGAGATAATTTCCAACAACTTTTGTCAGAAGCTTTTTCTCGTAGGTCGAATAGTTTTTTATCTAGAGCTACGGAAAGCGGTTGATGTCGTACGAAGCTTTGAAAAAATTTGTTTTTACCAGGGATGTTTGTAAATTATAAATTATACTATAATAATACTAAGTATTTTACACTAATCGCCATACTACCGGGAGTTTTCATAAGGTAAAGTGGACTTGGTGAAATTCGGGTCATTCTGGGGACAGTTTGCAAAAACTTAGAGAATTACTCAGGGCCCCAAAATACTTCTCTCCTACAAAAATCAAATCGTCTCTAAATTTTGTAAGCCAACTGCCTTTTTTTTCTGCTCTGACGACTGCGCTGTATATGAGTCCACTTCATATCTTGCTGGATTAGTGCAATAATCTTTATAGTATCTAGAGTGAATCAGTTTCAATATTTCCTTGTACGTAATTTGAAAAAATGTATATCCTGATCGTCCTATTAGTCGTCAATAACAGTTTCTAATTGGTGATTATAAAATAACTCATTTCATTAACCGGAACTGACGCCAACGAAGAACCTCGAGGCGATCATCGCGTACTTCTTGGGCCCAGGAATGATTTCGACTGTGCTGTAGGCAGCAGAAGCCAGAGTGAACACTGCCAGAGTAAGGAGAAGCGGCAGCCTAACAGACCCACGTTTATTACCCCACCAGCCGAGCAACGGGGAGAACAACATCTGTCCCAAAGGGTTGGCAGCCACCACATATCCCAGATACTGTTTCCCGGCTGTAGGGTCTAACTGAAAGCGTATATTGTCAGTAAACTGTGCTATGGTACTAGTATTGGAGCATGCAAAGGTGCGGGTGATCATGAAAAGAAATACCAGGCCAACGCAATAGGAAGGAGATTCCGGTTTCTTAACGAATTCGTATAGAAAGTTATGTGCTCAACGCTCACTATTACATGGTGAAGGGTAAGGACCTAGAGAGTATGTGAGTGTGATAATCTCTGGGCTGTAAGCTGAAGCGTTGATTAAAATGTAAAAGAATGTCCAGGTTCGAATAAGAGATTAATAAATGCTCAGTGAAAATCAAATGCGGAAAGTTTGAAGTGATAAATAGGGGAACCCGGGGCAAAATGGGACACCATTTTTTGAACGAAAAATTTTCTTTTTCTTTTTTTCAATAGTGGCCTATTTCACCTCAGAGTCAGCTGTTTTCCAGTTCTTGATAAAATAATTGAGATAACGACTGAAAAAAATAATTTTTTCTTACAAAAAATTTTAGAGTGGCCACATTGCCTGGACTGATTGAACCTACCCCATCCTTTCCTACAAAGCACAACTAAGCATTTTCGAACGAAAAAATAATAAATAAAAAATGTCTCCTTTTGCCCCGAGATTCCCTATAATATTTCTGTGAGGGATAAAATTATCAAAAATTTGATGCACTATCATGAATCGAAATTTTGATCTTTCAACTTCAGATGTATAACGATGAATATTCATTCGTCGTTTATCTCACAACTTGTTACATTTCCGATATAATACGCACCTTGTCCAAATACGGCCAAACGCCCGTCAGCACGATGCTGAACCCAAGAGACATTAGAAACATCGTAAAGTAAATCACATTTATACTTCTCCAACGTTCTTGCCTCTCAGCAACCGTCTCGAGTTCATCAGCAGGTGCTGGCCTTCTGTAAACCAAAAATAAAAACGGAAATCTTTACGTGGTATGAATACTGTACACGAACTCTTAAACATATTAATAAATGTCATTTTTATAAGCGTGAATTGTGACCTAATTCCATGCTAGTAGTTTCAGCAAGTTTGATTTCTGCTTGTGCCCTTTTATTCATGTACAAAATGAGCTTAGGAATAAATCATATTACAGCATTTGATTCATAGATGTGTAAAGTCTCGTATTCATGGGCTCGTTTCTAGCACCAACTCTCTGTCTAGATTATATGACTTCATAAAATTATGTGATCATTGACCCGAGCCGAATTGCAACATAGATAACAGTATGTACAGCCCCGTTTTATGTATAAGTATGAAATATCTATATGATATATATGATAACAACATTTCTTCGATAGTTTAATTTACTTGTACGATAGTAGATTGTGTCATTTACAGAATACATTGAAAAAGGTCACAGGATTACATGAATATCACCTATTGCTAGTCCACTCTGATAATAATGAGCTGCAAAATTATTGGTACAAAGTACAGGGGAACAAAGTGGGTTACTTGAGGAAGAACAAAAAACACGAATGCCATAATTCCAATGGCATGTTCTCATTGCTTTTTAAGTTTTTACATGTAATTAATGCTCTTATCCTACAGTTTTGTAAGTAGTCACAAAACAAAATTTTATCTCCAATGAGGCGTAAAATGATCTAGTCCGGAAAAAAAAGTTTACATCAAATCTTAGAGGAGGCATTCCATTCTGCCCATTTCGCCTCTATCTATGAACACAAATGTTCTTAGACTGGTAGAAAGACGAAAACAAAGCGTTTTGGAATTTTGTCAAAAATATACTACGCCACTGAAATTGTCACCTGCACTCGTCAGTAACATTAAACGTGTCCACAATTGTTATGCAATGTCTTAATTTCTCACACTTTCATTGGGAACATTCACAATGCTATACTTTGAATACCTATCGATGACTTGACTTTGTTATTGGAATTAGTGACCTTGGTCTGCACTGACTCGGGGCTTTGCCTGCACCTTGTTGAAGGTTGCCACGTGTAGTAGATGCATATATTGTAATTTGACTACCCCTACGCTGGCTGTATGTTTTGCTGAAAATCTTGCGCCAATTTTGCGATGTTCAGCTGGCTGTCAGCCATAAAAACAGCAGAGACTATCAAATCGATGATTGTCCCTATACGCAGACGTTTAGCGATAGTTCGAGTACTTGTATGTATCTACTCAGATCCAAATTGATGAGTAAACCAATAAACAGAAAGGCTTTCGAGGAGTATCAGTATCAGTATTGCCTGCTCTGTCAGTAGTAAGTAGATATAAGAGACTGTAACAATATTGGTTTGAATTTTGGTTTTAGTGAACCCTGAATCCATCGGTTTATAAGCGAGTTTGGGGATTAGGTAATCGATTGAATGGGTGGTCCGTATATTTTTTTACGAAATGTGAGATTTACGCATTACGCAAACCCACTAGATTTATCTGAAAGTGGCCGTTTCATTATATCATTTAAATTTACTGCTTAGTCATTCGTGCCAAGCTACTATATTTTCTTACACAGTATTATCATGGCTTGTATAATCATTTAGGCGCTATAGTTATAGACCAGTAATTGACAAAGTGTGTTTAATAACTGCGAAAATTATACGGCAAAATGCCAAGGATAGATGGATCATTCCATCACATCATGTCCCACGTGAACTGATAGTATCACTATCAAGATTCAAGATTAAGACCTTGGGTAATTATTGCCCGAATACATACATACAGAAGCTGAAATACCGTTGTTTTTCTCGATTTTTTTTCTTTTTCAAATCGAAGATCTAAGGGTATGTGAATCTTAACTGTTCTATATACTGAGCATTTAATGTTTCATTGCGTATTCGTCGCTAGATTATCGTTACACACTGTGAAATAAATAGTTTATCTGCAGACAGAAGTATCGAAACGTTTCTAAGTTCCGCTGATAAAGATATACATATAAACACTGCAGATCATTGCTGAAAGCTTTTGTCCAGTCATTTTTGTTTTTTTTTTCATTGACATTTAAAATCCAGTTCCAGTATGGCATTTTTTTTTTCTCTCACAAACATGTGAAGGTCATTAACATCCACTGTAGGTACTGCCCGCGTGAGTATTTGTATTTTTATTTTTACAGCCTCGCTTAGAGCTGAGCGGTGCATTTCCCTAGCCCACGCAGCCGCAGGTCGTTGACCCAGTTACAGTCGTGGCTTCTTATACACGCTTTGAGATTACATATAATGTAAAAAAAAATACAATAACCGACTCGATTGTTCTCACCGAATTTTCAATCTTATCAAGCGTTAGCATCGACATCAACAGAATATGTTGAAATATTTCTTTAACAAAGGAACGGAACGACACGTGTCTGATGTGCATTTCTATTTGCATGTATTTTCATATTCAGCGAAGAACTATACATGATCATACGTTGTGATTATTTGCTACTCTGGCTAGTTGCCTCTGGCTGTAAAAACAGCAAACAGATTTATTCTGATTTGTAGCCAAGTTTGAGACAAATGCATGGGTCTGTAAATGAACGCTTCCAAAAATTTTGCAGCAAAGTGAGAATATAAAGGTATATTCACATGTCCAAATACAGCGTTTTGTGCCTTTTGTTTCTCATTTTGATATTATTTTAGCCCTGGTTCGATTTATTCACTATTATACTCCTACTGCTTCCTGAGATCTTCTGCCTCGGGCAACAGCATATTAGTTTCTATATAAAATCCCAAGACAAATCGGTAAATCATGGTTGTGGATATAATGACAGGATATCCTTCACGATGCCAAACATTCATTTCATTTCGTGATTGTACTTTGCACCGACTATACATAATACACAGTCATGCGCCTTTGAATGCAAACATTGATGCCAATCGGTGAAGAACAATAATGTGATAGCATTATTCATAAAGTTATAACTCGGAATCGTGACCCAAACCCTTTTGTTTCATTTTATAACAAAAATTTAGTTTTCTTTTCGTAGGATATAAGCATATATTATTTTTGCCGATTGGTTTCGGGAGTAAGAAAATTACCACCTGGAAAATAAATGCTTTTGAGTGTATGTACTTGAATAAAGGTTGTTGGATACGTGAAACTCGGGCTTGGCCTTCTATGTATAGTACCTATGTGATCGGTGAAATAGAAAACCGGTTCGAGTCGTGTGCACGCGTCTTAAATGCTTGATTTTTATCTCCACTTTCCTTTTACAGGGCATTTCAATGTTGATTCATAATTATAGATCTGGCCTGGGGTAAAGTGGCTGTTGAAAATTGACGATTTTGTCAGTGTTCATTGATATCAGAAAAGCTTTGTGCGGACTTTGGACCGGTAATTTATAGCCCGTCACATGAACTAATTCCACATATTATTTTTAATATATCAGGCACGTCGGAAGCCGAGTAAATATCAAATATATCATAAGATTACTTATCTACTTCATGGATAATTATTCATTGTTTTACTCGTACATCGGATACTCGAACAACACGTTGTTGGAATACATTAACGTGGATACAAAAGACCTTGAAGAATCTAATGATTGCAATTCTCAGCTGCGTGGAGTCCAAAGAAGATGTTATTTTCACGAATACATGGATATATACCGTATGTTGTGCATCATTACACTCGGCACAATGCCAGACTCCGAACGCAAGCCACATCTCAAGTCAAGAAATAGATCGAACCGAGAATTGCTCATTAAGTAAAATGGACAGTAAATGTCAGCAGTTAGGTGACATCGATCGTATAAATTATATTATTATTTTTTTTACATCATAAGACGAAGACGATAGCATACTATTCATATCCAACCTCACTGAAATATGCTGAATTAATTTTCTCACCTTTTTATCACGAATATAATAATGAAGAGTTGAACTTTGACCTGTCACGAACGTTACGTTAGTCATCGTTAGTACTGACGATCAGACAGGGCTGAGCGTTTATTCAACCTAAGTTTTCTCGGTCAGTCATTATTTCTATCAAATACACGCCTTCCTTTGTCAATATACCTAAATCACGTATGATAAATAATTGTGAACAAATCTCACCGTCTTTGACGAAACTTTCTGTACCAGTCCATCTTGCAACCTCTTCGATTAGCTACGGCAATTTCCGAAGATGATCTGCAGGTTCAGTAGCCGCACGATGGCGAGAAATAATAATGACGCTGTCAACTCGGCGTAGCCAACATCTCGGGTGCAATGTATGTACTGACGTTTTTAGTTCTTCATTTAAGTTAATCCACTCATGGTACAGAGTGTTTTAATAATAAATCACGTGCCAGCTAGGTGAGTAAGTACCTGGTAGCAATCTCTTTCAAATATTTTGTAGACTTTATCCAATGTGAATGTTGTCCATCCAAGAGGTTGATGTTCTACTGGTAGTTATAACTGTTCAATGCAACTGGCTGAGATCTTAGCCCAACAAATTATTTAGCTTATCAGAGTAGTAGTTAGTGGAAAATTGTTGATTCAGTGTTCACAATTATAATTAAGTGAGTAATCAACACAGTCCGTACAAAGGTTTTTCCGAGTTAACGGATAACTGGAAATTGCAGTATATGACTCGTGATGTCCAGACTGTAATGAGAATTTCCTCAAGTTCTATATGAACGTTATACTCGTAGTGTAAAGTATGTTTAGTATGTACGACACTTAATATAGAACTTTATTCACCGATGCGCACAAAATACGACAGTTTTCGATGAAATACTAAGCGACTGAAACCGTGCTAAGCAATCTTAATGATCTACTTAGCTCACATAATTATTGATAGGAAAGTATGAAATCGCGTCTCGGGATGACTGGCTGTTTACTATGATAAGATAGACTGAAGAGGATATCAATGACTTTATATGTCATTTCATAACCACGACAACCACAATTCTGATGACTGGTTTACTATACATCGTCAATGCCAAGCTTCGATTACAGGCAGCAGCTTCTTTTGTCTACGCTCATCTTCACCTCATCGCAAATATAATTTTCCTGTGATGAAGCTAACAGTGCATATGTATATACAAAGATCTTCCCAGCCAGGTGACATATATTCACATACTGAATCACGTGGATGATCAAACAGCGCGTGCAGTACTTTGGCTGGTGCACTTGGTGCGCCCACGTTCACTTTTACACGCTCATAAATTCCACGTTTCTAGTCAGTCGCTGTATCATTAACAATATTTCAGAATTAAAAGGACCACTAATATATTGTGACCCTAAGCTGCCGTATTGTTTAAGAAGTAATGCACATCAGGGCTTTACTAGGAATCGGGCCAAAGTATACATATATCGTTGACACTTGCCCGGAAGTAATCTCAACTCTGTACCAGAGATAGTATAATGAACACTAGCACGACTGCGACCCAAATCACTACTGACTTGACTGAATCGTCGACTGACTGACTAGACCTCGGCTTGTGTGACCACGCTTATTCTATATCAGTAAGTATCCCACTACACGCCTGTGGCCACAACCACATGACCTCTTATACCTGTTGCCGTTCTCTGCTGCAGCAGGGACGTAGTGTAATGGTACGGGACCTCGATTCCTCAGCCGATTACAGGTAGATAAATTATACAGGGTAGATAAGTAATTCAAGTTGTCAAAGATGGCCGGGACTTGCAGTGAAAGAATATATGTAGCTGGACATTGAGAAAAAGATATCTTCTCGAAATTCTTTAAAATGTGATAAATATTATCAACAAAGTGTGACTCAGAGATATAATTTGAATGCACCGATATCTCGTCAGTGAACGAATATGACTCGAACTCAACACACTCCAAGTGAATCTCCAAAATTGAACAATCTGAATTTCATCAGTTTATTTGTGATAATTCTTCGAATATAGATCTTATGTACACAACTACAGATATATTTTATCACTATCGTTGTTTGCGATATCGATGATAACACTTAATCCTAATTTGAAGTAATCAGTAAGGTGCAACTAATTTATCACTATTCGAAATTCCGCAGTGTTAATCGGCGTCCGCCAGTTCGGTGCTAAGTTTAGCATTGTTTGATACGAGCGTCAGAAACCGTACCATTTTGTGTTAGACTTAACACCGAACGGGGTGAACTTTCACAAAATTTCATCACTGCCAGATCTGTAACAATGTGTTTCTACAAAAGCTCGACTTTATTTCACTATAATTGATCACAGTTTTTTACTGTCCACTGTTCTCACTGTGCGCCAAATTAATTTGGGCCAGATAGTTATAGTTCGTAAAGGTGAATCTGATGGTTCGAACGGAATTTTGTCGACACACAAATATCTAATATTCCCATGAAAACTATCACGATATAGTATTATACTGCAGATATTATGTTGTAGGTATTCGAAATAACGAATTATTAGTACTTGTTCCAAACCTCGGCTGCAGTACGAGTGAGTTACCTCTCGAAATATTGTAGTGCAACTGACTTTCTTCGGTTGAGAATAGTAGACTAATCTCTGACCGTTGGAGGGGTAGTGGGCGTAGACTGCTGGTAACGCTGTCCAGACATTAACAAGGGTCGTTATCCCCTTCGTTGTAGGCTACAAAGTTAGGTATTGAATATATGGCCCTTTGTTGTAATAGATACCTAAAATTAGTCAGAGTTTCACTTGCTTTCACTACTAAGATGTCTGGTCTGCACGTGAAGTGCATCTGAACATTATAATATACCTATGTATACTTGACTCATAATCGACTCTAGGGACTAAACAATAACGCAGCCAGTAATTTTATAAATAGATAAACAGTAGTTGGCTTCGTGCCTAAGTCTACCATCTCATCCGTGCGCCGCACACAATTTCATTTATCATTTTTAATTTCCTATTTCTATAAAATTTCTGCTTTTTTGAATAATATTATTGAGTTTATAGTGTCTAAACGTGTGATATATATCAGCCCACCAAGTTCACGGAATTATTACACTAATGTTGAGTGTGCCACGATGTCCAAATCGCCTCTGTCAACGAACGTTAATCATTCTTAAGCAATAAGTAAAAATTCAACGATACAGCGATTTATACTGACTCCCGCCTACCTGCTTGCGGCAAAAATAGTTCTCAAAATTGTCGCTGGAGTACCGATGAATCAACAGGAAATATTACCGTGTGATTTGCGGGTTGTATATAATTAGGCGCGTTATTCGGCTGCGTCGCGGCTTATCCATACTTATATAATATCGTTAAAAAATCGATTGTTTTACGTTGTGATGAATTTTTTATGTAGATTAAAAATAGGATACGATATTCAGATCCTATCCATTCTAAATTGAATGAAAATGTATTCATTTACCTGTCCTCGCAATGAACCGATTAGCTTTAGTTTTTCCAATCAATGTATCATTATTCACGACTTCGCCTCGGACAAACCGAAACATAACTTCTGGCGATTTTTAATAAAAAATTTGTATTAAATATATAATTCACTCCACCTGTGGAGTGACTTACTATTGTATATCCTATTGTCAAGGTGCCTATGTTACCTTTTTTCGGATGTGTTGCGAATGTGCGGCATTCATAGACGTAAAGATACGGGATCAGTCATTAAATTCATACATCTTAATTGGAGAATTCTGCTATTCAACATTTATTAAACATCAGAGTGCGCCAGTTCTCGCAAGACAAAAATTCAACTATACAAATGATATGGCTATCATATAATATTTGTTTTCTCTTTTGTATTTTGCGTTCCCATACATTAGTAAAATTACAACATGATTTATTGATAAGAGTTTTTTCCGGCATTACATGTAGTAATACTATCATCATTTAGCTTATATAATCTCTATAATATAATCACAGCTACTTTATTCACTTGCTAGATGTAGTACATAATATGACGGCTGTACTGGTGCTGTGTGGAGATGAAATACTACAATTTATATGCCACTATGAAGATCTTTGACTTTTCTGTTTTATCAAAATAGCTGGTGATATTTACTAGAGATAAATGGGTAGCAGATATGTCAACTAATAATGAATTTACCTTCAATTAATTTTAATAAACGTATTATTTAATGATAGGCCAACAAAGTTTTATATTATAATTATTTATTGCTACGTTATAATCTTATCAATACTACGACAAGGTATAATTTGATCTCGAAACAGCGATTTATGTTTAATAAAATAAGATGGTGTACAGAGGGCTATTTTCAGTCTGTCAACGACTATTTTAATTACCCATCGTTTTTTTTTTTTGTCATTTGTAAAATTTAATTTTAACCAATTTGCTTATTTATGCATTTATCTTTGCAAATGTAATTAGGTATGTATGTATTAGGGTGGTCCTTATTTTGGATATTTTCGATTTTTTTTTCACGATCCCCCTAAATCGGTTCTAAATAAATAAAAAGAAATTCCTGCCAAATTGGAGCTCGATATTTCAATTTTAACCTGGCCCCCCCGGCAGTCAAAGTTTTAAACGGGAAAATACGTGTATTTTAGACTGTCAATTGTTTGAACATTTTTCCAACCCAGTGAAAATTAATATAAAAATTCGAGATTAGGCACAAATATTCCTCATAGTATAAGGTATAGTTGTAGAAGTATATCAAATTTTTTTTCTTCTATTTATTCATTTTTTTATGAATATCAAATTCATATTTATATAGATCATAACTCCAGAAATTACGGATGTAAAAATTTGATATACTACTTCAATCATACCTTATACTATGAGGAATATTTGTGCCTTATCTCGAATTTTTATATTAATTTTCACTAGGTTGGAAAAATGTTCAAACAATTGACAGTCTAAAATACACGTATTTTCCCGTTTAAAACTTTGACTGCCGGGGGGGCCAGGTTAAAATTGAAATATCGAGCTCCAATTTGGCAGGAATTTCTTTTTATTTATTTAGAACCGATTTAGGGGGATCGTGGAAGAAAAATCAAAAATATCCAAAATAAGGACCACCCTAGTATGTATGTATGTATGTATTACATACCAGAAATAAAGAAATAAAGATTTTCAGGCAAAATAGACGATGATTCGTGGATATGAATAATTTAACTGAAATAACACAATTAAGATGCATATACCTAATAGTATGTAATCGAAAAATGCTACCTGCCTATCTCAAAATTTTCCTATACTCTTGATCTAAAATGATATATAAAAATAATTCTATATGATCACTGAGCATTCCCTTCCTGTGAATTGTTTCATCAAATAATTTGCGGTCTAATTACGTATCAATAAATATTCTGAAAAATGCATTTGTTGAATTAGTAGTATGAAAATTAATGTAAGCAGTAGACTGTTTAGTTTCTGAATATTCAACATTAGATAACTACAAAGAAAAAAAACCATTACCGACCTAATAATTATAATACCTAATATTGTTCTTTCAAATCAATTGAAAAGTTGATGTTAAAGGGATTTTATCATTAAGGTACATAATTCATTAAAACAATAAAAATAAGTTTTTTTTTGTTTATAAATTTTCATCTGATCTATTGATAAAGTGTGAGACCGTAAGCAATTTGATGAGCAAAAATGTGTACACAATGTTTGTTAACATAACAGCATAAATATTATGATATAGTTTTCTACGGGGAGTGACGTATCTAATTTTATTTCTACAACTATTTAGTTAAAATTGGAGAAATCCGTTTTTAATTTAATTGAAGGGGCAGTATTCAATTTAATGGCCTGTTTCATCGGCTCTGCTAATTTTGACTGTTTCTGAGCCTGCTGGTGGCTGGATCTCACTGCATTTTCGAGCTTTGTTTTCAGTTCTGTAGACTGTGCCATTAAAGTTTTGAACTCCTAAAACAATGAATATTTTGCTTTTATTTGAAATGCTTTTCTCAGAAACTTTGAAGATGTACTCAACAATTTGTGACATGAAAATGAGAAAGTAACAAGATTATCTGGAGTACAAACCTGAGGATACTTTGGTCCTATTTTATTGAGCCATTGAAAGCTCTGTTGATGAAGACTGATTTGAAATTTAGATCCGTGGTGCAAGGCATCACCCTCCAGTAAATAGTTTATCAGAATTGGTACCAGTAGTGTAAGCATTTGAATACCTAAGAATTAGAAAACATTGACTGAACAATCAATTTTAAGTTCTATTCTGTTAGGAGTATAAATTTCAATCAGGGAGGACAAGATTAGTTGATACAATAGGTGGGAATAAGATTGAAGTATGCATCTAACTAAGAGATCGACTCAAATCAATGAGTGCTGACATACCTTGCATGAGATCTCCTGGTTTGCATGCAACAAGTTATTTATCAATAAAAATAGCAATCACAAGAATCGATATCAATAGTAATTGATTGTTTACTCACGATTAGCAGGTTCAGCTAATGATATGAGTGCTTCAATAGTAGCTATGCTTTCTAACGTCAGTGTTAATTGGGTTTCGTTTGATACTTGTTTGCTTGGTTCACTGTACAAATATTCCACCAGCCTTGGTGCAAGAGCATGAATGTAAGGTGTGCTAACGCTGCGTTCGGGATGCATGAAGATGGTCCGTAATGTTTGAATACATTTCAATTTTACCTAACACAAACGAATATAAATTAATAAATAGCAGACAGAACCTAGAAGAAATCATTATTCCCGAATATTCAAGAACTACATTAAACGTTTATTTTCATTTTCAAATAGGCACCTAGTTTATTCACAAACATATAGTCTTACCCTTATCAAGATATTAGTAGTTTTCTTTCCAAAGGATCTAAATATGTTCTGAGTGTATAAACACACGTGATTGTTAAGATTGAGTTATGATCAATAATTTAATTCATAGCTTACCAAAGAATTTTCCGATTGAATACACTGCCGAAAATGATTGATACAAGGGTACTGTAAGTTAGGTGCACTGACGACCTCAGGTGATGCATGAAGAACAAATACAGCGATTCCCAACATCATTGCAACTTCATCCATTTTCGTTTCATCACAGCCTAGGATCGAATAATTTCAATCACATTAGGAAAATTTGAAATACTAGTTTCAGAATAATTCAGATGGTTAGAATCAAATCATGTACTGTAAATACATTCTACTAGATCTTTCAAACGCAAGTCGTGATAAATTTACCTGTTTTAGCTAGATCAACTATTTTAGCAAGAGCACTCTGAAGCAAGGTTTTCCATTGCTGTTCACTCCTTGCATCAGTTGCGTATTTGTCGGTCATAAGACTCTTTAGACAATGCAGAGCCCCATGCACTGGAGCTCCAGGACCAACTCCAGCAATATCATTATCTGTGCGGACAGCTGTCTCTCTTATTACCCCAGTCGTTAAATATAATAGTGTAGGTAGGATTGCGACAGCACCTGTCCGATAATAGGGATTATTTGTTACATATTGAATAGGGACAACAGATATGAGATATTGGATATTTGCTATTTGATAAATGAAAATGTGACGCCTTGGCTAATTTTAGACTCACCCTGAGGGGAGCATAGTCTTGGGAGACCTTCCATGACATTCAGAGCCGATGCGATAAGCCTGCCACATTCTTCTGAGGGTGTATATCCTCGATGAGATAAAACTGTTGTTGCACCACCTGGGCTAGGGTTTAAAGCTGGAATTTGCCGTACTAATAGACACAAGCAAACTTCCAATACAGCAAAGACCAACGACTGTCCTGGAATAAGGTCTCCAGTTTCTTGTCCTTCTCCCAAAATATCGACCTGTGTACTTTCTTTGGACTCTTGATTTACCGGGACAAGATCTAGATTTTAGAAAAAAAAAAAGTCAACACAGGGCAATAATAACAATTATGTCTATCAATTAACATCAGACAAAATCTAAGCTCATATTATATCCTCAAAATACATGAATATCTTCATAAAATTCAGATTTATCCATGACCTTGCATGTCTTTCTAAGATTCCCGAGTGCCTAATGAGTCTTGAAGATTAAAATAATAAAGAAAAGGACCTTTCAGTTTTAATTTCTTGCGATCTGTAAGGTCTTCTTGGGCAGCCCGCATCACTTGTTTCAATACTTCCATGACCATCATTTGAATAGAATAGCTCTCTCTTGTTAACAACAGTCTGAAATGTATCAGGCAAGTATTAACGTAGTTATATACCTTTTATAAAATAAAACCTACTGCTTACCTGTGAAGAACATTGCAAAGCTCAATAGGAAGTGATCGATCAACCATGAGGACATTACGAGCCCATATCGAATCAAGGAGTGTGTAAAGAGCACTTAGGCATGTCTCCACACTTTGGGTAGATTCGGAAGATCTAGGACTGCATAATGCTTCCATGCATATACCTTAAAAAATGCATTAGATTATTCCATTGAGTCAAACTCTCAAGTTTCTAGTAATGAGGAGTGTCATAATAGACCTGGAATTGTACGTATGATTCAAAGTAAAAAAAATTCTCACCAAATAATAGGTGAAATCTTTCAACATTAGATTCTGTATTTGTAGAATTGTTATTATTGTTGTTGCCAAGTGCACTTTTTGTATTGGTATCAACATTTGTTATTTCTTTAGATTCAAAGCCTCTAGCATTGAGCCAAAGTGTTGCTGCATGAAGAATAGGAGCCCAAGATTCCAGATAATAGGGACGAGCTGATTCCATTGTATCAGTTGTATAAAAAGCTCCACCGTCATGAGGCAGCTGACTTGAAAATTCTGAAACAAATAGAAATATGCAAAATTTCATGTGATATATTCAATAATAATAGTACCTAATGTGGCAATGTTTTATAAATCATATTTAAAAAAAATTTATTTACTTAAGTAAAAATTTGTACGAATCAATAATATCGAATAAACAGTGAAAATTTATTAATGACAAGGATAATTGTTGAAAAAAAAAATTTATTTTATTCAATAAAAATTACCTGTTAGTCAATTTGAAAAAATCTACCTTGCCGACGACTGAAAATCTACATTACCTGAAGAAATCTATCACATGGTTCGTTACTGTTCCATGGCGCTACTGTATGAGGCGAAGTAGTATTTTGCAAATGGCGTACGAAGTGGTCAATAGTTCGTTTACTTGTGAAATATAATTACATTTTGAGTAACGGTGGAAATTTTGAGAGAATAAAATAAAATGGAAACTATTCTGGAACAACAACGTCGATATCATGAAGAACGGGAGCGACTCATGGATGCGATGGTTAAAGAAATGCTCCACAAGAAGCCAGGTCACCGAGAAACAATAAATTCTGAACATCGTCTGAAAATGTTATTAGACCAGCACATGGACAGTACTGCTCATTTACAAGATCTTTACGAGGATAAAGACGGCCAAAGAAAGGACGAGGTCCAGGCACTTTCCGGACCAAACGAATTTTCCGAATTCTATTCGCGGCTGAAATCGATCAAAGAATTCTACCGACGACATCCGAACGAAATAAGTGTCCCAATGTCAGTTGAATTCGAGGAACTCGCTAAAATGCGAGAAAATCCAACCGAAGAGCTAGCAAACCTCGTTGAATTTACCGACGAAGAGGGTTACGGTAAATACCTCGATCTTCACGAGTGTTACGAAAAATACATTAATCTAAAAGGCCTAGAGAAAGTAGATTACATCACTTATCTATCAACTTTTGATCATTTATTTGACATTCCAAGGGAAAGAAAGAACGCCGAGTACCGTCGTTATGTAGAATCACTTTTAGAGTATTTGACAGAATATTTGGGCAGAGTTAGACCGCTTCTTGATTTACACGGAGAGATAGAAACAGCTAATAGAGAATTCGTCACGCATTGGGAAAACAGCAGCTTTCCAGGCTGGCCAAAAGAGACGGGAAGTGCACTAACCAATGTCGGAGCACATCTGGAACTTTCTGCTTTTTCATCTTGGGAAGAACTCGCATCTCTAGGTCTGGACAGATTGAAATCAGCGCTATTAGCTCTGGGCCTTAAATGTGGTGGTACATTGGAGGAAAGAGCACAGAGATTGTTCAGTACAAAAGGTCAAGCTTCGCTGGATCCTAGTTTATTGACTAAAAACAAACCGGGTAAGCCAGGCAAAGGAAGAGACGTAGAAAAGCAGAGGGAAATTGCAATGCTTGAAGCGCAGGTTTACAGGCTTGCAGAACTTGTATCTAGCCAGCGAGTATCTACGAAAGAGAATGTCCAGAGAAAACAGGCTAGAACCGAAGGTGAAAGAGGTGATTCTGACGCTGAGGCCAGCGCTAGTGAATCGGAGGAAGAAGATGACAACGAAGTTCCATATAATCCTAAAAATCTTCCCCTTGGTTGGGATGGAAAACCGATTCCGTATTGGTTATACAAACTTCATGGACTTAACATTAGTTACAATTGCGAAATTTGCGGTAATTTCACTTACAAAGGACCCAAAGCATTTCAGAGACACTTTGCTGAATGGAGACATGCTCACGGTATGCGATGTCTGGGGATACCGAATACTGCACATTTCGCAAATGTTACACAGATCGAAGATGCTCTTGCTTTGTGGGAGAAATTAAAGGCGCAAAAACAGTCTGAACGATGGCAACCGGAACAAGAAGAAGAATTTGAAGACTCTCTTGGAAATGTCGTAAACCGTAAAACTTATGAAGATTTAAAACGCCAAGGACTTCTTTGAATCTTCACATCGTTAGGCAGAATTATTATTTAAGCAAGTTTTAAATAGGAATTGTTTTGTCGAATTTATACAGACTCCCATAGTCGTATTTTTGATTATAATTCTGTCATTATAAAAAATTATTACGGAATGCCAAGCTAGAGACGGAATTCATTATTTTGAACTTGCGATTTGTCACACTACATTCTATTTAAATGTATTTCCCTGAAGTATAAGATTTTAATAAATATTGTGCTGTAACCATTCCCACGATTATTATCTTCGAATATATCACAATAACCATATCCATAATAAACTTCCTGAGAAAATCCATTCCAAAAAAAAACATTAGCATTGGTCCAAAATAAATTGAGTTTGCCAAACTCCAAGTACTTGAGTTCCGAAATAAATCAATTGTAGATAAGTAAATCTGAGCTCTGCTTTCTGATCTGATATTTATTGCATGCGAATACATTGCATTTATCAATGCTGAGAATCTTACCGGGTGGTAGAGAGAGTAAAGCGTGATCTCTGAGAGCAGCTAACCAGTGTTGGCTCAGGCTAAGTAACTCTGGTTGAACTAAACTGAGCAAACTTTCATTCTGAAATTCGAACTCTCCAAAACCTTCTTCGTCATTGTCAGCACTTGTGTACATCTTGTTTCTTGCCGAAGTATCTACGTTGCCTGGTGCTGATCCATCATTAATCATAGCTACTACATACACCTGTAATTTTGTAATTAAAAAGTCAAGATTTTAAGTTCAGTTTCAATTTATCATATCAATTTATCCCATGAGAAGTTATAAAGCATCTAGCTTTTGTAATTTTTTAAATAATTTATGTTTGTACTGATACATTTCAAATATAAATGGCCTAACAATCACTTGTAATAAAATATCCACTCACCTCAGCCCAAGCTTTCAATATGGCCAGTTTTTCTAAAGTGGAAAGGCTTTCGTTATAAAGCTGCTGATGAGTATGCCCTCCTCGTAATTTTTCTAACGATGATACAAGCAGTTGATGAACACGTCGCAAATCGTTTAGATCTCTTGCAACGCCACTACCAATCCATGCACTGCAAGCTTCGCAGGCAGCAGCAGTAACGTGAGATGCTGTTTCTGCAGAAAATGCTGGCCTCAGTGCAGCACCGACCTTTGTGATAAGATTCATGTTGTAATTCTTTCCATTCAATTTTCATTGCATCCCTAAACTGAAAAAACTAATCACCTGTGCTTGGAATTGTTCAAGAAGCAAATGTCCCGGAAATTCCGGTTCAGGAACCTTCGCAAATTTATCAATAATTTCCTGCAAAGTCTTGAGACCTTCCAATCGCAGAGGATCGCAGTCACTTGTTGCAGCCATAAACGCCATACGTACTAAATCTGACAAATGCAGTACCAGAAAATCCCCTAAAATATAAAAAAAATGAACGAAAAATGTATACAAAATTAGTAAGAATAAAACTAATACAACTATATCATTAGCAACAAATAGAAGAAACGACTTACCTCTTCCTCTTGTCAATTGCATCTCCTTAGCTAGAGCTAAGTCAAAATGTGCTTGCTTGTTGACCAGACAAGCGGTGATAATTCGCCGTACACTTTGTGCAGCAAAAACCCTGGTTGGCCAACGTGGTGAAACTGCTGGACGTTGTCGAGTTGATTCTTCTGCGTGAAATTCTGCCTGATCATCGTCACCTTCCGCTTCACCACCTTCGTCATCAGCAGTACTGTCTTCAGATACAACAGCAGTGACTTCCTCTGTTGTGGTGCTCGATTCTACAAATTGTATATTTTACATAGATATATTTATATTTTCACATAGATATATTTTACATAGGTATATTTTACATTTCGTCTTTGCTCTCTATCCCGTGCAATAAGTTAAAAATTTAAGCTAATAATGAAAAGATGTGGGGATTGAATCGTAAGAAATCATAATGATAACACTAATAATGGGAGATTTTCGTATTTTAATTTATTTTACACTTCTTACCTGAAGCTACTGTGAGAACATCTTTGCAAAGAGACAACCATTGTGATAAATTATCTGCAGCGAGCATTTGAAGCATACTAGTAAGAGTATCATGGATATCTTTTATCAATCGACTGTCCGTTTCTGTGTCTAGCATGCTGAATAAAACTCCAGGAAGGCCTGTTTCTGTAATAACCAGTCCTTCTACAATGTTGGTGTCTCTGCTTTCGTTAGCCAATGTCATTGCATGTTCGCATACTTCTTTTGCTTCGCGTTGAGCAAGTTGGCGAAGGCATGATATTGCTGCCTTGCGAAGTAGTAAATGATTGCTTGATAAAGTACGCTAGAATCAATACACAACTTGTTATTTTCAGGAAGGTTATTGAATTGGAATCTGGAGTGTGGTAAAAAAAACTTTAAATATCAACTTACACAGAGCGTGGGGACCAATGAAGACAAATTGACATGCCTCGGAGCAAAGAGATGTAACTGCTGTAAACATCCAGTAGCTTCAGCTTGAACGAGCGGATCTTGATGATCTTGCATTATCGCACAGGCACATAAAAACGATGATCGTGCCATACAGATAGTCGATGTATTGCCTGACGGATTGAATATTTAGTATTTTTAATACACGCATCCATTTTTAATTTTTCTTATTCATAGTTTCTATGCTAAAAGGAAGTAATACCCTGTAATTCGGGTCCGATAGTAGTGATGAGCGCAGATAACACCTTCCCGATACATTGATGAACGTCAATATAAGAATGCGGTACATTAAGAAGAAGAGTTAATGCTAACGACAGAGTGGGCTCAACATAACCACGGAACATAGGCCCACCAGAATCAGCAATAAGAGCCAATGCATGTAATGCCCAAACCTGAGGAAGAATATTATAATTTGAACCTAAATATACGAGAATTTGATAGCCATGGTATGATATTCGAAATTTTTGTAATAGAGAAATATACCTGCACAACAGGTGATGTGTTGTCTTGAGCTAGTGCAAGTAGAATGCTGACACTTGTATTCAAATGCTGACTGGAACCCATACCACCTACATATCTGTGTAAGCAACCAAGTGCCAGAGAATGTCCTGTTCTGCTAGCCACATCGCGAGCAGATTTTAGTCGATCGAAACTTGTTTGCGCCAATTCTGCAGTAAATTTGGAGTCAGAAACGACTTGTGCCATTCTTCCAACTGCTTCACCAGCTGCGCAACGTAAGATTGAATTGCTGCTGACCAATGCTCCCTGGAAATTTGATTTGATTTATGATTCTATGCAGTTTTCATATTTGAAAGTATAAATTTATTACTTAGAATTGATAGATTAGCCATTGAGTGCTATGAGTACTTACAATGATCAGATTTGTTGCTGATTTTTTAACATCTTCCTGCCCGAAACTAGTTTTCGCTTCATTAAGACCCTTCAATCCACTGAGAACAGCAGTGAAGACATTCATTTGTACTGCTTCTTGCCTGGCACTTTTAGCATGTTTAATACATTCGCTGAAATGTTCTAACATCTGCAATCGATGTTTATTTGCCACTCTTGGAAAGATTTGTCCAAATAACGAGACGGACATATCGATAACAGCAACACCCAGAGGTAATGGTCCGGGTACAATTTCACCCTGAAAACAAATATTACGTTCTATATTTCGCATCCAAATAAGTATAAGCATTTACAGTACATAAAGTAAATAAATCAAATCATACTTACAGTCGGTACAGGCCGATATAAACAGCATGAATCATGTTCCAAAGCTCCTGATCCAGCAGCACTGTTAGGTTGCAACTGAAACAACGTTGCCAATGTATTAATTGGATCGATGATTAATGAATTTTCTTCAACAAATAATAATAAATCAAAAAAAGGATGAGTTTGTTATTGGGAAATATGTTTAGTACTCTTTATCAGTAAAAAAATGCCTCCCAGGATTTAAAATGATGCGTTAGTTCAATCCACAAAAGCACCCGCATTACTATTAACTTGATACGAAATACACTAAACGTTATAAGTTACAATTATCTGGATGATAAAGACATGCGAAACTTTTAATGCAAAGTTAATTTCTAGAAAAAACCATCAGACAAGTATGAATGCTCGTCAAAAAAACTGCCATTAGTGAAGGGGTCAGAGACATATTGGGGATATAGGATAACAGAACAGTAAAACTGCCAAATTTCACTAAGTAAACTGTAAAGAAGGGAAATAATATTCAATAAGTATCATAACTACTGGATTTGGTTGCACTTAATTTTTGATAACGGAAATTAAGGCATTTAGATTACTTCATGGTGTCATAGAATAATAAAAAAATATAAGTGTTTTAAATAAGGGAACTGATTTTCTGTGACTAGTTAAGTGATGATGTAGTCACTGTTTACAGAGCACATTACTCACATGTTCAGAATCTGCCCTTCGGTTTGGTTCCATCTAGACACGAATGAGAGCAGTGTGCGTTAATAATTATTTTAAACTATCACCAAAGATTAGTTTTTCTACAATGATATATGCACATGCATGTGTTACATTTCTAAAAAAAATGAGTTCGAGTCTCCGAATTGTGTATTATTCGAATTTTCCATAACATTTAATATTTTTATTCATTGTTTTTTATGAATTATAGACTTCAAAATGCATGAAAATAAATAATTGATGTGGCATCAAATATGAAATCCTTGAACCATTACACTTTTCCATAAATTCATGATGAAACACACACCCATTCTCAGATGGATCCTTTAAATACATAAAAATCTAAGCAAAGTGCTAGCCGTAGTCCATCAAACAAACTGTGATTGAAAATAACATGCACATGCATGAAGAATTTGGTATATTCGCATACTTCAGTGGTTTCTTGATTGTTCGAGAAATTATACAAGTACAATCAAGTAAATTTTCAAACGTGCATACTTTAAGTCGATAAGAAAGCTATTATTTCCATAAATTACTAGATGATGTCAAAAAGTAAAGCATAAATCGAATAATGTAGCATTATTGAGTCTGAAGACATTGTAGGTATGTATGTTTTGAAGATTTTCATTGTCGGGTGACTGTATTAGACATTATATTTAATGTATTCAGTATGATAAAAATATGTTATGTGAGAGGGCATCATTAATTTGCGAGCCATCTAGACGTAGCTAAATTATTGCTCTAAATCATTATTATTCCTTTCAATAATAAGATCCCTACGAAATGATGCAATTTCATTCACTTACCTGATCTTCAATAGTTCGGTGATCTGTTTCCTGTAACCACGTGCCAAGGATAACGGAATCATCAGCGTGACATACCACCCGCAATAACGAAGTTGTAGTATTTCCTGGATTCTCAGTTAATGTGAATTCAGAAACTAACATCCTCAGAAGATGTGTATATGAGCCTGTAAGTATGATTAATATTACAGTTTGACAGATAAAAGGTCGTAGACATAGGTAAGAATCTTTCATCACATCACGATACCATAAGTTATAAGTCAATGTCATTTTCTTTGAAATTCAACACACTCAGTAATACTGGTGAAAATTTTATTGATTACCAAGAAATAGTACTCAATTTACAAGACAATTATACTTCTCTTTTATGTATGAATAAAATAAAGTGATAATTAGCATTAAAGGAATTACCTTCAAACGTTTGCGGTGGTAGCAACAATAGCGTTTCGTATAAACGTAATCTGACCATAGCGGCTGGAGCTTTTAATTGTTGACCATAGTTTTTTAGAACAGTAGATAAGCTGCAATGATAAATTCATACTGATGGGAACTGATCACAGTTAAAATAAAGTAACAGGAAATGCTTAAAACATATGACCATAATGCGATTTCAAAGGGGATTTTATACTACTGGGGATTTGTAACGAAATCTCTAAGATCTCCAAAGAGGATTAGATTACAGAATATCAAATATGTACTTGGTAAGCATTGCCAAAGCTGATTCGATAGGTGTAAGAAGCCGGCGAGTGATGTCATCATTGAGAAGTTCTGGGCAATGAAGTAGAAAACTGTGCATAGCAGAAAGTGCACCAGCTCTTCCCTCCAATGTTACCTGCCATGTGAATGCATCCCCACGAGCTTTTTCACTTTCTAGTTCTTTATTCGATCGTGGGAAAGAGTTCCTCCAAAGTAACAACATCCTCGGTAGTAATCCCCTTACCACCGCCACACCTGTTGAAAATGTCAAGGTCGTATATTGAATAAATATATTCCACACTACAAAAAGTTAAAATCATTATGTTACTTGCTTACTTCCGTTCATTAAAAAAAAAAAGAAAAAATCCTGCAATGTGTGTATTTTGTTGTTCAAATTGTGCTAATGAGGAGAAGAATGATGGTTTTTGGAAATCTACTGGATCACCAATAAAACTATTTCTAGCAATACACGAGAATAATATAAATAAATGAATGTCCTTACCAAGAGTCATTATAGCTCCGATCAACAGCCAACCAGCATGAGTTCTATTTAATGATAATCGGCTGTTCTGACTCGCGCTTCTTAATAATTCTTCTGCGGTATTAAATATAATCTGAAGAAAAAAAAATGTTAATTATTAATAATTACAGATAACTTCATTTAGCATAAATCTTTTACTAATAAAATTCATTGATTTCTAGAATGTATAATTCAGTAATACGACGAGAAATAATTATATCCGACTGTCGGGCAGTCAGCAATGGAAATTCTCCAGCTTCATGTAAAACTAATATGCTAATGAACTTTATTAAGTATATCAAAATAAAAGTCTCATAATTATTACCTTGCCCTTAGTATGCGGAACTCCAAGTGGTGATAATCTCACACTTCCTAATACTGCAGCCAAAGCACTGCTATACCCTGCTATAGCTTCAGGTGAACTTCGCATATTTTCAATCGCATCTACACAGCGATCAATCAATGGTGTAATTTGACTAGGAACAGCCACGCAAATGCATCTCAAACACCAGGAAGCAGCTAGTCTCGCTGCTTGACAAGGGTGCACCAAAACTGCTATTGTTGTTTCGATTAAACCTGGAAGACACGTTTGAGAAAATAATAAATATTTACCAATGCTTGTATTTTTGTACAAAAACTTAGTGATGTTGTATTACTGAATGGTGTAACTTTTATTGATTATGGCTCTACTTACTAAGAGATTGATCTGATATAAGATTGCAAGCAGTTGTGCCTAGTCCAAGAATAAGATTTCCCATTTCTTGCAAAGCACAGACTAACAGATGTTGGCTGAATAATGTTTCCTGATTACAGTCTTTAGCGTTTTCTGGGCTAAAGTCTTGGGAAAAAATTTTAATCAATACAAATATTTTGTGAGTTTTGTAAGGTCACAGCTTTTGCCCACATACCAATTGAATTCATTTGCTTCAAAATGACATGTGCGATTTCTTTACATGCAGCAGCTTGAGCTCCCTCTCCTAAAAGCTTCCCTATTGTACCTCTGAGGATAAAGTTTATACATTTTCTCGAATACACTGCATCAACATGGGAACTGGCAGCTTTTGGATTAGCAACAAGATCCAGTACATGAGCAACCAGTGTGCTGATATTTCGCTCTAGCCAAGCTCCCCCAAGAATTTGTACAAAAACCACATAAGCCTGAAAAATTACGATGGGATATAAGGATGATAAATAATCATGTTTTTTATTCACAATGTTGAATGAGTCGTGTGTTTCTATATCCTTCTCCTCCCAGCTCCTCTCGCCAAATAACTCATTCGTTACGCGGCAGAAATTACGAAGAATTTTTCAAAACGAGAGATCAGTCTACGCTTGTTTGTATGATATGCGATTGTGAAGAAAAAAATTTGAAAAAAAAAGTTAAAGGACAAATAATGAACGAAATTAATATCTATTATACGTCTAGGTAATTTGCATTATGCTAATTTTACATGGGATGTTGAGTAAGACTTACATGTGTAACTCCGACTCTAACTTCGCGATTGACCCCTGAGCTACCCTTGATCATTTCTCCTGTTCCTTTCAAAAAACCCGCACCACCACGAAGGAATCCGGACATCAGTATGTTCAATGCTTCGTCCAGTGATATTGGCTTATATCCTTTACCTTGAGACGCTGAAAGTATAAAATACGTTCAATTAAATCCTATAATAATTTATTATTATTTATAATTGGGATTAAAAAAAACAGTTCGTAAAAAACTGAGGATCTTGTTACCTGCAGGATTATTTCCTTTTGGTGCTGGCTGTTGTGTAGTTGCTACCAATGCACCAAGAAGTTTAGCAACTGTACATCGTACTTCATAATTTGAACCTTCAAATGCCCGAAAGCACAATGTAGCAACGCTTTCAATTTCGGTTGTACATAGGAAAGGTGCGTGATTCAACATTTCCAGAAGACACTGAAATTATTGATTTATGTACCAATTGATGCTTTTAACAGCATAATATTAACCTCAGGTATAACTGGCTGTATGGACGAAGGTCTAAGTGGCCTTGTATCACACAAGCTCAACAATCTTTAAATATAATTCTATTCGGATAAAAATATTTTGCAAATACGAAGTAGGGACTGTTTTGCGACAATAATAACAACTCCAAGACTATTTTTCGTCGCAGAAAAGTTCAAGTAACAAATAGACATAACATATTCTTTACTTCGTGTTATATTGGATAGATTTGGAGCTTGTGTACCTTAGCAGCAGCGCACCGTACTGCCATGACCCTATCAGTGAGACAGTGTCTTGCAACTTTGTAGATTTCCTTATGAACATTCGTTATTGCAGATCCCATACCAGCACACACCTATCGGTCATGAAACAATTTCCGGTGGTTATTTCGGTGACCATCATTCGTAGTAACGGGTAAATTAGAAGCAAATTGAATTTCAATGATATTTATAACATGCAAAGTGGAAACTATCTGAATGAGCAATATGCTGACGAAATATACATGGTATTCCCTATGATGTTCACAATTTCACCTTTTCCAGTGTATGCATTATTTCTATTCGAGTTTGCGACTCCGCTGACCGAAGAGATTTTATGAGTATTTGTACAGTGTCCTCGTATGATCTTCCCATCATTCGTCCTAATTTCTCGTACATGCATCCCACGCAGCATATGGCGGCTCTGTACGCAGGAAAAAAACAGTTATTGTAAAATATAGGGTTTTTGATTGTTGAATTAGTTGTGACTTCTCAGTAAAACCTAATCCCATCCTTTGATAGCTGGGGAAAATTTAGTGGCACGCCAGATTGTCTCATTTACAAAATTGGAATATTCGATGTCGCGCATATTGTTATAGATATGGGGTAAAATCTTTCGATCCAAAATCCATGAATTTTTGGCGGTATTATATGAACTTACAATTTCGTAGGAAGAAAACTCGGCGAATCATCCTTGTTTTTCAGAATATCATTGCATTTGTTGACTGTATCGAACAGAAGAAATGTATCACCAACACTGAAAAGGGTGGCGAGACATCGCGCGATAAGACGACGCGTCGGTGGTCCAGGGGCCCCTTGCATGTGCCTCGTTAGCTGTTCGACCAATTTTTGTTGGCATCCTTTTATATCACTCTGTAAGATCATATTAGGCTTACATTCCGTTGTTAAAGAAAATTCGCCGAAGGTTTTACCATATCATCGCTATATAATATGCTAAATGAAAAAGGAACATGAAAAAGGATTCCAAATTCTAAACACTGATCATAGTAATATGACGTATACATATAAAAGGTTTGGTAGAGGTAGACAAGAATCCAACTATTTAAAATTAGACGGAGATCAGCGAAAGAAAAAATAATATGAATTCGAGTAACATCATGATCGTAAAATCCAATATGTTTAGGAAAAAACGAAAGATCGATGTAATAAATATTACAAATATTATGCTCATGGCCACTTGATACAAAAAAATAAAAATAATATAATAGGATAATTTCCTCCATAATTTTAGTGTAGAAGAAACAAAACAAAAAAATAAATAAATAAATAAATTCCAACGCGTTCGTTTTAGGATTTTTTTTTTCTGTGATCGTTAATGGTATGTATTAAATTCGACGTAATGGTATAGCTTATAGCTGCTAGTCCCATCCATCACAATAATTTTTTTGTCTTTTAACGCGTCAAAGTATATTGTGCCATTTTATTTTCTTATTCGTGTGCTGTATTGTTCTTATTTTACAGGCAATTGATACTAGGCAAATTAGTGACTCTCTATGTGCGTTTCTACGCGGTGTTGATTCACGTCTATTATTTCAGGGTTGTCTCTGATGTTATCGGAACAGTTGGGAAAGCAACTCAAAGTTCAAGTACCTAAATAAATATTAATCAAGTTTTTGTTTTCAAACCCGTAAAAAAAAGTTATTGCGGTAAATTTTCGGACGCTGTTTTGGCACGAAAGGTGCTAATTTAGATTCAAGTATGACGTATATAAATTGCTTTTGTTTTTCGCCAGAGGAGATATATCTATATGCTAAAAGTTATACGAATATTCAAATATGGCTATTTCATAGCTTTCGAAGAACTCACGACCGAAAAAATATAAATAAATAAATAACACGTTATTTCATTGTGAAGTCTACAGTCCAGTGGCGTAAATACCAGGGGTTTTGGGGGTGCGAAAAACATGGGCCCATGGAGTCCAAGGGCGCCAATTTGGAAAATGAGCGTTCCATACTCGCTGTTACAACAGGCAAAGTCGAGAATAAAATCAGGACAAAACAAACCCGTATGTTCCAAAGTTGGTACTCAATGATCAAAATTCTAGCTAACTGATATATCGAGGTTATTTTTTCTAACTGTTTTCAAAATACAGTTCTCAATGATATGAGCTGCTGACAGAAGTTCGATGACAAATCAGACGGGTATTTTAATATTAACGGTGTGCCGAGTTTCAGCAATTCTTCATCAGAAGCTGAGCGCAAAGTTTGTGGCAAAATTGAAGTGCACAGACTGACAATATTTTTTATCTCCATAAAGCGGTCATTCAATTGACATATAATGATATCTGCAGTAGCATGGAACACTTGAATTTGACATTTTTCTTCGGCATTTATTAGGCGTTCATCACCGCAAAATTCATCGAATTTCACTTTCATTTCAGGAGTTCTCTTATTCTCGAATTCAACTTCTATACTCCACGATTTCGCCACCTTTGCAGCGGTCGTTTTAACTGAGTTAAAATCGCCTCGCAACGCTGATGTTCCATAGTATGCACTTTTCAAACGATTGCATGCTTTTTGCGAATCGAAATTCGGAGTTTGGAGTAATTGGGATACGACATCAGATCTAAAGTATCAAAGATTTCAAATTGTATCTGAATAATCCCAAATTGACGAAAGATGGAAACAGAACAAGATGAGTTTTTTTTTTTAAAGACAATCACGGGTTCGAATGAATTAATGGAATTGATTATTCTATTAGATTGTTCTGAATAATAAATTAACAATTGAAATTATCGAACGACCTTTCTAGACGCGTAACTTCTGTAAACTCAAGATTTTTCTGTTTCTCACGTTGCGTTTATGAATTTTAACTGGCATTCGTAGTTTGAATTCTGAAAATATAATGGCGTACAAAAATGTGGATGAGTACAGGGGACCCGATTAAATAATTGCACACGGGCTCGTGGGAACATAATTACGCCACTGCTCTACACTCTATAAATAAAAATTCCTTATTGACATCATACACTTGTAAATGCTCACGGATAATCAGCGGAAAAAAAGAAAAAATATATTTTTTCTGAATTATCACTACGACTGTATCATACCTCAGTGCTAATATATTCTGTACAAGATAAAATTGATAATTTAATGTAGATAGTCATTTTTTATAAAAATTTATAGCGACAAGTTTGGCAAATTTTATTCGAGCGGATTCCCGTTGGCAAAAAAATTTGACTAATAAAAGGTGTGAGACTCCATATACTTATACTTATAGACGAGGAGACAATATATACACATATATAATCAGAATGTCTATTCAGATTAAAAGCAAAGTAACATATCAATGTAGGGTGCCAAAGTTGACAGTTTGAATGCGAAATGATTGGACGATAACACGAATACATGTGTCCACAAGTTGTCAAATTGATCGATAAGACAACCGTTTCTAGTAGGTACTAACTTTTTATTTCTTACAGCCACCTGTCGAGGGAACGATTTTTAAATAATGGCCCTAATAATTTTTTCAATCAGAAAATAGGTACCGATATGTATCTATACAAAACGATTAGTATACCGATGTTTATTCGAAATCATTCCCAACTCAATGATACTGATAATCAGTTGTGTCACATTGATGACACGAGAGGAGGAATTAATTGGAAATAATCCAAACTTTCAAAGCATCTGGAATTATTTATTCTGATTGCAAATCATCGCTTTTTTCAATTGAAAGTGGCCATCACGCTAATTGATGAGCATTAAATTGTGATTTTCTGATACTTGACACTATAGAGAGAGTCGACCTGAATTTCTATATATCAGTTTGTTCGTTATTAAATTACTTTCGAAGGTTTCGCCACAAAAATTCTTCTTTAATATCGGTGTATGCTGTTCCACACAACCGAAATCACGATTTGATATACATGCCTGTGATTACGATCTATTATTTTCAAATAACTAATCTCAGTATTGTAGACAATCCGTTATTATATAGAGATTAACGAAAATGATAATCGCAGTTATAGTAAAATAATGAACTATAACGTATACATTAGTGTGATGTAATCTAAAAATGGCACGCACAAGTATAATATACTACATAACTAAAATTCCTCTAAAATGGTTGGTAACCGTAGACGCAGAAAGTTATAATTGATATTTTCGAAGTAATCAATAACCCCGTGATCTTTTATATACCTAATAATTAATATATATCCTACACAGCTACATTCATTTCTTGATCCCTACTAACAATGTTATAACATCTCATAAAACCAACAGGTGTTAATTGGATCGTGTAGTTATATGGTACATTGGTAATCACGTGTAAAAGTAACAATTCATCAATAATAGCACAGACCAAAATGAGATTCTGCGTGAATTCTGCTTTCGTCACGAGGAGTGTTTCGGGAGTGCACCTATGCTTACATGTAAATCTCGTTATACACTTACTTCTGACATCCTTTTTTGACCTCTCCTTGCACTCTGTATGATGTTAGGTGTTAGGAAGGTGAATTGATGATTTGTTATAACATCGAAGACGATTATATTGGATTTACCTTTTGCGCTGCCACAAGGACTTTGTCTAGAAAACGCAGCCACTCGAAGACGAAGACGGGACGTTTGGCTTCTGGGATTTGATTGAGTGCATCCTCGTTGAGGGTGAGGCTGTGACTAAGCTCCATCATCGTGACGGTCCCACCTCCTTTATCTCCACGTTCAATGCACCCTCTGCGCCTGAAACACAAGGTGAAAGTGGGATTTTGAATATCACCTCTACGATATAACTGCATAGATGCTGTTCCCATCTGTGGAAGTAGTAACTTCAGTATAGTGGCATAAGTCGGTAACATAATTGTCCTTGTTTCGGATCAATGATCTCGAGAGGACTCACTCACAGACAAGTAACACTACAAGAACGAGATTTATTGAACGATCACATCATATTTCACGTAATACAATGAATTCCAACGATAATGCAAATCGTAATATTGTTTTTCAATGAAACAATGTTTCCTCGAGCATTTGATTAAATCACGAATGACTAATCGCAGTCAATAATTTACCTCACAGGAAAAATTATTGATTTATAGGATCTTGTTGGATTTGCACACCGTGTCTACACGTGACATTAAATCTTGCTGGTTTTACACGTTATGTCTAATGCATGTGCCATTAGTTACGACAAAACTTTGCGTCTGAGGTTCTTTTGAAATCCATTGAATATTCTAATTAACAAGAGCCGATTACATAGCCATTGTCTCACAAATAGCTAGCGCAGATGAGAACTAATTCTTAGTTTTCTATTCTTCTTCGACGTAAAGTTCGATAACCTTAAGACACAATCAAGGTCGTCAGGTCGAGAGAAATGCTCACGATAAGTTAGTGATTGCGGCTGTAGGGAACGAAGTTCTTCAAATTCTTTTACCGGTTTCAGCTCGGGCGTTATAGGTACGTACATATACGTGTTGAGAGAAATTTCTAATGTTCATGAACAGTCCTTGAATACTTGTGAGATAAAAAGCTTGGAAGAAAAATACTGAAAATTTTCGGCATTTCATCATTCTGGACATCATAATTCGATACAATATCTGATATACATTTAAAACAACGGGGGTTGAGCCATTAATCGTGAGTTCAAGTGAACAATGAAGAAAACAGAACGCTGGTAAAGATTTATAACGACATATACGAGAAATGTAATAAAAATGAGATAGGTAACTCGTGACTCTACCTAACGAAGAAAAACAGTGGTTATGCCCAAAATCGTCGCAAATGCATATAAACGTTCACTCCTATTCATGTCAGGGTTCCACCTTTTACCTCGAATAAACATAAATATACGTATGGATATAAGTGCGTTAATTTTTATCAACGTTTATGATTTAAATCCAAACTATTAAGTGAACTGCGTAGTCGAAGAAATAGGTTTAACGACTGACATGGTAGCACGTGCGAATAGAGTTGATAGTCCAGGGATAACCCGAATGGTAAGACGTATTTAACGGACATCAAATGTAATAAGAGATAGGTAAGGTTTCGCTAAATACGACCAATGAAAATGCTGAGTATGGGGTACTGAATACTCCACACTGTCATTCGATCGGTGTATGGTATACTCAGTACTTATATAAAATGCGAAACTTGTTTATATGGACCATGAAATTTCATCTGTAACTCGCGATGGCCCGTCTCTAGACTATTGCATTGACGAAATGATTACACGGTTGTGAATCAAGCAATTAGGCAAGATGTATGATTATCAATAAATTCCATGTACGATTAGAGTAATGACAACGCATGATTACGGATATCAATTTTCTAGTATTTTATAGTCAGACACGTACAATGAGTATATGGTTAGGTATCATGAAATCACATCGATTAGATGTATTATAAGCGGGGCAGAATTACGTACTGTACGAAATTGACAACCTTGACATTCAACCAGAGGCTTGTATTCGAGAAATGTTAATATCACACATGACCATTTCTGTACGCGTCAATAAACTCCAGAGGATACGTGGAAGGTATACATCGGATGATTCTAGATGTTTGAGGGCGATAGTTTCTGACGGTCGATATACTACGCTCACTTGACTTTATACTTCCAATTCAACATACAAACATGGCTTTTCATTGTCGTGTTAACGGATAGAGAAGAACATGACGTCAATCGACATCGAAGACGTTGAGCCGATGTGGCCAGATTGGTATTATACGTTACACTATATTTTTCGTAGATGTCCGGGACAAAATGAGACACCATCTTTGGGACAAAGAATTTTTTTTTTGTTCAAAAATGCTTAATCACGATTTGTAGAAAAGGATGGGGCAAATTGATCAGCCCGAGCAGTGCGACCAATTAAAAAAAAAAAAAAAAAAATTTTGTCAAGTGCAGTTTGTTATCTGAATTATTTTCTTGAGTACTGGAAAATAGCTGACTCTGATGTAAAATGGGCGACAATTGAATAAAAAAAAATTCAAAATTTTTTGTCTCGAATATGGTGTCTCATTTTGCCTCGGATACCTATATGAAAAATATGATGTCCATGTTGCCCTGGGTTCCCCTACATCGTGTCAGAAAAACGTCGCATTGCATTACCTCATGTTAAATGTTTGGCAGATTTACAAGCGATTATACAGTCAGTGTCGTATTCAATGATCAGACATGTAAATGAGAGATTTCAAAGGACATTCTGTTAACCAAAGCCAGAAAAGTTTCTTTGAAGAACCCAAGGATTTATTTCCTTTTTGCGGTAATAAAGTTAATGTCCTCGCGTATAGCTAGATTTCTTGTATCCTGACGTAGAAGAGTACTTTTTTATTATACGACTATTATAAAAACATCAATAAGGTATCGCTAATTGTATCTGTGATAATTCGTTTGAAAGTAAAAACAAGTTTTGGATCGGTTTTTCACTTGGATTCCATAATGGTTACTGACATATTCCAACGAATTTAAGGAGAAGTGAAGCTAAAGGCTGATTGTAAGTCAATATTCGACGTATCAGGTGACGATGATCTTGCCTATAGATTGAATTTTTCTGTATGTATAGATAGTTGATCAAGTATGAAACTGTGAAAGTCATACATTGCAACTATTTCTGAAATATAAAGAACCCACTAAAATACGTCGACAAATTAAAACTAGATAATTTGACATTGAAAATTTCACGAAATTTTTGATCAATAATATTGATCCAGGAATGGATATACCCATATATAGATACCAGTTATTCAATGCTATATGTATATTAAGTATTACGTATTATTTGTAGATATAATAAACGTATCTAGTTATGTGCATGATTTTTTGCTGTAAAATGATACGACAGAAGTCACATGACGTACTTTTCGAATTACAGCGAATCCAAGATATTAAGGTTACGCAATCAGATCAATGTTGTGCGTTACGCAGCTCTAGAATTGCCACATGTAGGTATCTGGACATCAAGATGTCGGCTCTTAATTGTGTGAAAAAAAGGTGACTAGGTGCAAATCATAGATTATAGATACCTAAATCGCGTCTACTATATGACCTGACACGGTATATTACAATTATGTAAGAACAAAAGCCTATAATTATATCATCATAATAATGCTATACGATATGCAGAGACTAGAGTTGCTCTTCGGAAATCTATTCATATACACAACATAAGATATTAGATCAAACACAAAAAAAAATACACAAGTATAACACTCAGATTTTTTAGCGAACGCGAGCGCGTTATATAGTATCACGGGCGAACTAGTGTACAAAAAACTAATAAGTCGATTCGCAATGACAAAGATTTATATATAACTTAAAATTATGATACGTATCTAATTGTCAGAATGATGGTAGCGGAATGCCGTTCCATTTGTACGTTGTGTGAATATTAAATAACGGATTGACAATATATTTATACCGATACATATAATATACATTCATATAATTAGCAACGTATTGAAATTTCGAATGGCTGAATATATGCCAAATTCGTTCGCAAGATCTAAACGTGACCAATATCGCTTAATAAGGTACACGAAACATTGGCTATCATAATACTAGCCGGATGTCGAATTCTTTAGTCCTAGCAATAAATGAGCTCTTCGCAGGCATAAAAATTGCAATCAAGCTTAATTAATGATTATACGTATAAACAGGACATAGGTACAAAGTACGCGAACTGACGGCAAAGGCATTACAACAAAAGCTGAGAGTCGCTACGTTTTATGGTATATCAGAATTTCGTGGAAAACTATATTAGCTAGGTGTTCTATCTATATCGCTTCGCAAAAATTTCTGGGAATGTGTGACGAATTTGAATAGCTAGAGGCGTGTATATATAACTTACCTTCTAATTAAGAAAATTTAAAATTTCGCAGTCATAAAACATGCGGCGTAGATGAAATGGGACCCAACGGTCTTAAAATTATGCGAATTATATATTCCAGGTTTGCCTCCACCTCAGTTGAAAATAACTCAAAAAAATCGAAGAGCAAAAGTATAAACTATAAACGATTCACACTACGACTCCGTTTTGAAAATGTTATTCCAATTTTGAAAACCTGGTTAGAATAGAAATATTATATCCCCGATATAATATTGAACATACAACTATACGTTTTGGGTAACTGTGTAAAAATATAATAATATATCATGAAAAATATGACCTTGAATAAAGAAGATCCTTATTAAGGGGTGCCGGTAATTTTAACTTCCCGATATGAAAATTAAAAATTTTCAAAAAAAAAAGGAATTCTGACTATTTTTGGATGGACGTCCGTATACGCGTGTGTGTGTGTGTGTGTGTGTGTGTGTGAACAAATTTTTATCGTACGATATCTTTAGAATGAATCGATCGATTGGAATGCTCCTTGCGGCGATCGAAAGGGTTTATCAAGCCTTAGATCTGATTAGATCTTCGAGTCGATCGGTGGAGTAGTTTCAAAGTTATTCGAAGAATAAAAATTTAAAAAAAAACAAAAATTTCATGTTTTCAGTGCATAACTCTTAAATTGTCCGTGTGATTAGTCTCAAAACTTAATCAGATTTAAGTCATGGATAGCCCTTCCGATTGCCGCAAGATTCATCAAAATCGACCGATTAGTTTAAGGGGACCAGTACAGCTTGGTTTTGGAAATTCGGAGTACTCCAAAATGCATTTATTTCTTAGCCAAAGCTTATTTTACATAAAAAAAAAAAATTTTCTTCGAAAATCTTTGTCGTAAGGTTTCAGCCACATCGTTGTTCCGATCAAGGTCATTAAGGGCTCATTTTGTTCAGATAAGAAATCCTCATCGTGTGAACGAGGGAATTTTTTTACAATTTCGTTTCGGCCAAGTTATTTGCAAATTAGTAGCCTAAATATTGGAAATTTTTGATAATTGGCCGTAACTTTTCACATGAATTTTTTTTCACCAATCCCTACGTTCATACGATGTAGAATTGCTGTCTGAAGAAAGCAAGACCTTGAGAGGTTGAATCGCACCAACGATGTGCCTGAAACCGTACGACAAAGTTTTTCGAGGAAAATTTTTTTTTCGATGTGAAATAAACTTTGGTTGACAAATAAATAAATTTTGGAGTACTCCAAATCTCCCAAACCAAGCTGTACTGGTCCCCTTAAAAGATGTTGCACGACAAAATTTTTTTTTTTGATAAACGTGAGTTGATTCCGAATCACTCAAATTCGAATCTGTCAAATTATTTAAGAACTATTAAAAATTGAAAATTTCTCACATAAACATACAGACTGAACATCTTCTGACTTTAAATATAACTCCCTATGAAATCTAGAAATGTTGATATTTGACAAAAACTCGATTTTTGAAAATCAGACGGAAAAAAATTTGTATACGGAAAACTGACTATACTTATAACCTCCTTTAACGTATTATAAACACAATAGTATCAATTTATCGTAACGTATTTGACACATAGCGGGATGTTTTAAGGTTGGCCCTGCACAGAATAAGCGGTTTCCTGATTTATTTATTTTTTTTTTTCCTTTCTGATAAAATAAGATTTTATTCGTTTTCAGACCTTGATTTTTTCGAATCGGTATAAAATTCAAAAAGGTCAACCTTGATTTTTTTGAAACGGTATAAAATTCAAAAAGATCAACCTTGATTTTTTTGAATCGGTATAAAATTCAAAAAGGTCAACCTTGATTTTTTTGAATCGGTATAAAATTCAAAAAGGTCAACCTTGATTTTTTTGAATCGGTATAAAATTCAAAAAGATCAACCTTGATTTTTTTGAATCAGTATAAAATTCAAGAAGATCAACCTTGATTTTTTTGAATCGGTATAAAATTCAAAAAGATCCACCTTGATTTTATAACAAATAAAATCTTATTCCATAAGAAGAACAAATAAGAAATAAAAAAATTACCGACACCCCTTAATAGTGAGGTAGAGCATTGAAACTTTGAAGATCTGTTTGTTTTAAGGTTAACTTAAGATTTTTCAACTTGGATCATAAATAGTTTTTTGAACGGCCAGTCTAATACATACATATGTAATATATCAACAAATAGTGTCCAAAATATGAATAACACAATTTGCCTCCGTGACCATCGGTAATAAGAATTGTTGGTATTCACTGAAATAGCATTTGGCAGGCCATGCTACCTACCGCGTAGATTATACACGCGGTATGTTTTTGCCTTTCTTTCTTTTTGATTTTTTTACTCACAAATCATTGAGCGTATAATGTATAAATAATGTAATAATATTTTATGATAGCCTTGAAACATATGAAATTAATAAAGAAATTGATTTGCATGCGAAGAACATATTATGTGTATATTATGTATGTTGGCTAGTATACGTATAAATTATGAAAGGTTTCGAATCGGAGGGAGTCAGATGAAGAAGCCGTTGAACATTTAATAAACAGAACTGTATTACAGGGTGTGGTTAACCAGTTCGTTAAGGTCGATGTTTGCGTAGTAGCAGATTGAAAAAAAAAAGTTACAACTGAGCCAACGTCATTCAGTCTTTAAACTTGGCTCCGTCTCCCCGTCACCATATCTCCATAATGGTTGGACTTTGTCTTAGGATAAACTGATTTCTTGCTTTAATCTTTTAATCAGTATCTTATGATTGATACCCCCTAATGCATCATCCCTATCTTAGCAAGTAGCTGTAACGTCTTCGTTGTGATCTTGAATGCCTTCCTCTTCTTCCTACTTCTGGTGTGCTCCATTTCTTGAACACTTAGCATGCTTTCATGTATAGAATGCGGATATGTGATCATTGTTCAGGGACTAATTTGCTCTTGAAAATTAGCACCGCCTGGAATCGGCTCTATTTCGAAGAGCACAGCAACAAGAATTTAGACCTCGAGATTCGTATCTTCATAAATAAATTGAAAAGTTGTCGAGCAAGACTTGCAACTACTTGAAATCTTTCATCTCGTACATCAGGCGTACGCTATATCGGTTCGTGTATAGTTTAGTCGTGAGCGAAAGATTTACGTTCTGATTAAGTCAATCGATAAATAATATTTGTTTTAAACATTCTTGAGGTTGAAAAAAGAAGGAAACAAAAAATATATAAAACGTTTCAATCTTGGGACATGAGAAATTTATTACGATGTAATAATTGCGTTCAGGTGCCTATATATCGCGCAGTAAATGAAATATTTCTTCATACCACTGTAACAGATTTTTTTTTCATTCCACAACTTATTAGATATGCGTGAAAAAATAATAACTTAATTATATCTGTTCTTATAAGTTTGCCTCAGTAGCAAAGTTGGATTTTGGTTTTTTAAACTTCTCACGTGCAGATACATCAATTTTTGTCGATCTAACCTGTTATGAATATTTAACGATCAATTACTATGATAGATATATACTTATATTACTATTGCCCAGAGAAAAATTAAAAAAAAAAAATAATTGGTTTCATAATAACAGTAATTTAAGACTTGAGGAATACAAGATCAAGTTTAAGCAATTAACCCTTAAACATCAATACCCACATTGCGAACCAATAGGCAGCAGAAAATTTTGTGCGCGATGAAATTCATTCTTACTAACTACTGCATAAAAAAGTCGTCCGCACGCTATTCAGTGGTTTGTACCATCCTTCCACGTTTCGATTATCTCACTAATTATAAAGAATTATTTTTTTTTTTTTCACCTAACTATAAATATTAATGAGACAAAAATTTCGCGTTCTAGTTTATCAGCTTTGCTAGACCTCAGATGGTTTTCGTGATCAAATTTTCACGTGTGCATGGTGTTTGAGGGTTGATATGTACTCAATTTTGAGTAATTGATGGTTGGGCATACAGTGGACCCAGAACTGCCCGGGGCTTTTCTGACGAACGGAACATACTACTGTAAGCCTGATGCACGCAATATGTTCATTAAGCGTAGGTACAGCTTTGACATTGGGGTCAGCCAGATATTATGTTGGGTTTTTTTGTAGATCGCGTTTCTTATTCACTTAATTAGCTATGCCACTTGCGTCAATGAAACTTATACGTACTAGCCGGCGCGCGCCACGAGAGAATATGTATCTATACCTATAGGTACCTTTACAAGATGCTTTCCGCAGTTTATTGAATTGAGATCCGAAATGTAGCTAACCGACATGGCAGTTTTCCGAACAATTCGAAAGCGATGATATTGCATCGATTCTCTCTCTTATCTTCTACTGAACAATTACCGAAAACTATAACAATTTTTCAAATTGCATAATACCTAATTGTGACATTTCTGTATTCTATACGTACCTACATCATGCAAAGAATGGGGTCTGCATCTCGTATTAGACCTTCGTGAATTTTGGTGATATTAAAAATATTTTAACGTCGCAATAAGAGCCACCATGTTCGTATCTACACGAGGCAACAGTTTATGGTGCAAAAAATAAAATTCGATAAATATCAGGTATATGATGGAGCGCTAACTTATTCTTTGCAAATTATCCAACACCTGCAGAAATATTATTTCCATTTATGCTGCACAAATTAGAAGATTTAGATGTAGATTAGGTGTCAAAAAGTATTTTATGTGAAAAATATGTAAACGCCATATACCTACCTCGATTTGCATAAATACATATAATGGAATCTATTTTCAGAATTAACCGAAGGATGAAAGTAGAGGTGCCAAGGTGGGAACTTAGTTTCATTATACTCATTACAATTTTCAAAAAAAAAAATGCACTTTGACTTAGAGTCTTGTGATGCATACTGCTGTTTCATAGTTCAGGGTTTCAGGCTTACCTCCTTCTCTGTCGAGATCCCCTCTGTGCAGCGTAAAAACAAGGAGTCCTTACACGCCAGAGGCAGACATCTGTACAATAGCGGGGGTTGATTATTTGAAGCTATAATGGCGTACAAAGGGTGGAAGCGCAAAGCTGTCCTAAACTCGCCTGGGCAAAACAGCGGACGTATCTTCGTGAAAGTTTGAAATAAATATGCAAATATTCACTGCGTTTCGTATCGCGTTATATTTATGTAGGACAAACAAGACGCGTTCAAAAATTTCTCACCATTTATTACCGTCAATTTTTAAATATTTTATGATAATTTTCACCACAATTACAGTAACGTGTTTTTTTTTAAATTTTTTCTAGATCGTAATTTTGCCTCTCGATTCTCACTCGAAGATATAAAGAAAGCAAACTAAAATCCCATAGACAGCTGTCCTGTATGCCTATCCGGCTTCGGTTTCAAGAAGAAAAAAAAATTGTACCTTGCGTCATTGGCTAATTACTAAATTATAAATCAGTGTGATCGGCACACATATTACCGTGCCCTGGGCTCTAATATCTGGTATCAGATTTGTTGTAGACTATAAATGTCGATGTGGTATATGAACAAAAAAATCCTAACCTGACCGGGGGATTCACTGTGTACAAGTCGCGTTTCAACAGCACAAATCGTGTTTGAATTGGCGCGCAAAAAATTTTTTCGAGACCGGAACTGGCAATATCATATGCCTATACGGTGCCTGGCACAAGAGAATATTACTGTAGTATTTTGCCTCGGGCTTTTCGGGTTTCTCAATTCATTTGTTGTTCCACATTTTCAGATCATTATACGATCGTACTTTCTTTTTCTTTTCCAAAAACGGCGTTTGATTCTACGTATAGGGGAAGGGCGGGCAAAACGGAGTATCCCAAAAATTTAGCATAAATGTTTTTTTTGTTCCAAAACGGTTTTAAGCCGTCATTTGTTACTTTTATTATCATTTTTGCACGATTTGGGGTGTCCAAAAAATTTCCAGGAATTATGCTTTTCGATTTTTTTCTTCTTTAAATTAAGAAATCTATTCTTTTTACAATTATTTTGAATGATTTGAAGTAAATTGAAATTTTTTCAACTTTCTTCGGGGGCTTATCCCATTGCGCCCGCCAAAAAACAAGAAGAAACAAAATTTTCTTATGGCAACTGAAAATTTGTCTTATTTACTTCAAATAGGGGTGAATAAAAAAAAAAGAAGATTCAGCGTATTTGACTTCACCAAAGTCCATTATTTTCTTGACGTGCGTCCCCGTTTGAATAAAAGTCAATATAGTTTCGTTTATTCTCATTAGATTTGAGTGCGGCTGTATATTTTCTTGCGTATGATACCTTTTGCCTACGTCATCCGTTAACAAATCGCAATATTTTAGGATAAAAATCTCGACGATCAACCATATCATAGCTGAAATCACGGAAAAATACATGTAACGGCCAGAAGATCTTCGCTGCTTTGTATTCATACATAAAAAAAAAAAAAATTGTACGGTAGTAACCTATTAAACAAGTTTCGCGATAGCACCTGCGAAACGTTGATGAAAAAGAAAAAAAAAAAAAATAAATAACATTAATTAAGATTTTTTCTCACCCATCATGCCCCGGGTATAAATACATAAGCGTGTTTAACAACGTTAGTGCGTCATATTATTTCAAATGTTAGTTAAAACATGCAAATTCAGCGAGATTTAATCACAGTGATATTTTTTAAAGATGTTTTTAATTGATATCCATCACTGTGTTAAATAAAGTTCCAGTCATTTTTACATTTTTCATTGCCCCTATAGTCTCAGAGGTTGCCAAGTTTAACACAAATTGCGGGACCATCTCGTGATGGAATTTGGCTGGCCAGCCGTTGACATTGCTACTTGCAGTGAACGGTTGGAGTTCAAGGAATTCAACTTAGGTGACGGTGTACAGGTATAATCTATAGATTATACCTTACTGTGTCATTTTCCTTCATTCTATATGTTCGAGACCTATAATCGTTAGATAGTGTTAAAAATTATCGCGCAAAATCGCGTAAATAATTTACAGTTTTCACTAAATATTTTTTCATAAAGGGAAGAAGTGAGCGTCGACGACGGAGAAGAATTTGTGTAACTATTATTCGCATTCAGCGTAAATTTTTTTTTTTTTTTTAGGGATAATTCATCTGTCTCAAAAAATCTTGAAATGTTGCGAAAATATACGATCAGGGTCGTACCCCTGTCATCGTTTCTCAACGTCAAATACCATACTCGTTATCATAGGTATAATTACAAGCCGTTTTTCAAGCTCTGAAATTCAGGATCCCGAAATCTTGACAGAAAAATTCATGGTAGGTACACGTAGTACCTGTTTTAATCATGATTAAATGAATACACGCATTGAATATATACAGTTCTTGTTAAATGAATGATAATAATTTATCAAGGTTCCGGAAGAAAGCCACAATACCGCATGTATTCAGTATATAAGTTAAATCTACACGTATGCATATATACAATCCTCAAAATTTTCGATCCATATAATACATATATCTTTCTGAAAATAATATACAGTATATACATGATGTTAAAAAACAGGAAGGAAGATCTTGTATTCCTGTTACATGGTACAATCGCCTTGGTATCTACATTTATTGCGGTGTTTACACATAGCATATCGTTAGCAGAAGGAGTGCCTGCCACTTTTTTGTTCATGATTATATACGTATGTACATACATGCATGCCTGATTTACAATTGGCAGTGGAATTTTTCAAATCATTATTTTATTGACATTACCGGTAGTAGAAATGCTTTGGATATGTGTGTGTCTGTATGTGTGCGGTGTGTAGGAATAGATGAATTTCATTTATTTATATTCCTAATGGAAAGAAATTGAATAGAAGTCTGAAATTTACTATCTGCGCGTCCAAATTTACACGAAATAGTTGTCACTTGTAATGTTTATATGTAATAACTAACCTTTACGCAAGAAATATGTACAATTAACCAATGCAAGGAAGCCAAGCAGACCAATGCGCGGTTTTTATACTGCACGCATATATTGGCAATTTTAAATCTTTTCACGAATTTTCGGTTTATATACGTAGATGCCAAAAATACATATAGCTTCAGAAATTTTGTTATTGTATTAAATACGCTGTCTGCTTACATTTCAAAAATACTTTAATGATTATTCATCTCGATCAAGTGTGTTTTCGTAGAAGGTCCTCATATAGGCGAATAAAACAAAACAGACAATATGCAAGGTAGAGAAAGAGATACCATCATATCTATATATTCATTAAATTATAATAATGAAATTTCATCAAATAAATATCAACGATTGAATTAATGACATTCGACGCAGCTATTCTTTGAATATTGGACTATAGGTATATAGGTAATAAGTTATAATTTCAGCCATTCAACGAACCTTGAGAGGCAATATAATTAAATAATAAATTGCTGGTGGTACGTTGCATATTTTTTACTTTATGTAATCTATAGATGAACTGACTAGTGAAATGAAATGAATGGCATTTCTTTTCAATGCTATCTAAAATCTAAACCGTAACATTGAAGGAGTCGCTCTTATGAATATTGTGAGGTATATGTAAATCGGCAGATAACTGAAAGGATATAAAATTTTATAACAAATGTTCTGCGAGTTCGTATCAGTGATTTGTAAGATAATAACATCCATTTCGGTACGAGTTCTTACAGTAATAAGAAGAAAAAAAAATCTTAGTTTATAGATGATCCTGGAAATTGTTTTTTTTTTTTTTTTGTAAATCTCATGCCAGGAAACTTATTTCTACTACACGATAACTGTCCGGGACTATCGCCGGGGCGCGTATAACATAAAATAAGATTTTAATATTCATGATTCGCGCACATCTTCGGAGACCAGTGGACAATAACTGATGGCACATCTGTGTAATTACAGGACAAAAACATCGCTGAAATTCGCATGAAAACGCACACTTTACTCCCCGCAGGTATAATATACCTACATGACGCGAAGTTCTCTGAAACCTCCCACCGATATATACGCTAATTGTATATACGCAAGTTGGATTTTTCTTTTGTTCCATACTCGGAGTTACTATGCATATATCGCTTCCGTGAAAGTTGAAGAAATCGAAAAAGACACCTTAAACTTATGGGAGATGAGATAAGATAAGGAGATGGGACTATTGGGAGCCAACTTATCCGATAATTCGGCTGTTAAAAGCGCAGGTATAGACATTCTGATGGTCAACATGACGCGTGACGTATTGTTTGTTCAAGCGTAATTGATGAGTGATGGAAAAAGAACCAGTTATTTCCACTTTAGATAAAAAAAAATGTTTATTCTATTTTATCTGGTTGTATTGAAAAAATAATTCTGCAAATGATCACCGTAAGAATCTACTTGCACTCGTTGGATGCAAATAAGTTCCTGAAGAAGTACTACGAGGCTTTGAACCGCTTGCCACAAGTACCGTAAGGGAAGGTTCACGAGTTCAAAGACGTCAAAGAGCTGCAGTGCCCGAAGCAAGTTGATAGCAATATACATATAAGGAGGGAAACTTAGGAGCCTTTCATTAAGTTTTTACTGTTCAAAATGCAGAGAGCTTCCCATTCTGAGATCTTATCATAGATTATAACAAGTATGGAAAAATGATAAAACCGATGCAGCTAGCCGACGACAGGTTTTTTTTTTTCATTTGTTTTATGGACTTGCAATCATGCAAGGCTAACGAATACGATTTATGGGACATAACTAACGAGCGAAAGATGATTATATGTATATATGACAATAATCGTAAGTTTTGTAAGTATATGATAGTAAAACGGTACTTTAATACACCTATAACCTCCATACATGTCGTATCTTTCAAATATCAATTACGTCAGATGTTGTATCTTGTAGATGGTATCAAAGTGCTCTGAAGTGTGGGAAATTATTTAATTTTGTGAACCCGTGTTCATCGACATGTGCAAAAAGCAAGGACACGAAATTTGATAAATTGTGATTAACAGAATTCATGACTTATATATATATATTAACAACACGCAAAAAGCCGATCGTAAATATATGATAATATTTAAATAGCTTATTGTTAGTGATATCAACTTTAATCGTGTCGTCGGTATTATTACGGCAGGAAAGTAATACCCTTGTGAAACAAAAAAATTTCGCTGGTGATTCCCCTGCTAGATTAGGCAAGTCGCAGGTAATTTTTCACGGAACTAATACCTACCGCGATGATGAAGCTTACGAAGTTGGTATAAAAACAGTCTGCACAGAGCAGAGGTTAATTTTGCAGGAGGACATGAAGCGAAAAAAAAGTATAAGTTAAAATATACATATAGCTAATCACATTGACGTGGATCACTTAATAATCATTATATCTCTACATCGGGAGCGTCTGCATGACTACACGCGAATAATCTCGCCCGTAAAAATCCGTCTGCAGCAGTATGTAGTACCTAAAAACTTTGGACAACCAAGCAAGGTATCACTTCCTTCAAAGCTGATCCTTGACTTCTGTGACGCATCTTGTATCGCTATAAGAGAGAATATCTTTTGATCTCTGAACTACGAGCATGCGGTTACATATTGTACCTATAATCTGTACGGTTATATGATAAAACTTTATTTTCAATTAATTATTGAATAAAACCTATCTATACCTACTTCCCTACATACCACATTATTAAGGAATATTAAAAAATTTTCATTAATTTTATGGCCATTGATATTCCGTGCCAATGTGCTATCTGTTCGGGCATACCGTATGATATACCTGAGAAAAAAATTCAACGTTTTTTGGTTTCTCTAATGCCTGTAATGAGTTGTTGTTCAACCACATCGGAATTCGGACAACTCTTACATTGCCTTTGATCACAAGACATTTTTCCGATAAAGGAAGAAATTCAATAAATCTATACAACTAACGGTTTCGCAGTGATCATATGCACAGAATAATCGCTGTGCATCATGGTAGAGTGAACACCATACGAACCGCAAGCTCGGCGGTTAATACAGCCGGGGCTTTCTTCAAAACATTTCTGTACGATAACGTAATGATTGAGGCAACTACCGTAATAATCTGACTGTAGTTATCGTCGATGTGAGTGCACGTATACAAATTCTTGAAATTTATGCATGATTTAGGATTCACCGGTCTGAGAAATTTTATAATAATAGTATTGTTACGGCTGCAGTAGGTAAATGATTTATTATATGTAGACACCTATGGATTAAAGATGTGTATTATTATACCGATGCATTTATCGACATGAATAAGCTTTTAATGTGAAATGTAATTGATTGAAATATTTGAAAAACTTGCAAGGATTACCAGTTCATTAAAAAAAAACACAAAAAAAAAAATTATTCACGCGTTTTCGATGTTTGCTATGAATTACGGAAAGGTTTATATATAGTTCATCAATTGCTATGTTACAGTCGTCGCCATCTTGTTTATCAGACACGTGGATAATTGTAATGAAATGCAAAGATATTCGTAGATAATGTCAGGATAAGTATCAATTAGATCACTTAATCATTCTAGTTTCAACGCGAGTTAGAATACAAGATATACGTCACATGAGCATTAAAAGAAATTAATTTATTCGCAAATACTAGAGGTTACAATATAAGCAGATAGCCGGGTATCCGTTTTTTGCTCTTAGCTGCTATTAGTGTTGAAACTTTTTTCATATCGAACTTGTTTTTCTCAAAGCTTATTCTATCTTTCCTTATGAGTTATTCAGCGTTTTCTTCGTATACTTTGACGTACGAGCGAAAAGTCAGTAAATTGCGCACTAACGAAAAAAATTATAATTGTGTAAGCTATGAAAGGGTATTTTGTTGTCAATTTCAGAGAGAAAAAAAAAACACACACACACACAATTTTTACTTATATAATTAACGGCAAAACGATTTTATCTGAAATTTTTCAGGATGGAATTATACAAAGTACGACATGTCGTCACCGCGTAAGCATCTTATTGATGAGGAAAATCTGCTAATGGAGAAGATCTTTTGCAAGATACACGAGTCATTAACGAGGTCAGTAATGTGCAGCAAAAGTAGAAACAAAAAAGGAAAATACCTGATTGAGAAGATGTTTGTCAAGAAAATTCCCAAGCGATGAAACGATAAAGCTGTTACCTATCAGAAATACGTGGCACGTTTTACACGTGTGGGGTTGTTCGACTCATATAATCCATTGGTTTAATGAAATATTAGCCGTGTACCTATCAGATGTGTAGAAATGAAAGACTGAACTTTAACGCGGTTCTTATAGCCGGAATGTTTTTGTACAAAAACAATTACGAAATCAAGGTAGTAATCCGAATGTTGAGTCGCGTTCTGCATTCTCACACGATTATTAATGTCGGTAATTCCAGTACATATAACATGACCCTAAGAACACGGTATCATCGTGAATAAGTGAGGTGTGTCCATAAGAAATTTTGAATTTAATTTTTTGACAACCAACGGTCACGCTGTACTATAGCCTGAAATTATTATAGTGTTGCGAAGCGAGATCTGTGAATAAACATGAATAAAAGTAACCAACGTGTAGCCTAACCACCAATTAAGCACACCGCCATGTAGTAAAACACTACTTCGAGTTCATCCTCCGGCGTACAAGAGTTTGTGACGTCAAGCACTTGGTATACGATTTCAAAATTCTATAAGAAGTTCCGTGATTATTCTAAACACATTAGCAAATGCAGTAAATAATAAAACGGACGGAAGTTCATTGTTGAAATAACCGTTGATCCGGTTGTATAGTTCTTTGATGTTTTGGTGGATGTTTAGTTAGGTCCAAGGATCAAGGTTGGTGATCGACAAACTGAAACGACGAAATACTTCACGGCATTAACTCAAATGTCAAGAGGAGTCATACAATGTTACTGGAAGCTAAGGTCTTGTAAGGTTCATTAAAGTATGTTAAAAGGGCAGGCATGGTGTAAGATGGAATATAGTGATGGTCGCATTTCATTAGCCTGCTTACACCAGAATTTAGTACGAAGGGCAAACCTTTTGAACGTATAACTGAGATTTCCTCATATATAAGAATGTCCGACATGCAAGGCTAGTGGATGAACAGACGGTAATTATTATTAAACAATCAGCATATGCCTATATCACAAAGAACCGTCCAGTAATGTGCTTTTCAACGATTCTGGGAAAGTGGTTCATTACGAGGCTAGTCAAAATGCACGAATATGTATATTTGTATAACATTTCAAATACCACGTTGTCAAATTGGGCAAAAATGATTCTACTTTCGATTCTAATTTCTTCATTTTATACAACTTCTTAGGTGCGAATTACTTCCAATGACTCACGTGATCAATTTTTAAAAGAAGTATATCAATCTGCGCACGATAATGATGCTTTTTAAGAAATAAATGTGAGTCGATGGGATCTTTCCGGAATCAGGACTGCAGTTTTTTTTGTCCTTCGTCCAAGGGGAGAGGTGGCGAGTGCCCTTCCGAATTTGAGTTGATTAATCATAAAAAAATTTTTTAAAAATAAAAAAAAACAAAAAAAAAGACGACGGAAAAACCTTGACATGAGATTATCTCGCAAGGATAATTGCAGACAGATGCTTTCAGATATAAGGTGCTTGTAGTAGAGATTTTTTTCAATATCCACTATGCAAATGATACTTACGCGACAATTAACACTGCCGCAAAATATGTTGTAATTAAAAAGAAAAAAAAAAAATTGTGACATACGAGTAAACAATCATTTAGTGTTAACAATGTTGACAAATTAAATAAATAAAGATATATAATATATATATATATATATATGTACCAAAAATATTTTTTGCCTTAGCGTACACAAATTATGAATATGGATTTGACAGGTAAGTGTCAGCAAGTGGCAATTACTTAGGTCTTTAGGTCATAATTTTGATATATATCTTTGAAAAAAAAAAAACATCTCGATACTCACATATTCAGTTATGTCTTCCTATGAAAATAGATTTTTTTTTTTTTTTATACTCGACACGTTTAACTTTATGAACAAAAGCAAATGAAATCAAAATTTAATTAAAATTGAAGGCTGTGCGAATATATCAATTATCGAGGTATCTATAGAAATCTCTTGACCCAAATACTAAGCTCCATTTAAACGGACAACATATAAGCCATTCATTATTTTGCAACTCATTCCGAACAATTTAAAAAAATATAAAGTACTTTGATAATGAGAAACTGAAAGCGATACTATTTCATTACAACGACGATCAGTATTAAGTGCAAGATACGAAAATCCGTGCCAAATACTCGTTAAACAAAGAGATTTTTGGTAATATATATTTTATATTTATAACAAAAATACCACTCTTTTTTTCTACACATTTTATGGAAACATTTGATACAAACTTTCATCGTTTTTCGAGATCTTACAACTTCAACTCGTTTGATAATAAGAGATGAGAGTACAATCATCAGATTATTCCTAAAAAATTGTTTTTCCACGACTGTTACAGTGCATGTTTTGTTTTAAAGTAAAATAAGTCAAAAACGCTTAGTAATTGGCACGCTTACTTCAGATCAATATTTGTTTGTTTCATAATTTATACAGCAAACATGCTTACGGGATCGATTGCATGACTGTGTCTCACTGAATGGCTAAATTATACGTAGATGTCAATATATTTTTAAGTTACTTATTCAAACTAGAGTTATACAAATTCAACTAGATAATAGTATAGGCTTTCACATAGGGTAGAATAGAGAAACGACGGTCTACTAATTATTTTCGGAGGTCACACTAGGGCTAAAGATCAGTCTGAGAAATCTTAGCCCGACAATTTTGATCTATTTGACTGTGAAATCAGGGTGAGGAAAAGGACACCTAAATCGAGGAACCCGTTCTTATGGTTGGCCAGCCAGTTCCGTTCTTTGAATTATGTTTTTCAATTATATATGGCCGGCTGTCGTGTCGGATTCAGATTACAATTTTTTTTTTCCTTTTTAATGAACTGGTTAAACGTGTCGCAGACTCTCTAATTTGACCCTGGTCCATGCACAATATGGGCATAATAACGCGTATATAGAGCAGAAAAAAAATGTGTGCGATGGTACATGGCATAGATATGCTTCTATACAATCTTCCGTCGAAGATGCAGGCAGGAGCAAATAATACCTATACGTGATAGTTTTCAAAAAAAGATTTAGCTCACAACCATCACGTTTGTCAACGCAACCAACTTGCAGTCAGAAAACAATATCTTGACCATGGGAATAGGTTTGTGCAATAAAGAATGAAAATTTAACTGCAGGAATTCGGGGAAGCAATACAAGTATGAGATATCTAAAACTCAATTCTGTAAAGATTTATCAATGAATTTACACCCACGTCGTTTGTATGTATTATTGAAGAAAATCGATGCCAATTACTTACAATTAGCGAAATTTCATTCAATTTTAGTGAACGGAATACTCGAATTTCTCTAGAAATTATATGCCAGAAGTATGTATAAAATTAAACAAATGACCGGAAAATTTCATTCTGGCAATTGAAGATATTGGAGAAATTGATAACCCTGTAGATGGTATCGAAAGTTTGAACTTGAAATTTCATCAAGATTAATCAAGACATTTTACATGACAAATTCATCTAAAAACAACATCAAAACTAATATAGGTATACCGAAGAAGAAGCCTTTCCGAATCTGTATTTGAATTCTTTATCATCGCACCCTGAGTGCGAAAATTTAAACCAGCCACGGATACATCACTGATAGTATAATTGCTAATGATAGAGCTGACCCCTCTTATTAATTAATGAATCATTGCACACCGATAGTGTTGTTTTTGGTGATGAAAAAATCCTGAGAATTCGACGCCTAATTATTTCATTGCAGAAAACAAAAGGTTAGATAATTGACACACTTTGGGTTTAGCCCTCTTAGCCAACTCTTAAAACGTACTTTGAGAAGCGACTTTCTTGAATAATGAATATGAATTATTGAAATTTTAATTAATTAGCTCTTGACAGCTGTAAGCTGTGGCACCGAAATCTCGACGTCGTGAATTCGATCAGTGCATCATTTTCTATTTCGGTGTCGCTCTGCGAATCACTTAGATAGTTATTATAGGTACTGCGGCTAACGATAAATAAGCAATAAAAGTCGAAGATCGACGATTGTTTCTCTGAATTGAACGTGAAATTTATTCATATGGCGCTTACTATCACGAGAATTGAACTTATCTGTTCATTACAGGCACTGACTAATATTCTTTAAGTAAACTTCATTCTATAATATACCTTCGAGTATATCCGAGAACGGTTGATTGTGGTTGATAAATAATGTGTTCAAAACTATTTGCATAGTGCTGGTAAGAAAATTAACATGTTTGAGGTGAATTTCCATCGGTTAGGTCAGCGAAGTTGAGACGGAGCTATTTATACTATATTTTACCTTCATAGAGTACGAGTTACTAATTGCCTGGGGCTAGGAAGTGATAATGCAATTCAAAAACAAAATTGCAATTAGCAATAAACGCGAGTGAGTGGATGGGCATGAGGCAGGAAACAAGAAGTATGCGTAGAAGGCGAATATTGCAAATATATCCATGATCAAAAAAAAAAAAAAACCAAAGAAAACAACGTTCATTGACGACACCAAATAGCTGTTATATAGCTGTGATGACTTTTCAGAGAATTATACCAACAATAAAACAGCCATTTAGGTCCGATCAACGTGCACATTTCTCAACTATGTAGATGGACATTCGCAGGCTGATCCTTCTAAGTTCTCGCTTTTCAGCAGTTTATGTTAAGGTTAGTGCAGATAAATCCAAGTTAAATGTACCATTTTTATAACAAAAATGACAGATATATTTCATCGCTAGTTATGACAAGGTTAGTCATTAACCTACACATATCATGTATCGATCTTGCTATATAATTATGAATCATTTAAAAACAGTGTTTTTTTGTGAATCGTGTTATCCAAAAATTGTAAACAATGAATCGAGAAGTGATCCAGACACAACGAAAATTTTTCCAAATTTAAAAATAATTGGATCTGATTTTTTCGAATTATCATAAAACTGTGCCAATAAAATTTATCGCATAATTATTCAAATTAAATCTTCCGAATTCATTACGGTTCGTTCACGTGAAGCTATAGGTATATATATATATGTAATACATATATATATATACCTATAACATTAATATTTTAATTCGTGCGAATAATTATGGCCTATAACATCGTCTTTTTTTTTGTTCATATGGTACACGCTCGCAATTATCTTCACATTAATATAAGTTGATTTTTTTTTCCTACTTTTTCTTTCCTGTTTTTCTTGTTCTTTTTTTTCCACTTCTGGTAAATCTTCAATAAATATAGTTTAATGTCCCATTATACAGTATATCAGAGATATAGAAGGTCCCGATTATGAGATTTTTCTTTGGTTAAAATTTGAATTGCTTTACTCGCCTTGCAATTTCGGATGCCTCTCTTCCGGCTTTTTTTCTAGTTCGTTATTTATTTTACTCTTTTTCTATTCGTAGAGAAGATGCAGTACAGCGAGGCATACAAACAGATATATTTATTGCCGTGGAATCTGGAAAAGAAAAAACAAAATATCCGAAACTTGATTCATAAATCAGGTGATCGGGATTGAACCATCCAATTATATTATACAAGTTAATTTGCAGTAGTTTGTATGATAATATTATAATTCGTGATTAAGCGCCTATGTTTCCGAGTCTTAAATCATACAAGTTTTACCAGAATTACATCGGCAATGCCTGCAGATTAGATGATTGATAGCATTAAATTGTTTAACAGTCTCGTGATTTTTACCGTGACTTTTTACGTCTTATATATGTATATATATATATATATATATATATATATATATATATATATATATATATATATATATATATATATATATATATATATGTATAGAAAACTAGAGAATATTAATAATGTAATTACGAGATCGAAATAATGGCACGTAAAAACACGCGGCATAGACATATAAAATCATCGCGTGTATGTATATCGTTGTCGAAATGTACCAGTTAGACAAGTATAATACCCTTTATACTATTATGTATCTGCATAGCTTATTAAGTATTTTCTTTTTTTTTTTGATCAGGTTAATTTATAATGATATGACTTTAAATTGAGAGAAAAAAAGAAGATAATTCAATGAAAAACGACTAGAAAGCTAACAGAGATCGGGAATTTGAAAAGTACAGAGTTCTGATATGTATACTGTAGCAACGCGGATATATATTTTCAATAACTTTCACATATGGCCGAGTTCGCTTTTATTTATGGATATATATATAAGATATATTATACTTAGACCAAAGCTGATAAAAAGTAGAACAAATGACCAAGAAAATAAATAAAAATCAGAGTTTTTATTCATATAAAAAATTCTAAAAAATTCGTACTCTTGTTCACTAGACTTAGCCGTGCGGATGCGAATGAATGTCCAAATTTGATGGTCAAATTCAGTGATATAATTGTTCTCATCAGTCTTGTCTTATCATATATGTATATGCGATATAGGTAAATCTTGTATCTCCTTCAACAGACTGGATATGGGACACTCATTTATCCCAAATAGTAGCGGGAGGGTCTTCGGTATATCGCGAGAACGGCCGGCGTCGGACTGCCGTAGTAATCCTTGCTGGTCTAGCCTGGACCATGTGGTACTATTGCCGGTGGTCCGCAGCGTTTTAAAACCGATCTTGGCGTTGGCCATCTATGCGGACAAGCCCCACTTCGCGGCTCTTGTAGAACGCGAACCACTCACAATGCAGAAGACAGCAATAACAAGGATTTTTCAAAATAACAATCTATCCAACCGACCAACCAGTAATGCAAAAATCTTTTCGATTCCGTAGCGCGGGGCTGGCGGCAGGAAGGGTCGCCGGGGCTAACCTTCCGAGACTATATAAGTGCCAGCCACTCGACGAACGCTTCTAAGTCAACTTGGCGTGTTATATGTGCGGGAGTATCGCGCGGTATATACGCGTACGAACTGTTAATTACCGATCGAATCCTTCGCTGAGATATATAATCTAATCTCGTACCATATATTTGTATACTATCCGCGCGTTTTACAAATAAATAAATAAATAAATTTCTGAGGAGAGACACAGATGTGAAGTCGATACGTAGACACGAAGTCCGCGAGGATTATAACGGTGCAGTGTATCGTAATTGATAAAAAGGAAAACACAGTGCGATCCGAGATCGATTAAATTCTACGATCTAATCCAACACCCGCAATCGAACATTGACCTCTATGACAGTTTTCATTGAAAAATTCTCCGCTCCCACGACTTACACCTACAATCGAGAATTGGGTACGTTAATTCTTATACAATAAATTTTTACTAACTGTTCAGACATTTTTTGATGGCAAATAAAAAAAGCTACATATCATGCACAGTCTTTAGACCGTTGTATAGACTGCATACAACCTACTCGACGTTGATATTACACAACGTCGGGAGACACCATATATAACATACGAATCTTATAGCACCGCGATAAGATTGTTCGCGACATTTCTGACAGTCGAGTTTGCTAACACTTAGGTACGTGTGCGAGTTAATGGTCGTCGGACCGGTTGCGTTGGAAAGCTTCGGGCTCCCGAGGGAGACCCCTGTACGCGTAGGTGGAATGCTAAGGGAACGTGGGGTATGTCGCTTTCCTGAATTCCTTCCTCGTTGTCTGGTACGACTCGAATAGGTATCAGGTGGTTGGACTGCCACTACTACTACTGTGTGGGACGCGTGATTCTCGAGATAGAGTGGGTGGGTCGAGGGACAGAGAGGATAATAACGAGGAGAAGAAATGGTCCAGGAAATTTGTGTAGATTATTTTAGTTCATACCAGCGGTGTGTATAAAGGTTATTAGGTAAAGGGTATCTTGAAACGTTCTACATCACATTGCCAGTAGGTACGTGCTTGTACATAATGATCATAAACTTTTTTTTTTTTATAATTCATTATTTCGCTATGACGTGCCTTAATTTATTGTTTGTATAATTCCTATTTGTTTTTCTTAGAATTGCAATTAAAGGTCAAGGAAACCGATCAAAGTTTAATTCATGGCTGGTTTTCAAATAAATAAATAAATAAATAAAGAACAAAATGACTGGTCAACAACGAAACATTTATAATCTGGTACCGAATCAGGGAGAATTTTTGAAACGTGGAATTTTTTCATAGATATATATGGGTATATATATGAAATTTTTAACCCGACGATCAGGTCTATCTTAATAAATTCATATTTATAAGTAAATAATCGCAAATGAAACCAGTTGTTTACTACCGTTCTAAACCGTTTACATAGCCGCTACCATAAGGGGACAGAACACGTATTATATCGTACCGGTTTAAGTTACATGTCTTACGATTGATAAAATATCTGCGAATATCTCAACTGCAATTATAAAGATGAACCGGGCCTTATACGCATACCAATATCAGCACAACAACGACTTGTGACGTCGACGAGGGAATATCACCGCATCATGTTATTTTCGTAAATTAATTAATCATTTAATGACTTCATTGTTCGACGATTCCAATGATTATTCTTTATTTGTTTAAGATATTTAACGCAGCATCTTTTTATTGGCTATGCAACTGCATTCAACTTTATACGATAATTTGTACATTGATTGATTGATTGACGGATTTATTTGGCTCTGGGACAAGATCTCTCAGGTAAACAAGTTCACACATTGCACCTTGTGGCATAGGTATAATCTCCGGATCAGAACCGCGGTAATGAATTAATTTAACTGGCAAATAATGCGATGTAATTTTATCATGAATGTATATACTAAGAGAAAAATATGATGACGAGTTTTTCAGTAATATGCATACGGGAATAATGGATACAATGACCTGACCAAGCTTAACGGTAGAAAAATTATTTTTAAATACGTTTGAAACGACAAAACTCTTTTACCACTCATAGATGTACATCGTGCAATCGGTATATCGTCCGCAATGATCAAAATTCTTGGCTGTATTTTGTATAAGCTAGCCGAAGAATTTCGGCTTTAGATATCGAACCTGTCTCATTAGCGATGCGAATCACGTGCACAATAAAACTGTTGCGAGATTTATTCGAACAGAGTCCATGAATAGAACGAGAAACGGGAGTTAGGGAAACATTCCAAAAGTCTACAATTCTCCTGTACCAGTTAAAAAAATTAAAAAAAAAAACTAAAAAACAAGACTAACTTCTATCTGAACTAGCTGTTAGATGTATATCTAAGAATTCGTCAAGGCAGCGATCATTTTGGTTCACAATTATGTAGTAAAAAGAATGAAACCACAATACGTTCGTAATCAAGCAATTAAAGCGAAGTACTAACAACGAGGGGGGTGCAATGATTCGTGAAGTTACAGAGATACGAGCTAGTATATTTGTTTTTACAATAACTGCAGCTTTTTATAATAAGTTTGATATCATGGAAAATTTATATCAGGAAAGAGGGAAAAAAAAACCATTTGCGCAAAAACAATTTTAAAATGGGATTCTGTTATGCGTGGCATAACAGTACTCATTGTCAGCTGTAGTTAACATTGAATAACTGTGAAATTGCCAGAGTGCAGGATATATTACGGAGACGAGTTTAAGAGCCAGGTTTACGATCCATGTTGTAACGTGGCGCGGATTTATGTACCCCACGGTCAATGGCACCTTTCATTCAGAACGCATCGATGCTCATCAATACATGGCAGTGTGTGTAATCTGGTACGTTGAATTTCACGAGATATTCGAATTTTTCGAAGATTTCGGTTACCCCTCGAGACTAGCTAGAGATCTATCGAAGCGTCTAATGCCTAAGTTGTCATATTGTAAAATTACATCTTTAGGAAGAGAGCTGAGTGTCTAGTTATCACAAGAAAAATACGACAATGACAAATCATTATATATTTATTCAGCAAACGATTAACATTTAATATTTGTATACTCATTTCCGAAATATAATCTATTGCCTATACAAGATAAAAGAGCTAGGCTGATGTGAGCCAGGAGAATATCAGAATATGGCTTGTAGATAACGACGGCGCGGTGTGGTCAAGCCGGTGATTTTTTTCTTCTTTCTCTTCTTTTATTGAATTTAGTTAATGCGTAGAATAAATATACATATAACGAAGTTGACATACGTTATGGAAAACATTTCATGGATGTAGAACGAATCGTGAGCAATTTAAAAAGAAAAACGACTTTCAATTCACCGTAGCGTAACATAACATACCGAGTTGAAAGCAAAAGGACTAATAAAAAGAAAAAAGTTGTCGCAAAGCAAGATTTCCCAGGTGGAATGAATTATCATTAAACGTGTCAAGCAAATTGTAACGGATAATTGTTTTACACCATTTTTGAGTATCGGAAAAGTGCATCCATATAAAATGTTAAGGGGATAGTCCAGTCGATTTTTACCGACATAATTACTTTTTGGAATATCTCCGAAACGGAGCCTTCAATCAGATTGTCCTCTCGGCAGCCGATGATTGACGAGGAATAAGTTCGAGCTAGCATGAAAATTCAATGAAATCAATTTTTTTTTCTTTCTTTTTTTGAATTTACATCGTAAAGTGTTGGCGTGTCACTAATTTCGACTAAATCGACTAGACCATCCCTTTAAGAGTTCATTGGGAGTGATGTACGAATACAGCGTATCGGCACAGCTAGGCGAAAGACAGAATAATAAGGTTGTTTAAAATCTTTAATGAATGATCGATGATAAGCAACGGACTTAAGACTGTCTTGGGCTTTTGTCCGTTTATAATTTTCACGCTACGTCATATGAAGCCCGTCAATTAAAGGACAATGATAAAGTCATTGTAGGCATATTTTACATATTTCCATATAGCTAATTAACAAGTCAGTTTGAAGATCGGCCTTGCAAAGCTGACGATTACCGAAGGTATTAGCATCTTCCTGTTCAACGAGGACATACCACTACGTTCGTACGACGTTTTGTGGAATTTATAGTTTGCGTCCACACTGGTTTTTTCGAAAATTATGATTTTGCTCGAAATCCTTTACTTCTTGGGAGAGAAAGGATGTGCTAACATAAATATGCATAATTATATTTTTTGGAACTTTCCGAGAATATGATTCCTCCAATATTGGTTTCGTAAACCGTTCGACGGCGAAAGAGATGAAAAATATGTCAATCACATAAAAAAGGATTATACGGTCGATGAACTGATACAGGTTAGCGAGCGAAACGCCTATTTCAGTTGAAATATAGAAATATATAAATATTGTTTCTGCTAGGCAATTATTTGTTCGAATAAAATTTGTAGTTTCTATGGTACTTGCCGCAAATAAATATTTCTTCGAATTGACCAAGACTTAGTTATTCCAACTAAACAGACATTTCCATATCCGTGACCGCCGTATCAGTTGGTTCAACCAGAATAAGTCCTCGTTACAACGTTCCAAATTGTGCAATTCGTGGTTTTCGATGTTGTAAGTTTTGAGATTGATATAGATATTAATCAAACGATTTGGTGATATGTTACAGGACACGAACATTAGAGTGGTGGACGCGAACAGATTTCTAGAAGGAAACTAAGACCGTCTCATCATGAAGGCCCACACGCAATTACAACAATTTAAAAGTAAGTCTCACGGTTTTTTAATACCCGTAAATTTGGAACAAAAAATATTTCAAGATTCAATCGTGTGCGCAATTGAATTTGAAGTCGATGTGATTCAAGGTATTCATTTTTCATTAACACTCGGATATTTCGTCACTTACGTAAAACTATATCGCGGAACCAGCAGGAATACAAAATCTTCCTATACTACTGACATATCTGTATGAGAATCGCATCCAGGTAAAGAACGCGAACGTTGCGAGCCAAAGATGCACAGTAGGACAGCAATTGACAAGTACTTTCAGATTCTACTATGTACTGACTTTTCTTTATACCGAAAGGTTTAAATATATCTGCAGTTGTTATTATTATGGTTGAAAACTATTGCTTTGCATTTCACTTCACAAAGTGGGTATCCTTTGTTGTGATGAGTGGCAATGAACTTAGAAGAATCTATGAGAGCAGATAGTATACCTACGAATAGCATTTTCTAGAGTTTTCAATACTAATTAGTGAATTAAATGCCCCAGAGCAGCCGAAGCGAATCTATAATCTTGTAGGAGTAATGACGATACAGTTCGATCTGTTTTTGCATCAGAGCACTTGTTTTAGTCAATTCAAAAAAAAAAAAAAAAAAATGTTTAGCCACGCCAACTTTTTTCTTATTTGAAAAAGATTTAATCTTGGACTATAAAATACCGCCTGTCTATATATCGACGGCTGGGTAGAATGACCGGCAATTTCGGAATTTCCTTGAAGAAGCGGCTATCTCGAGTTTTGCCTGGAAAAACAGCTATAGCAAAACTCGAGATAGCCGCTTTTTCAAGTAAATTCCGAAATAGCCGGTTATTCTGCACAGCCGTCGATATACATATGTGTCAGTCAACAAATGCATTATGATATACATACTCAGCGAATCGTATAACAAGTGTTAATTACGCAAACAAATTAATTGCCATCGGATGGATTAATTATTTTCGAATCTATAATTAAATTAAACTGTGTATTTAATTGTACTACGGATAATCTAATTAAAACACTCCATATGTAGTAATGAAATTTTTCAAATCGTATATTGATTTATTAGCTTTTATCTCAAATACGTCAGACTCTTGAAGCGCACTCTGCAGTGTAATATGCAAGTAAGATGTCGAGTTATTCGTTGCATGATATACATACCCATTATACCTAGATGTATGTACATCTACTGGGGCAATATTTCTGGAATACTTAACCCAACGAATGTAGGGCATAAAAAAATTCTCTGTTGAAGTTCTTCTCGACGTATATCCTCGTAGCCGTAGAAATATAAAGATATAAGAATTTGTGGGCGGTGCAGGTAGGTACATTGAGATCCTGGTTTCCAAACTTTTGTGCAATATTAACGATCAACATTTGTTAGTTGAAACTCCAGAAATCACTCACGGAGAGGCTAATTATAATTATTTCAAAATCTGAATTCAATCGGAAATGAAAGATGGAAATTTCCACCATATCCAAGCTGCGGCTAATCATTATTCGCTATATCAAGCGACCGAGAACTGTGATCCGTGATTTTTCACTCGCAGAAACTATATTCAGCTATATGTATATAATTATTATCTGCGTACCAATCGTTCTGCCAAACCTTGGCATTTGCGAGTTCTGAGGATTAATAACATTTAAATCCAGTTTGAAAGTGTTTCGTAATTAGATATGCTTAAAACTTTAGTATCCGTTGCGGTTCAATTCACGACGATGCAGTATCCGAACTGATTAATTCTCTACAGACGAAATTTCGTTGAAACAAATCGCAGATACTATTCGTGACGTGCATTTGAAAACCAGTAAGTCTAATCATTGAGCTTGTTTCCAGTGCAACCAGAACATCTCTTTTTTTCTGTTTTTGGTTTTTCAAATCATCAAATTCTATCTGGGTTCATGATACGCTCGTGTACGTTTTGAAAATCCTTAATACTTACAATTGATTACTCAAAGGCTGACAGACTGAAATTATTATGGTGGGAAACTATAGGGAAGGAGAGTGGGCGTACTTGCAGCCTTTGAGTTTGATTCTCAGAAATTAAAAGAAAAAAATGTTTCGTAATAATGTCAAGGAAGTCCTTTCTAAATAAGGCTATTCAAATAATAAAAATAGGACACAGGCATCGCTGGACGGTATGTGCATATAGGTAACTAAGAATTAGTCAGGCGTCATGGAGCCGGGAATTCTCATTTTTTTCGTTCTGACCGCATCAATCTTGAGTCAAGTATATAATTTGTTAATACATGAGATATGCATTTACGACTTGTCCGTTTTCGACAGATACCTCAGTTCGTTGGACGTCATGGACGAGTGATTGCCGGACTCTACAATCAATGGCATATATAATAATGCTACAATGGAAGTAGATATACCTTCGCTCTGTGCAATAATTGCATTGATTGCAAATGCTTAGAAACGTAACATTATAACTTTACATAATACTAAGAATCCTGATTTTGGGTCCTCTAAATTTTCGGTTACGTGTAAAATGACATTCTGACGTTAGTCTACACGTTTTTTTGATTTTGTTAAAAACAACATATATATATATATATATATATATATATATATATATATATATATATATATATATATATATATATATATATATATATATATATATATATATATATATATATTTTCTTTGAATTTAGGTCAAAATCATAAATTGCGTAGTTCGAGAAGTTTACTGCGGTCTAAAGACGGTCAATGTCATTGTCGATTCCGCATTTCTTGGTCTTGAATGGCGCGAACAAGACTTCCATGTACAGTTGGGCAATAAAGTACGCATAGGGTCAAAATTCAGACTCAAGTGGTTCAGTGTCTACGCTATTGAGCAAGCTTACCGATGCGTTACGACTGGACGGTCCGCTATTATTTAGAATATATATTTCGGAAGTGTTTCTTACTTTACTTCGAGCAGGTAGTCTGCCGCGTATGCCTTCTCAATGAGCAGGCATGGGGGCGAGAGGCCTACTCAACAGCGTAGACACTGAAACGCTTAAGCCTGAATTTTGACCCTATGCGTACTTTAGTGCCCAACTGTACATGTGAGCCATACGTGACGAAATATCGTCGAAGTACAACAGTTTTTTTTTTTCTATCTGGATTATTAGCCCCGTAGATACGTTGCCTGGATCTACTCTCTGAATCACTGCGCTTTACACTCAAGCCATACAGACATTTACATGACTTTATGTAATTATAGGATAAAGTATTGTTGAAAAATAGTCAACACAACTCATTGGATAATCATGCAAATGTCAGTACCAATAGAGTCATAACTACTATCGCTCTATATGTATAACTATTTATTCAATTACCTGGAGTGACTTTCAGGACTCGTTGTTATTGATGATGCAGCAATAACTTCATCCATGCAACATTGTTAAGATCATATATCTAAGTGAATTAATTCTTGACTTCCGAGTGAATTACTATAATATCCTGCCGGTGGTTGTCAATTCACACCCATCTTGTCCAGGTTATTAATGACATGCTGTCATTTGTAAATACTATGAATATATCCTACAGCTATTGAGTGGCAGGAAAAAAAAATCACGTGTGATTGAAACCGTGTGACGACAAGTCAATCGTTTCTATTATCGGAGAGTCAAACACGTGAATCAATCACGTCATGGAAGTTTTGTATTATGTAATTTTATATTCAACGAAGATCGAAAGTTTAGATTAATTTTTGTTTAGTTGGCAAATGATTTTCCGCATCAAGACAGAATCTTTGCGCTGAAAAGAAAAAAAAAAATAGAATAAAAAAACGTATTGCGTATAGTCATTTGAAAATCGTATTGAAATTTCCGATCAACAACTGTAGTTATAATTATGAAAAAACAAGTATACAATGTATACCTGTGTGACGATTCCACGATCGCAGACCAGGTTAAACGTTAATTGGTAGCTAAACACGTTGATAGAGTGATTCGACTTGCGTCATACGGGTCAAGTTTATAACTTACGAAAAAACTTATGGTGATGACTTGTCGCAATTAAATTACTCATTAGCCTGGGAAAAAGCAAATATATTACCAAAGGGTGGTTTCAGTTTATAACGATCTTTTTGACAAGTCACTTTCCTAGGGGAATTTTACTGATTTGACAGAAATATCGTGATCTTGGAATAAACGATGATATATGCTTGATCAGACGCGCAGTCATGATAGTCGGTGAATTTTAGGAAGATTAAACCACCGTTAAAGACTGTTTCAACATTTTTGTGTAAATTGCTGCGAGACATAGCGATATGTACCTATTCTTTAGTTCCTTCGAGTATGCATACGATTCCTTTATTTACCAGAAGACTTTAAAAAACACGAGAAATTGACTAAACCGGTCGTGCAATATTTATCTAACGCTACGGGGATTACCCTGTAAGTTAGCAAAGGTTTTGCAATTGAAAACATCGAATTAGAGGACAGTATACCCATTATTTTATTGATTTTTTGAGTTCAGTGTGCTACAATATTTACACGCAGATAAAGTCGACCTGTAACAATAATTGAGATAAACTAAAATAATATCTATACATATATATAGATATATATGTATTTATATGATATGCGCATATATGCATTTCTCTACAAATATTTACCCCGTCGTACGATATTCAAGAACGGCATTGAGCAGGATACCTAGAACTCACCTGCTAAGGCATTTAAATGTAAATTCTGTAAGCAGACAAGCCAGAGTCAATATTGATGGTGAATCAGATGTTAAAAAATAAAACCTGGGCGTCTGTCGATACGGTCCATAAAGCATGGTGTTACCCAGGATGTATTGAAATTAAAATATACTGCATATATATCTACAATAATCAATATATACAATATATTATATATATTTATATATATATATATAAATAATCGTATCGCATATCAATCCTGTCGATCTTGCTAATGGCTTGTGATCAATTATCGTGTGTAGAAAATAAATTTTCTTACGCGTCCTTAACTTTTATTATTCGCTAGAAATATTTACGGAAATATATATATGTATATTTTTTTTTTTTCGCACATGATAAACATCGCCTGTTATAAACGATCACGAAATTGGCAATATATCTTGATACGCGTGAGCATCAAGTCGTTATCCCAGAAGTAGAAACTGGTCAATCGATGAATACCTAACCGGCATAAAAAGCTGACACTTATGAAACCGATTAAAATACGATCGACTACCGGCGATAATGTCACGGTAAAACTTGTAGCCAAGATCAACGTCGGTCGGCGCCGCGTCGATCCGATCCGATTCCATTGGATCGGATCAGATCGGATCGACGACATGACATCGTTGCACAAAAAACTTGATTATATAGAAGATATCGAAACTGTTTGACGAGAACCTTGATTGGTTTTCGACTCTCGATGTGTCATGTGGGCCAAGGTAAGTGGCGTTCGGGCTCAGTGAACCATTATTACCCACCTCCAAAAGAATCATCGATTTATTACACGATCAAATGTGTGAATATTTACAGAGGATTTTACCGAGACATTCAAACGTTCCAATGTCACTGTTAAACCTTGAGGCACAGGCGAGTCCTAGACAAACATTAATCACGTTAATCAGTGTCCTCGGTAATAGTCGCCTGACCAATTTTGTCACGGAAATTACGTAGAAGTGCAACTATTTGAAGTTTATACTAAACACTGTCGTATAACCATGGCAAATATTAGACGAATTGTTAGCAAGAGAATGGATTATTGAAAGAAATGCTAAACTTCAAATGACGTATGTATATGTATGTACCTGGCGGTAAATTTCATTTCTTTTTTCCATTTAGATCAAATTTTTGTATCAAAACCGGAACATGTTTTATAAGATACGAAATCAAGACAGAATATATTTATTGACAAATCACAAAACAACAGCTCGAGGGTGAGAAAAAGAGGCCAAAAGTTATTTCAGAAAAGATCAATGGGCTAAAATTGGTCAACCCTTTTTTATGTAATTATAAATGGTTGAATCATGAGGTCTGCTCGTGAATTTTGGAACATTTTTTTTTTGATTTTCGCTCTGCAGTCCTTCGTCGATTATGTAACTGGTGAGATAATCGAGTCTAATTATTTCCGGGTGAAGGCATGGTACAGATAATGAATAAGTCAAAGGCGACGATGTGTGGCATAATAATCACAGTTTTGCTAATTTCTCTCATACATTTTTCATGACTAATATAGTATATATTCATTTCATAACGTTGACTTTAGGGGTTTGCCAAAAACATATTTATACTAAGCGAATTTATTTGCCTGATTTCAAATTCGAAACTGCACACGATATGTGTGAATGTATATCTAACCATAATAATCGCAGCAACCGATCAGGTGCGATTTATTTACAGCTAACAAATATAACGTTCTTTAGTAGTTGTGCAATAATTTCTGCGAGTGTTAGATAGTGCAGCTAAATGCGTACCAAGTTCTGAATCACATTAACTTATGAATGCGATTCGTGCATGTATGTGACTATAATATTGTGTAATATGAATGAATAAATAAGTCGAGATGAACAGATTTAAATTATAGGTCTGATCATTAAATGTAATGCTCAATTATCAATCCGTTTTTTCTTCTGGTCTTTTTCAGCTTTGCATTTGAAATAGAAACTTGACTTTCAAATGATATTACAACATGCTAGTCTTTTCGTATTGAGCAATTAAATGAAAATGCATCACGTATCACTTGTCTGTTTCAGAATGTTTGATTCTATTCATGGTGGGAATTATCTGCAGCGGTTTAGCCTACGCAATCTACGTGGTCAATCCCATCAAAGTGATCCTCGAACATGTGAGTACATATATAGTTATCAAAAAATCAACGCGTACAATCGTTGCGTAAGATTCTAAGCTCCTATATAGTAACTATAAGGTTATCCCGTACGCGATCCGAGGGTAGTGTTGTAAAGGTCCTTGACTTCCTTCAAAAGGAGTAAAAAATGTCCCTGTACGCTCTCGAGTCGAACGTTAAGATGAATAAAATCCCACGTATAATTTCGACGAAGGTATTATCTCATAATTTATGCATTCTAAAATTGAAGGAACAATTCCGTTACAGAAGCTGAAAATGAATCCTACGTCGCTAATATTTTCACTATGGGAAAAACCTCCAGTGGAGATTTACATCAAGGTCTACATCTTCAACATCACGAATCCTGACGAGTTTCTCAGAGGTGAAGAGAAGATGAAACTCGAGGAAGTCGGCCCTTACGTTTACCAGTAAGTTCTCAATATATCTATTAATAAACTGTAGCCTGGCCTCACGTGTAATAAGTTTTTTGCATACCTATGTGACGATACGCTAATGTAACATAACTGACAAAGCTGATCGTATAATAAAATTATAAATAATAAACTACAGTGTACAAATTTTTGATATTTCAAGGGAAATGTTGGAGAATCAAAACGTAACGTGGAACGATAACGGCACACTATCCTACCGGCCGAAACGAACGGTTTACTTCGTTCCTGAAATGTCAGTTGGTGATCCCAAGGATGCCGTGGTTCGTGTACCGAACCTTCCGTTATTGGTAAGCACGTCTTCTCTGGAAAGTTTTAACACTGCATCGATTACCTCTTGACTATAGGTAATAGGTAGCTCGTTGTACATCGATTATTGTACCAGACGCAGACTGGCCATGGCTGAATAGAATTCATCGCCGAATTCAGTGTCGCGAATGTTTCGAGGATTCTGGCTTATTTCCACGACAACTGCAAATGCAGCTTTGCATGAACGTCATATATAGAAATAACTGCATACGATGATGGTTGCACGGTGAAATACATACTAATTACCGACCCTGTGATCGCGCTTTTTTCCACTTAACGATTTATACTTGCAAATTCGAAGCGTTGCAGTCGACATAGATTTTTTTCCTTCAAGGTATAAGCCGAGGCAAGTATACCTACATCGTGGCAATAGATTGTAAATCTGAAGGTCATGCGGATGGTAATGAATCTCCGAAATGCCGTAACTCCTTAGCTTCGAGTAAGTGCCGACCTCAGTCGCCTCAGAGTCGCGGTTTTTCCGCGATCGCGACCTAACGTTATCCATAGATTCAATCTGTCGAGGTGATCTTATGTCACAAGCCAAATCTATATCGACATTAATAACGGTTAGTCCACTGAAAGATGAACAAGATCGTATCTCTGTGCCGGTATTCTTGAATTGAAATACGCTAAAGTCAGGAACTGTTATTTGCAAACGAGTAGATGAACTTTCCGCAGTATTCACGAAGAGGATAGACGAATAATTATAGTATATAATCCGAGCCGACCAGTAGCTAGATGTAAAGGAATTGATAGAACGATTATGCATAGATGGAATATGTCATAATTACAGTGCTATCTTAATTGAGCATAATAAACTGTGCATAGGTAATGGTAATCGATAATTTCCAGGAGTCGAGTGCATGACATTGATTAGGAATTACTGCAGAAATCAATGTTGACAGTAGCTCTATAGGTGTCAAGTCAATAGATAAAAAAAAAAAAAAAAAAAGAAAAAACAGCTGTTTATATGTATACGTTTCTGAAAGTCAAGGTAATTCGTTACTTGACCAGTTGAACAATTATGCTAACGAATTGCGCAATTTACTGATTATATGCATTTATTATCTATTACTAGAACTCAACAGGTGATTTCCATCTTCTTGATTACATGCCACTGTGTATTGTACGTCTACCAAGTAAATAGTTCCCGTAGTCAATAGGTGATAGCTTCAGCCAATAGATATCTATATATACAGCAGTACACTAGTCATATAGGGAAAAAATGTCAATGCAAAGTGTTTTTAAAAATAAATGCCAATATTTAGCCTCAGCATTTTTTTTTTTTTTTTCAATAATCATCAATTTAGATTGGCTTAGATTGTCCATTTCAGCACAGACTCAAGTCTCTTGAAATCACCTCATTATTTCTGCTATAGATGATGTGCCCGTTAAAATTCACTTTGCAGCGAAGAAAATAGTATGAAAATTATTCAAGGCGATATCTATGTAAAAGACTTTTTCTCTGGAAGCGAGGGCAATTTCATAGGGAAATACCCGCAGAAGATTTCGCGAAAATAAGACGTAGTATGTAGGTAGGTATATTGTACAGAATAGTCTATCAACCTGCGCGACGCTTTCGTTATTTAACGAACTACTAGCCTTAATATAACAGTCTGTTGGATGAAAAAAATCTATAAAAGAAACCTATCTCTTCGCGAAGAATGCTAGTCACTATTTCATCAAAATCATCATCCGGAAAGGAGTCCAAGCCACGCTGAAGACAAGCTTAACATGAGTCAGGCTTAGGTATAATTTAGCTGCGATAGAAAGGCCAAGCGGCATGAATTCGACAGACGAAGCCTTTTGTCGGGGGTGAGCTCGCCCCTGCAAGAGGGAGAGAATTTATTCAGCATTATTCATCAGAACCAAGCCTGGGTCAGGCCGCAGGGTTTTCTCTATTTTTTTTTTTTTTTTTCTTTATCCTACGATTTTTTTTATGCTCTGTTTTTGCCTTCTCATACATTCGGGCACCCACACAATCCACTCACCTAATATATTATTGAGGCCAGGCTCGGTACTAGTCCTATTTTTTTTTCACGTTTTCTAAAATATCAAATCCCCCTTTTCCCCCCTGGCTGACAGCTGGACGTTTTCGGAAGTAGCCCGGGGGGACAAATGTTTCATCGTGAAGCACGACTCCGTGTAAAATGTGAAGATTGAGATATCCGAATTTCGAGGGACGGGAAATGCTTTTACTTGAAATTCACCAAACTATAAATTCTCGAGTATATATTTTACGGGCAATTTAAAGTTTTCCTTAATGAAATTCAGAAGCGAAATTCAAATTCCATGATAATTTTCACTACCACATGACTCCGCACGTGCAAATAAGTCTAAAATAATTTTATTAAACGGTGTTATCGCTTATCTGAACGACTGAGAGGGTATATATAATGATAATGTGTTGTATGTACCAACAGGGTGTTTCCTCAGCACTACACGACAGCAGCTTCCTTGTGACGCTACCGTTATCCCGCGTAATAGACTTCCTGGATAGTCAGACGATATTGAACATGACGGCTTACGAATATTTTTGGGGATACGACGACGTTTTGGTTCATCTAGCAAGTAACATAGTGCCAAACTTCATCAACTTTCGCAAGTTTGGACTTCTGGATAGGGTAAGTGTCCACACGATATACACTCCGTAACAAAACATCCTCCGGTTTTCGCCTAACAACATACTCATTCTCGCAACTGAGCCAAATACGGTGCGTGTCCAAATTAAACGAGACGTAATTACAGTAGGTCGGGTGCCAGTGGCACAGATTAATTTTTTCCACGGAATTGTGACTCGATAAATATGCAAAGAAAAGAGAGTGAAAACGAAATCTTTGCACACTGACAGAAGAAGGGAACGACCCGACGACCCTACGGGCTCAAGTTTGTGCTTCTGCTAAAGGTAGGTATATGTGCAGCATAAACTTGCATACGTGAATGAAGTAGCTTGTGTAATATTGATACGGTAGAAAGATCACCTTAATAGGTACTACCGGCTTTGTTTGCTAGCACTTTTATGCAGCCAATGGCCGACCTTTATAAGACAAGCATGCTAGCCTTTACGCTCTGGAAGATTCTGGCAATCTTCAACTAAAGTGGCATGCCAATAACTCGACTGTAGTATTTGATCTTTTGTCAAACAACTGACACGAAGTTTCAAGAGCAAATTTTTGTACATCTGCTGTGATGAAGAACAAATACCATTTCCAGTTGTGGTCATTTATTGACTTACATAATTTTCGACTGGGTACTTATATGGCTTGTCGTCTCAACGTAATATTTAAATGTTAGTTATTTGAAGCTCTAGCCTATATGTTTGCTATTTCGACGAACGTCTAAACGTATTCTATGCTCTGTTGCGTCACCATTCTCGTTCAACTGACAAGAAAATAACGAACTTGCGTACCTCTTTAGTGTACAGCAGCTGGATATTGCTAAATCTCTTATTCAAACTGTAACGAGTTATTGCAGCGAGTCAATTATCATTAATCTAATCCTTTCACTTTGTAGATACTAGTGAATAAATTTGTGCTAGAACTGAAAAGCGGTATAACGATCATTCCTTAATTATCTTACGTAAGCTTCTGGAATATTTTTTTTTCTCTATTTTTTATTAATTTGACCAATTAGTGATAATTAATCAAGTGGTATTGGATTAATACCGTTTTGAATGAAATTCGTGCGATTTAAAGTAGCTGTCGCCTCTCTATTAGCCGGCTGGTCTAGAATCGGTCCAACTATCTCAGTATTTTCGACCATGCGCATGGACTCGGAAACTTGCATCAAATATGTGGCTGAGAAATTCTTCGAATAATGAAGTTCTCGCTGCTCATTGCATTTCGAGAAGTTCAAAGAACGACGCAATTAATGAGAAGCGGTGTACATACATGTTTCCTCTTACGATACCGTTGACCGAGGACATAAGCCCACGTTTGCGACTGAATTATGAGAACTCGTATGTTGAAATGGCGGCCTTGCGGTTGGGACAAGGGTCATTGAAATGCTGTGTGTACCACGAGTCACACGGGAAATAGTCGCGAGCAGCCATATGCTCGTGGTGTCCCTTCACTGTCGTTTGGTTAAAAAAAAAATATGGTGATGCTAACGTCGCACTGTAATCAGGATACCTACAACTGGTACTCCTTTGACTTGGTCGAATTTTTAAAATGAGCAGAAAAAGTTGAATTTATAATTAGCATCCTCTAAATATATTTTTACCAAGTTTCAGGTAGTTTTTAGTGTCTGCTTGATATTATTTCAATCATTCGTGCATTTCCGAAAGTTTTTGCTAACGGCACTCACATAATCACCGTCAATTTGCTTGGTAATTCCCGATAATTAATTACGGATTAACGACGTCCACAGCTGTACGACGAGGGGGATAACCTAATGACGATGAACATTAATAAGAATGAGAATATGACCGATGAAATTGGACGCTATCTCAGTATCGAAACGATCAATGGAAATCCAGGATTATCGCATTGGGGTTATGAGCCTACAGAAGCCAATGAGACGAACCCAGCGTAAGTTATATAGTTCAAAATTCTCAAATCTTGTGCGTTTCTTACTTTCGCTTTGACCCATTGACCAACGTATAGCTGCAGGCTTTACTTTCATTCGTAGAATTTTTTGATTACATGTGTTAACTGTTTTTTTCTTTTTTTTCACTATCACCATTTTAGGAACACAATTTGTAATCGTGCCCAAGGTTCAACCGAAGGAACTCTGTTCCCCAAAGATCTGGATAAACATGCGATATTCCGCATCTACAGAAAAGCCTTTTGCCGAACGCTGCCCATCCGATTTGTAAAGGAAGTTGATACGGAGAGTGGGATTCCCGGTTACATGTACACCTTTGTCGATAATTTCTTAGACACACCCGATGTGAACAGTGACAACGAGTGCTACTGTCGTAAGATGAAAAAGTGCTTGAAGAAGGGGCTCTCAGATATGACGCCTTGTTACTACAGTGAGTATATTATTTACTTTTGGTTGCTAGCGAATGGACCATATAGTTTGTACGGGTACTTAAGAACTGAATAAAAGCTATCGGTTTAGCATGAGGGAACGGCAATATCCAATTGACGTAAATCATGGATTTGAAAATCAAGAACTATTTAAATTCTCCGAATGCAAATAACTTTTTTGACAACGTCAAGTGGGCAATTTATCTTGACGCATATATCTTATTGGCGATTGGGTTTTACCAGAAAAAATTACGTCAGGTAAGAACGTACGTGGACAAACGGTTGAAAAAATTTTTACAATTCATACAATCACTCATGTAGTCAGTTACTCTAATGTTCTACAATATTACCAAGATAACAATGAATAATAGTATATAAGAAGTTACTCCTAAATTCAAATATCACCACAACGACAATCAATTGAATTTTCGGGAGTCTAACCGAACGTTACTAACGCAAAATGTTACACCAACGAGGAAGCGATGATATGTACTGCATAGTATATGTGTAGTCATTTTGACGTGACACAAACGCTTTCTCCATATAAATCTTCATTCTCTGATCAAAAGCAAAGCCATAAATGGATTGAATTTATTTTGAATGATTTTTGTTGAAATATTTTCATGCCGGTTTAAATTCAGTATCCAACGAATTCTTCGCTGAAAGGTCATATACATACCATATATATATATGTATATAAGATTGAAAAACGTCGCCAACTTTTCAACCTTTGAAAGAAAAAAAAAATGTTAAGTCCAAAGGCCACGATCGAGGCAGTTTATGCAAATGCACAGAGCCTGCAAATTACAGACTTATCTTAACTCCCAGCTCTTCAGACGTGAAGGAACGGGCATTCACTTTAATTCTTGTTGTTAAATCGATAGACGGAGACCTCTTATCCAAAGGGACGCGCTCCATGAAGCACATCTAGCTGACGTAACCGAAATGTCACGCGTTGAACTTTACTTGTATAATAGGGTTGTCATATAACTGAATCGACCTGAGGTTCTTCCTAATTAAATACGCATAAATGTGGGTTTCGGTGTACACCGATTTTACATCAGGTTTCAGCGAATTTTACAACATTATGTAATATAAAATATGACAACTTTCTCATCCTGTTGGGTACACCGCAATGATATAATACTTGCTCCATTTGGAGTTACGCAAACTCAAGTTAAACTATTAGTATTTAACCTTCTAACTAATCTCATATAAACATAGAACTGAACTATGGACCAGATATCGCACTTATTGCACTTATCCGATAGTTGACCCGGATGTCATCGTTGTAAAAACTTTATTATCGGGCTATCGTGTCCTCCGCGCGATTATCATATGCGTTTTACTGCGTACAGCATCAAAAAATCAATTCAGTATTGTTTTCATTATGGCGATAATTAAAAATTTCGAAAAGCATTGATCACTACAATTGATAATATCAGCACGTTTTCCAAGTGACAAAGACAATGGATTTCGTGAAGCATTGAAATTCCCAGCGTGATATTGTGTTATTCAATCGGCTACCTATTCCCTGATTACAGGTATACCAGCCGCATTGTCATTGCCACACTTCTACAAGGCCGATCCCAGTCTACTCGAAGCCGTCGAGGGCCTAAGTCCGAACGAAGAGAAACATGAGACTAAAATTATTCTTCAACCGGTATGTAGCGAATAAAAATACTAAAATACTTATCGTCGTCGGTTGTACATGCCGGATGCCTCATTCCGTAGTAATGAACTTCATAAGGCTGTTATACCAATATAATGTTCCACAACTTGTCGGTAATATTAGCCTGTCTTTTCTGATTAACAGACGGTTGGAATACCTCTACAAGTAAACTGTAAACTGCAAACTAACCTGGTCATGCAGAGCGTTGATTTCAACTCAAAGATTACCCCTTTCAATGATCTGACGATACCTTTGATTTGGACGGATGTGGTAAGTCCCAAATGTTTGAGTGAAACCTTCTCTACCTTTAGACGATAACGTACATCGTTCGATGGGATCGTTCGATTTTGACTAACTATAAAATGTTAGGAAGTATTTCACTGATCGATCGCAAATTATGATTTATAAAAAAAAAAAAATCATGTTTCGTGCTAGTATGAACAGACCTGTAGATGTCGCTAGTAGATAGACGTCACGATAATATTTCAACTTGAAATTCATTCCGAACAACTTTCACTGCATAATTGCCTCCTCTGAGTTCCGTTCATGGTGAGCTTTCATAAGAAAAAAGAATAGAAAAACAAACGAGAAAACCTCAATTTCTGTATAGCATTTCGCGAAAGAAACGAAGGTATCATGAAATTTTTTCTCAGGAAATTATTTTATAATTTGAATTTTCATTTTTTCAGTATATTCCTACGCTGCCAAGCGACCTGATTTTACTGCTCAGACTAGGGATCGTCATCGGACCTATTATACAGACGGTAGTTATCAGTATTTTGGGGGTGATTGGAGTGGTGACCTTCGTTTTATCCCTCCTTGGGACGGTGTGGCTAGTGCACCAGCAGGACGATGAGGATACGAAACGAGATGATACAAATGATCTCAAGATATCTTTGGGCAACGGCCAGTACAGTGCTATCAGAATTTTACCAGCCATCAAGAAGATTACGTCAAGAACAGATCTTTTCGCGCGGGGATAATAACGGCTGTTCATTTCGCTGCGAGAAAGCTGCAGTGTCAAGGAACGGGCAGCAGAGAAATAGAGCCCGATTCTTGCAGCTTGGCATGAAATGAAGTTGGCATGGGTGACAATAAATAAAATGCTAGAGAAAATATTGGGAAGAAGGAATCAGGCAGTCCTAGAGATCAAAGACCTGAAAAGCATTTTAGTAAAGTATGAAATGGGAGGGAGTCAATTTACGTGCTCACCCATCGAAAATTTTATCGAATTTATATCCCACCCGTTGCGTAAGGTCCTCGTCGTATATCTTGAACGAATGATCCGTAAACTCTCAGAATCCGAAGACTATTTATCTGCCTAAAATTGTTTAGCTCTCTTGAGAAAAAAAGAAAAAAAATCAACTTGTTCGAAATTTGACTGAATCCGGATTAATATTACGAATCTTTTATTTGCTTCAACGTCAGACGTCTGCTCTTCTTCTACGATATTTGAGCGCAAGATCGAAGCGAAGGATTCTAACTTCTAGAAGATTAGCTCCACCAACTGATTAGACTCGAGATTCGACGTACCTGATCACGCCGAAGTTTCTAATCAACGTAATTACTCGCAAATCACACATCGTCCTGGTTTTCAATCAAGACCGACCTGATTTGTACGAATTCGTTGACGGCGCTGGGCGCATACGGCAATTCGATTCTATGTAGGTATAGCAATTTATCGACATAGACTCAACCCCATAGAATTGCGATTGAAGATCGTCTGGATTTCCGCTGATACATGACACAACGGTGTTATTGGATGTTGTTCGACTTATATATAACTGCATCATCGCAACGATCGGATAAAATCCGATTGTCAGAAAATTGTCAGTCTGTATATACCAGCGTTCACGTCTGCCGCGTTCTATAGAGAAAAGTACGAGTCATCCGAATGCTGGAAGCTAACGACACCCGACAGCTTCCTATAAAGGCAATCAGTGTAATTGACTTAACACATGGTGCAGTAATGAATCGAATAACATATAATGACGTGGGATGGATAAAGAAGAAGTGAAAACGAATTCGATGCTGCAGAGAAAGCCGTCGATGATATACTGAAATTTCGAGTAATTTGTTGAATCCGAATGATACGATTCGGTGATACACTAATTCGGTGCTATGCCTCGAAATGTTTTCGTTCAAGTGTATATTAATTAAAAAGTGACGAGTACAAGTGTGTATGTATGTATGTACCTACTATACGTATATAGGAACACTCAGTGCTGTACGTGTATTTATACTTATACATAACATATGGCATAAATTTGACACATAAGACTGATTGGGAGTAAAATCCATTACAATGACAATATATTATTGAAATAGAAACGAAATAACAGCTATATGATTTCGCCGTGTGTTATAATGTCGAAGGAGTTTAGCTGTTCATGATTGTGATATGCCATGCTGAAACCACAATTTTTTTTTGTTTTTTTTTGCCGAAAGGCGAATGAATTTTGGTTAGTAATTAGCACTCAAAGTTATTCAATTACCATATCGCCTTCGAAGTTTATCTTTAATTCATTGATTACTTTAGGGTCACGGTTCATTAATCATTCCGCAGGCGATATTATTGATTTGATATGTTTCGGTTTCAGCGCGGATGGACGCAGTTTTGATAATTTAATGCTCTGCGGTAGTTGATCTACTGATAAGCTCCCGGGTTCGTTTTACACATTGGATGTATGTGCATATATATCTATTTAGGTAATATATATGGTGTAAAGGGATGATTTATATTATATATTAAATAACTTTTGTTGCATGTATACTATTTATTTTTACGTTTATTATAGATATATGATATATATTTCTTTTTTTTTTTTTTGTTATGTTCGATAATATGAAAGTTGTACAAAACGATGGGGGAATATTGTTGAAATAAAATATTATATATAGATCATACATTATTTCCTTGAATACTAACATCTGTGTCTCTCTTTCTTATGTCATTGAAGAAATAATAATATTCAAGGTATATTGGTACCTTGTACATACGTACGTACATATACATAACTTTACAATAAATATGATGCAATGCGTGTGGAAATTTTTCAATTTACCACTTCAGCGAGAGCTAAGAAATAACGTCGTATCTGGAGATGAAGAATATCCGAGACTGCTCGATGTTTTGAAAAAAAAAAAATAAGAACGGTTCGAGCAGGTTGGATTTATGTTTGAAAAAATCCTCCCTTAAAGCCTCGACCGATCTTGCCAGTCGTAAAATTGTTTTCGTCGTACCAGGTGTCCACGTGCGCTAAATGGAAAGTCTTGTCAACTTTTTCAATCGAAATTCATCCCGAATTGTTTTGTAAAAAGACCCGGGTTCCTGAAGAAAGTATAAGCCGTGGATTTCGCGAGCACAATATATTTATTGAGACGTTCGTGCGAAAATAAATCCCGAATGCAATTTCAAAATAGGTATCTGTAAATTCTTGTAAGTATACAAAATCTTAAGAAAAATGTGTTTCCAGTTTCATACATGAAAAAAATCTGCGACCTACTAATCGAGGATCTAGTGATTTTGATGCCATTCTTATGTCAAGGACGTATCTAATTGCGGAATGGTTAGTGAACGCTGACAAGGTAATATATTTGGAATCTCTTTCGGAGTATCTTGCAATCTGGAAAAACAGAAACACTATCGAACCAAGGCATCGAGACGAACGAAACGGCTGATCCTTTATCTGCCCTTTGCCAAATCAATTCAACGAACCAGAGAAACTCATCTATCGACTAAACTTTCGGAATCAGTCAATATATTTTACGCTCGACGAAGCCCCTACGACCGACAGCCTGCGGCTTCTTCATGGGTTCCTTTCCAATATCTTTCCCCTTTTTGTGAACAGCACCTTTTTTTTTTATTCTTGTCCTCGAAGAAAGCCGATGGTTTTGCCTTACGTCTACGTACGTGCAAAATTTTTAATCCCTTCTACGTAACCCGAGTTCCTTGTGTGTACCTAATTGGCTTACGGTGAGGGGAATGCGTTTTTGGAATAGGGACGAGCAGTGAGCAGAATAAGAGAGGATCTGCGAGTTACCCAAGAGCGGAAAAGTGGGCAAATAAAATGATGACACGGGGCCGTAGCATATCGACTCTGAAAACGAGTACATATGTAACTTGCAGAGTTCCAGTTCATGAGAAACAAGACTTCGAGATAGCGCTGATTGAGGAAAACACGTCTGAGCTAAACAGAAACCACATGAAGGCTGGGTATACAATTATTAATTAACGTTAACTCATTAGACGTGAAGGCGGTTCTAAAATAATTTTGCAAATGTTATTTCAAATTCTCTTTCATCCGTACTGGAATTTACGCAAAACTTTCAAAGAGAATTAATAATTCAGCTGAATACACACACCTACGTTAAAATTTTAATTGGACTCTGGTATAACTTTTCGTATCTTAGATTCAAACCATAATTTATTTTAGCCAAAATTATTATTTCATTTAATACATATTGTAAATAATTAATGAGGTGTGCATATGCCTATTTCATCTGGGGGTACGTAAAAGTTGAACCTCTACTCTTTCACTGAATATTTATAGAGTGATTCGTGAATTTTCGCAAATCATAAGCGATTATAGCTGATTTAAGAAAGAGTATAAGTAGCTAGATTATTTTTTGTGAAATTTTAGAACGCTATTAATTCTTCAAGTTATCACATCTAAACGAATCGCCGGAAAAGACAAAAGTTCCACGAGAGCGTGCAGCATTGATGCCCGCACAATGATAAAGAATCACGCTATTTTTGAAGGTAGAAGTAGAAAAAGAAGAAAAAAAAAATAATTACTCTCAAAATAGTCGATTACACTTTCGGTTTTTTTTTTTTTTTTTTTTTTTTTCGGCTCCACTTCTCAAATACAGATGTTTCTTTCATTTCCCCTTTTCTAAGGAAATACAATGTTGACGAAATTTCGCGATCGCGAAACGGGAAGGCGAGTTTCATGCGATACAAAGCACAACGAGAATTGAATTGACATCTTTTCGAAAAGATTGTTAAGATCGTATAGGATTGTAGACACGTATAAAGTGTCCCCCTTTCGAAAAATCACCGACCATCTGGCTTATACTATACGGAGTTTTCGAGATGGATGACTCTCGGGCTTAAAATGTGCGCAACCAACGAGTATACTTAGCGCCTACCAGCTAACGGGTTCTCGCTGTTTGAAAATCGTCGAAAAATGAGAAGGGGAGCTCAAGATCTAAGAGAATAAGTGCAAAAAGTGTAATTACTCTCACCCACCTACCGCACCCACACAATACAATCGTTTGCTATATGAACAGAGTTCCTCCTTGTTTTGCGGTCTTACGATTCCTACAGAGCTGTAATTACAGACTGCCTGAAAACACCAATAGCTTTTGCATGGTTTCGAAGATTTGCAGTCACTCCTTTGTAAGGCGAGTAGGTATTTAAACCACAAACTAAAAAAATGAGTATTCTATGGCACAAGCTTTCAAATTTACTATCCATAAAACGCCGTACCGTCTGTAACTTAATTGCTGTTTTAGCTATTGCTAAAAAGCCTGGCGTGGTCAGCTTAGACTCTATAATCTATGGTCAAATACTGGTTAACTTTGGATTGCGGGAACTAATTGGATTCCGTTTTTTGACCGCAAATCATTAGGCAAACCCGATTAAGTCAATCGCAGACTTGAATCTTATCGTTAAATGCACAAAATATATCTAATCACATCAGGTTCGGGAGACAATTAAACTGACTGTGACTCTAGACATTCTCCTGGCAAGGAGAGTGAATATAACCGAATAAGGTAATGCTCTTATGCCAAGTAGTGATCTTCTGCAATTTGAAAATCGTTGATATAATTTATAATTTTGACGAATATTGCCTAATAGTACACAGAGAAATGGAGAACAAATATTATAGCTGATGTCAAGAATATAGAAGCTCTGGGGAAGACGCTGGTCTAGCCAAAGTCAATAAATCTCCGACGTTATATCAAACAAGAACGGAACAAAGAAACGAATTGACAGCAAATCACTTTTCTACCACGAGATGTGGTGTGGCAGCAGGTCAAGAGTATAAGCGATAAAAGAAACTTAGCTTTCATTAGCAGATGATATCCAGTTTATATACTGCGATTGGAAAGAATTATACTGTAACGAGAAGAGAAATAATTGAGGGAAATAAATTCCAGACGTCGTAACACGTAATTTTGTAGAATATGTGTAATGCACTTATCTCTGACATACTTGCATGTATTTTTACTCACTATCACCACGTGTTAATTGATGCAACTCTCAGCGGTACCAAAAAGTATCCAGATATATGCAACTAATCTTGAAAAAAAATAAAATAAAAATGAATGATTGATTGATTGATTGATTGGTGAACAGATGCCCCGAATCTTCCAACAGCTGACAACTGGCGTAGATAAGTTTTATATATAACTTTTGTTTGGATAGAAGAAAATACTTTCAGGTCTGAATTTCTACGAGTGATTATCCCTCAGCTTGATAATTATATTAAGGATTTTGGAATATTGGTAGAAAATTTTGGAGCATGTCTACAGAGTTTTTCAACAACTGCAGTCTACTAGAGACTGTAACCATTCCATGAAACAGACCAAATTCTGTTACATCTAAATTTGCAATTCTGTGCGAATTATACTCGTGGTTTTTCTATCAGGATACCCAGACTTTAGAGGCCGGGAGATGAACAAAAAACGGTTGTTTCAATCTCTACTCAACACAATTCAGAGTAATCTAAATTGAATTAAAAAAAATATCTAGATACTATAACAGTCGACTGTTGGAGCTTACAAGTAGACTCAGTTGCTGCGGGTCGGACATTATTCAAACGGGAGATGGCTTCTTGACAGGTTTAGTTCAGTTCAGTTCAGTTATGCGCTTCAGAAACTCAACACAGACATAACTGAAATTCTATTGGGACACTTGGTAGGCAATCTATACGTCATCGGGATAATTAAAGGGCGAACGATTATACGACAGAATCACTTCTCTTTCATCGGATGTATTTCCGGACGCAGACACTCTGAGAATGAATGAAGAGGTGCAGGATCACTGATGTAACAAAAAACAAACAAAAAATTCACATACTGAATGTGGAGACGAATTCATGTATGAGAAAGCGAAAGAATGTGAATGGTGGTTTTTTGAAGGGCATAGAAATTTTTACAACGGTCATAGACCGACTTCAAGTGAGTTTAAACTTTGAAGCTTTAAAACGTGCGAGTTTTACCCAAGAGCATATGTTCGTTTATGAATTATGACTCACTCTCTTATATGGTTGGAGTGAGTTACAGAAAACTTGCGAACGTGTATTTCGCGTTAGCGTGACTTCTCGGACCTTAATCTATTGCCGAGCCACACGCATGGGCGGAAGGATGGTACGTCACGCGTGTTAACTGGAGTGTGACATCACTCCTGTCTACTCTGCCGTCCATTCACGAGACAGTACTCCACTTATACGCGCATCCTCGTCTTTCCTCTTACATACTGTGTTAGAGTAGATTCCGTTTATTTCTATTTTGCATAGATTAGGCAGTTTTCCACAAAACGCGCAGCAGTTCATGTGCGGCTATTATTCTTGAAATTTACAAATTCCTATAATATGTATTACCAAAGTAAAATGAACGTGCGGATATAAATTTACGTGATTTTTGTGGAAACATCAACGATTATAATATAATCCCGCTATCGTATTATACCGGTGTTAAAATTAAACTTGACCTTGAAGTATAATCGTGACAGCTTCTATATGTTCATAAACCTATATATTTTTTTTATTTCAGCAACGAGCGCAGCAAATTATTCGACTGAATCGTTTAACCGGTTACGAACAATTGATTCCTTTAACGCGGTTAATGGAAAAATAAAACTGCGGATGAAGGCGGAATGAGGTTGGAAAGAACGCCTTAATGGCATCATAAATTTGATCAATCAATTGCAGACCATGTGCGCTGCACCGAGGAATTCAGCAACGCATATATAATCGTGGAAAGAATAGTTTTAATTGTTATTTACCCGAGAGACGTATTTCGAATTCAATTTTAATCTTCGAAATCTTCGAACAAAGTTTATATGGATATAGATAAATTCATCAATCGACGATCCTTGAGTAAGTTTTTATATGAATAATGAAAAAATCGCGGTTCAGTATGAGGATAAAATTGTGATAGAAAGTTTTCGTATATGCCTAAATCGATTCGAAAGATAGATTAAACGCTCTACCCCCGTCCAATGCTTGTGAAATAAAATCAATATTACACCTACACATCGTATAATCTGTGTAAAACGTTTTCATCTCAATTTATTACAGGCACCGCAAACCCCAAGCTCCTCAATAACTCATCTTTTACGGGTCTCGAATAAATCGCTCATTAATAATCACGTTAAGACAAATTTACTAAGAATGTTTTAATTCCCCGGATTGTAATTGGCTGTTCAGGGCACGTAGTTTCAGAATTTAATAGTTGGGATCAAAAAAAAAATAGAAAATTTCATTACGTATGTATAATTATATGTAGATATGAAATTATGTAATGAATAATATTCTGTCTGCGGTAAGTTTCACCACCCCGTTACTTCATACAGACATAATGCACGAATCTAACAGCTGACGATGACGTCTGGTACCAGTGTTTTGAGGGGTTGGACTCAAATTTTCTTAAAAGCCTTGATGTACAAATCGCTATTCTTTTCCCCCCCTTTTATCATTACTTGGCATCTCCAGATGAGAACTCGAAGCAACACAATTCAAGCATCAGCGTGAACTCGGCAATAATTTACCAACGTCACTCAAAGTGATGTGTCTGTATGTAGAACCCGCAAAGGAATATATAAATTGGTGAATCATATTCAGCACGATCAAATTTCAATCCTAACAAGTCGGTTCACCGCGATATAATTTAACTGTTTATGTTCTGTTTACTATGACTGTCAGTTGTTAAACTTTGACGCATATAAAATTTTGGTGCAATATTTGTATACCTGCCGTAACAATTTATAATAAGTTTGCCAACTAATTAGTTCGTAGAATCGGCGTATTTTTCTTCAACTTAATTACCAAGTAACAATCAAGCACTCTCTCGGAGAAAAAAGGAAGAGCTTATATACGACAAACTTTCGAACTTTTTTTTTACCACGGTTTAGTCCTTGAAGACTTGTTTCTTGCGAAACAAACTAATTAACTCGGCGAAGATAAACAAACACGGTATTTGGTACGGAGCGTGCGACGACTTACGATCATTTGTTAGCTATTGACAGCACCGCAAGCTTTACAAAAAAGAAACAAAAAAAAATTGATGAAAAATCAAGGGAGCGGTGTGTATTTCGTTGATCAGCAATCGGTAACAAGAAAATGTTACAAAATTGAAGAAAAATGTTGATTATGATCGTCTGTTTCGCCGCAGATGAATGAAGCTTTAAATTTTCCGCAACTTCTCTATACAAAGGCTCGCTTACCTCCGAAATCGCTGCAAGCTCAGGCTCAGAGAAGTGTTCATTGTGGCTTCGCAGATTTTCAGATATCTTCGTATCCTGAAGCGTTTCGCATTTCACAAATAAAAACCGAAAGAAAGCGATTCAACACACACGCACCGGCCAACGGCTGTATAAAGCGGTATAAAGTATAGAACCCTCGTATCAGAAACACGCACAAGAAGAGTACACTTTCGCGCGGTGAGACACACCGGGATATTGGAGATTATTGGTCCAGACGCTGCGTATCTAACAAAAAAAATTTTTTCTGTAATATCTCTCTAACGAAACTGAGAGGAGATTTTACGCCGCGAATAGGAGCCACGCGGACTGTGGATGTCAGATGAGACAAAACAGTCAACACTGACGTTAAGCCCGACGCATGCTGTACCGTCGAGAGGAGCTTGCGCATGTCCAGACGCTCGACGCCCGTCCAACTTCTCGTATTCTAGACGGTGATTCACCCCCCAGGTTCACTGTTACGAACTTTTGTACTTTCGTGTCTATGTACCTATATGCTTCAGACTCCAGCCCCCTAAAGGAGACATATATATATATATATATACCAACACCTTAAACCTGATATTGCCTTACTTTCGATCGCCAAAGAAAAGAGTGTTTTTAATGACTCGGAGTTACTGCGTTTGTGTAAAATTTACGCAAGTGTATTAACTGTGAGAAATTACTTCGCTTAAGGGCCAAAAGACCGTATCATGTTTTAATTGAATTCAGCTGGAGAGAATTCAGCACCGATTGTACTCTCACAACGGCTATAAATTATATACGCTTTATCGATCGAATATTTCGGTGTAAAACCTTTTCTAAAGATATTCAAAATCTAGAAATATGAGATAGAAATCAATCTAAACGATGGCTTGTACTTTTTCATTTTCGTGTTGTGGAACTGTGTTTTACTATACTCGAAGGCAACTTCGTCCAGCTGATTACATTCGTGTTATTCAAATATTAATTATTAATAATTAGCTATCGGTTGCAACGATAAGGAATCATAGGCGGTTGGTAAATTTAAATTCCGATGAATTAAATCCAAATTTATATTACAGTTTGTCACGAAATGGAAAGTCGACAAATTTCGAAGCAGCCCTCACCGCTCTCCAATGATATGAATCAAATATTAAAGTATGAGATTTCAGATATCAAATTTTTTCTAAAAAAATTATGAGACTTTTATAATAAGAATTCTATAAGAAACCAGTCTCGCCGTTCGCTGAGGGAATGACAAGAGCAGAAACCAACCTCGTCAGCACTTCGTCTCGCGAAGGAAAGTAAGCACTTGTTTCCAATCGTTCGTGTTCCATATTGCCGAGTATGGGCACATCGATGGATATGTACATACGTGACGGTATATAGTGTGATACACGGATAGAAACTACACATAGCTGGAAGGAAGAGGCGGTATCGATTCCCTGCGCGATCTACAACCGATGTGATAGAACGCGTATAGATCGTAGATTTGTATAGCTATTCGTAGGGTTGAGAAACAGGTTTGACGGTTCCCATGCAGAGGACAAAAGGATACCCACTGCTAACATCAGGAACGAGAAAAAGGAGAGAAGAAAAATTTGTGAAACTGCAAATAAGAGTGTTTCCTGAGTATGAGAAAAGAGAATGGAGGAATAGGGTCTAGCATAAACTGATTGTGGAGCTGGAAAAGTCGGGAAAAGTGAGATGCGGTCAAGTGGGTAAGACTCGAGCTAATTTCGAGCGGTCAACTGAATGAAGGTAGATATATAGATAGGTCAACGATTGACCTCGCCATTTTCCCAATTGTCTTGAAACGCAATAGCAAAGATTGATAGTTTTATTTCGATGTTTTTGGTTTTCGACACTCTTATAGGGACGGTTAATTTTCCAATGAGACTATCGGAGATCGCCTGCTGTATATTTCCCGTATTTCATCTTTTAGAATTGGCTTCATATCCACGTTCTTAGGTATTACACTATCTTTCGTGAAATGTTACCTGCCAAATTTCACAAGAAATTCATGTAGAATTTTAGTGATGAAGCTATTTATGTTATCAGAACATTTCGTGACACCTTCATTAGCGCTATAAATCGTTGAAAGCATCAAGGCCCCTTCATAGTACAGATTATGACTCACCCCGTTTGTTGCATATTCAGCGAAAATGCGGTAGATTATCAGATCCGTTGGATTTTCGTCAATAACCGTTTTATATGTGTCACAATCTAAATATGCTGTATACAGAATTTCTTCTATGGTATAAAATGGACACGTATATGTATAGAAACTGCATTTTCATCGATCCTAGTTTCATCGGTGGAAGCATACTGCTATCATTGTCCACGATAGCATTCTTTCATCGCCTGAGTGGCCGCGAATGAATTAAACTTATATCGAAACGTGCTACTGTAGGTAAATATTTTCCTCTTTTCCGACAGTCATCTGTTTTTTTTTTTTTTTAATACGTCAGCTTTTTGGCAACTGCTTTCACCTAACCCCCCTTGAATTTTTTGTAAATGTTTTCATAATTTTTCTTTCAATTGTCTCTTCACATTCTATCACACCCACATGCTCAATGTGCGAAACATTCGCAGTATTATACCCCCTCTAATTTTCTTCTCTGCCAAGAAATAAGATACTGATTGAAATGAAGTACACAGTAACAGAGGGGAAAAAAGGGGAAAAAATCCGGAAAAGAAAGAGAAAAAGTATCTGAAATTCTACAAATAAAAGCTACATTAGATTCTAGTACCATTCAATGACGATTTTTTCAAAAATATTATCATTTTTGTTCATTCCTTTCGGGTGACATGATATTCAAATAGTTGCAGATCACGACCCAACATTCAAAGGATTTATAGAACCCGAAATATCGCTGAAGAAATTACCAAAAATTTTACATTCATCATTTATGCCCAATGAATATTCCCTTCGAGAGTTAATCAACTGACAACCACCGACAGTGGTAGGTACTAATAGGTTTACGGAGCTATTACCGTGTTTTCCTTTATTTTCTTTCCATTACAAGTAACTAGGTATACAAGTCCGAATACGCTTATTCGTATTTACAGTTCGAACCAGCACCATATTTCCCCGGCCATATTAAAAACAGGACTGGCGACTATAAGCGAGGTGTTCAATTTTTCATTTTAGGATTAGATCATAAAGCATCGCCACAGTCTTCAGATAAAATATACGACATGTTTCATCTCTAGTATATGCGGTAATTATACAGAGTCATAAAAATAAAATTCTTCGTGTCAAACTTTTAGGCGTTCCATTAATAAATTGTGAACGTAATTAATTTCGGGTCATCAGGTATATTCGTAGTACAGCTGAATTAATAAAAAATTATTAACAGTCGAATGCAATGTGAAGAAAAAAGCAACCACCATTTCACGCTTTGTCTGGCATACAATAATTATACACAGAAGAATCAACAAGTGTTGAAATTTATAAATTCACACGGTAATTGCAACTTATATAGTTTTACAAAACTTTTTTAATGAGGTGATTATTAGTTCGAATGCGGTATATTAATCATTTTTTTTTTTCTCAGTTTTTTGCACAATCTTAATGTATACAATAATATATAGGTGTAGGTATATGTATTCTCTGAGAAGATAACTGAAAGTGTGTAGGTATAATATAGATAGATACGAACCGAAAGTATGAGCGAGGCCTCTATCGTTTGTGGCATTGATTATTATGCAATAAGCACAAAATAATAATGGCGATTGAGTATTGCTCAAAGTTGTTCGCAGCTATCTCAAAATTAGAATGGGGATTCCATATTTAAAATGATTTTGGACTGAAATGTTTCAACAATCGTACTATCAAATGAAACAAACGTCGGCTTGACCCAATTACGAACCTACTGTCGGTGCAAAAAGGTTTGGCCCCTCTGTTTGAGTGATCATAACTTCTACAGAAAAATTGGTAGAGCATCGAGTCTGGTAAGATCGTAAAGCGTCGAATTTTCTGCGTCTGATGGTTATTTACAAATTTCTGTGTAAAAATCGTGAAAACCGTTATGATCTCCGAAAAGTTAAAAAACGTAGTTTTTTCGGAGTTCATTGCCGTACGTCAACTTCGACTCGTCACTGTTCGTCTAAAATGAGTGTAAAAAATCTGGTAAAATTCAGGAATATTCCCTGAACATTAACGAACATGATAGCGCTTGGAAATTACAAAAATATTCACAAACCTACACGCCAGGTGCAAAAAGGTCCAATGGTACGATTTGGGGAACGGATTGTTACGGGTAAACCTGAGCTAGCTCAAAATTTTCGTCAGAATATACACTTTTTGATTCCGTAATCAGTTTTTGGTTCGCAATAGTAAACTTTCAGTAATCGACGTCAACAATTTTTCAAATTTGCGGAGGGCCGCGTGTGTCCCAGCCGCGATATACGTCGCTACATTTCCCCCCCGCCCCGCCGCGCCCGTCGCAAACTCAATTGTTGCTCCACTGAAATGTAGCGACGGATATCGCGGCTGGGACACACACGGCCCCTCGCAAATTTGAAAAATTGTTGACGTCGATGACTGGAAGTTTACTATTGCGAACCTAAAACTGATTACGGAATCACAAAGTGTATATTCTGACGAAAATTTTGAGCTAGCTCAGGTTCACCCGTAACAATCCGTTCCCCAAATCGCACCATTGGACCTTTTCGCACCTGGCGTACAGATTTGTGAATATTTTTGTAATTTCCAAGCGCTATCATGTTCGTTAATGTTCAGGGAATATTCCTGAATTTTACCAGATTTTTTACACTTATTTTAGACGAACAGTGACGAGTCGAAGTTGACGTACGGCAATGAACTCCGAAAAAACTACGTTTTTTAACTTTTCGGAGATCATAACGGTTTTCACGATTTTTACACAGAAATTTGTAAATAACCATCAGACGCAGAAAATTCGACGCTTTACGATCTTACCAGACTCGATGCTCTACCAATTTTTCTGTAGAAGTTATGATCACTCAAACAGAGGGGCCAAACCTTTTTGCACCGACAGTAGAACCACATTCAACTTTCTTTACGGTTTTAGCCTAGTTTTAAACAAAAAAGTTGAAGAATTCTCACTACTGTGACATTAAGTCGCAAGCACTTGGTACGAGGCGAGGTGCAGACGATTGCTATTTGCAGTGGCTTTTACACTTTTAGACACCAACCACAACTGATGACAAGCTGAGTCTAAGCTACGCGATCCATTCTCGACGCGTTGAATAGGTATTTTTCAATCGAACTTTTTCACGTCTTGATTCTTTTCCATCATTTATCTGCTTGAATGAAATGGGGATGAAGCGATGGATGTTTTGCGCCAAGTTGGGTAGGTAGGTTAGGGTGTGTCATTTAGGAGCAACATTTTTTTTTCAACTTACGTACAGGTTGTATACTTGCAGGAAGGTGAAATAAGAAGCCTGTTAAAATTTGAGATCCTAATATTAATATTAAGAGGTGCCTCATCGCGAGTTTCTATTTCCCATTTAAATGACACGGGAAATGTTCTAGTGGCACACTTCAATTTTCATATCTCAAGTACTAATCTACTCAGAATGATTCTGCATAGCTACTTTTGTTAAAAATTGAACGCTCTACAAAAAAGGTCTCTTGGTATTTTTCGATAAATCTAACTATTTCCAAGTTGGCTATTGGTTAATTACCATTGATAGCCAATAAACAACTTGGAAACAGTTAGATTTATCGAAAAATACAAGAGACCTTTTTTGTAGAGCGTTCAATTTTGAACAAAAGTAGCTATGCAGAATCATTCTGAGTAGATTAGTAGTTGAGATATAAAAATTGAAGCGTGCCACTAGAACATTTCCCGTGTTATTTAAATGGGAAATAGAAATTCGCGATGAGGCACCTCTCAATATTAATATTAAGATCTCAAATTTTAACAGGCTTCTTATTTTACCTTCCTGCAAGTATGCAACCTGTATTTAAGTTGAAAAAAAATGTTGCCCCAAAATGACACACCCTAAGGTAGGTATAGGTGTACATATCTGATAACGCTGCAGCATTACTATAAAGAGGGCTCGTTGCGTGCAGCGTTGTTAAATTATACGTACGGTAGCAGGACGTTTGCATGTTATTTATTCGCACTTTTATTACTAATTTATGTACATGTACGAAAATGCAGTTGACAGGTCGCCCGGGCTTTATATTAAACAGTTTATTCATGCAGAAGTAGGGAAAATTGGCTACTAGAATTTTAATTCAACAATATTAACTCGAGAAGAATGGGCGCACTTAGAATGAAGAAAACTGAAAGATTGAAGACCAGGTTTCTTCGTGGATTAACAAAATTACAATTTCAGATTCTCTGTAAATAATATAACAGCAACTATACCGAGTGTATTTATCAGAGAAAAAAAGTTCTTCAAAGGATACGAAAGTAAACTCTTGATTCACTTACTTATTCGTCAAAAGAAATCTCTTATCGATCCAACGACAATTTTATTTTCCAGTTAATATTGTGAGGCGAAATTCGTGTATTCTTATGAGAAGAACCCACAGTCTTAAGCAACAATAAAAATCAACGAAGAGTCTTATCAAAAGTTTTTGCGGCATAACTGCACCTTAGGGAGAAAACAAGGAGAATGACCTGCGTTTGATACCTACGCGAGCGAGTAATCTTGCGGCGAGATAGTTAAGACTGTTACGTCAAACCCAAATTAAAACTGGTTATAAAATATTATTTTTATTGTGATATTTTGAACAGGACTATTTACGGCTCAAAGTTTATAGACTTTGAAGGCAATTTAATCATCGTTACCTATACCATGAAAGCAGAAACGAAATATTACTCGCAGATTCTACTAGTAAACAGCGGTTTGAATTTCACATAGATTATAGGTATGGGAAGGGGTTCATCTGAAATTCTGGTAAATTTAAAGATTGTTATTTAAATATTTTTATTGGTGGTCTGCGTAAAACGTGACGGAATTATTAATAGGTAAAATAAATAAGAAACCACGATAAAATGTGAATGTTTAACATTCGTACAATTCCTTTCGCACGACGAGTACCTATACTTGTACCGATATTTCGTATACGAGAATTCCCCGAGGGATAATTTTATATTTTTCTAAATATGACGGATATGAAAAAATCATCAATTTAATTTTAATTAGAGGCAGTCAACGATAGCTGGCTGGCGTTTTGTTGATTACCTTCTATAAAACCTTTTTCATAAGATCCGGCCCCAAAGGCTGTATAATTATTTCTTAAAATTCCGAGTTCCCTGTCAGGATTGTTCATAAATATTGAAATGTCAGAGATTTTAAGTACTTAAACGTTCGAATTTTTTACTACATAAGACTTTTACGATTAAAAATCTACTCCATCGAAACTATGGCTCTGAAATACTGTTTTTTTCGCATAGGGTAATTCATTACAACCACATTGAGGCTCAAATTGAATATTGTGCCAGAGAATAACTAAGAGAGTATTTTAAAGCGTCAATTCAATTCAATTCAATTAAATTCTTTCAATCCAAATTCTTCAAATATTTGATTTGAAAAGTCCTTTGACGTGATGAGGTTACGTTTGCTCTAATTTCGGAATTTATTATTTAAAAATTTTCAATCCTGTTGATCAAATTATATTCATTCGTGAGTAGACTCCGAATAAAACGATACTTTCTTAAAAATAAAATGAATAAGAACGAGGGTATTGTGAAAGTTATACACACAGAATTAATGTACGATGTGTAGATGCATGCCAGTGCTGAATCAATAAAACGAATACTTCAATTTTTATTAATTGCTAGTGAAAAAGGTAATCCGTGACCTGCACCTTTTAACGTTTAGTTTAATCGGTGAAAAGAATGGTTTGGATATGGTTGTCTTTATACTGGCAATGATGAAAAATTTCTGAATGAAAATTAGGATTACAATGCGATTGTGAAGTGCGTAATTGTTGTTGCTTGCATTTTGTTTCATCTAAATACTTTGGGACAAATTTTTGGCTAATAAAGTGGTCGTAATTAAATTATACCAATTTTGTAATAGTAGTAGAATTAAAAACTTTCATTACTCCTGAAATCCAGACACAAAAACGATATCTCTTTTTCACCCGAGCTAACAAACTGAAATAATTCAAGTCATAATAATTCAATCAATACAGTCCTGATTCAAAGCACACCTTATCTCTCGTCTGAATTGGCCATTTATATATGTATATCTGCAGAAGCATCTAATCAATCACTATGCAATCATTAGAACTTAGTGAAATGGCACTTATATTTATACGAAAATAAGATAAGGAAACAAGTTGTATGAATCACTTTGTGGGAGTGAGCGATGTTTTCTCTGCCCAAATACGTTTTGTGGTTTATGTATATCTGGCATGAACACAATCCACATTTCTCAAGTATATCAGCTATACTATGGAATAAATCGTGGACGTAAATAGCAGAGCAATAATTGTTCGCATTCTTTGAACACAGTCCTTAGCAATTCATTATGAAATGTCCTACAGTCGCCTGAATAAAATCTGCTCTCGTATAATAGGCAGAGAGTGAGTGAGGTTAGGTTTACTGGTTAACCTAAAAATACTTATGAACATATCGTGGATATGTTGTGTACATGGCGAAATGAGTAATTATATCAACAGATAAATAGAATTAGTGGCGATTTCATTGAATTATTGTCAATTCAATGCAGGATGTTAAAATGTAAGCGTATTAAATATGTACATATAGCTTGTGTGTAACAGATTTTTATTTTGTTACCATGAGCATGAATTTGTTGGGATACAATGATCACTTACCTCTGGCTAATTCTCTGCTAAGCTGCAATCAAACTTTGCTAATTACACTCTAGATATGTAAGCGACAAAAAGCTGAAGAGTCATTTAAAATCTTATTCAAAGCACAGAAAATATAACCAAACAAATTCACCACCACTGACTGACATTCCATGCAGTAAACAGTCCTTGAGTCCTCAAACCCGATGTCTACTCTAGTTTGCCGACCGGAACGTAGTACTAAATTCAGTCACTTGATAAATTGGCGCGCCTGGCAGTAAATGTAATACAGCATGCTGTAGAGGTAAGTATTCTTCGGCAGGTAAGGTAGATCCGACTCGGCGATTTAATAAAACGATATATCGTCACGCGAAGCCCTGGAAATGCTTGTTTCGAATTAGTAATACTTGAAAAGCGTAATCCAATTGGAATATATGAGTTTTCAGGGACACAGGGAAACCCCCCAAGATATTATACAGCGATATTTACATTTACGTTTAGATCTGAAGCTGTTTTTCAAAAATCATAGGCACTCATATTTTAATAAGCTTATAATTAAATATCGTAATTATAACAGATAAAAATTATGAATTGAAATGATCGTCTTTCCTAAAAATATTAACTTTGTTTTATTCAATAATTAAAAGTAACAAGAAATTACAGTTTATCTTTGTCTATTTTATTTTTCACAAATCCTATGATATAAACTACCAGGATATTAAATGAATAAATACTCTCTTCATTAAGAAGCTTATCATTGATATATGAAGAAACAAAAAAATCAATTGGCAACTATATTTTTTTTTATTTAATAAATTTTCCTATGTCAACTGTCTTCTAGCAAACACATCTTTGCCATGTATCAATCTTTACATTTACAAGTCTGTCGACTGACCAACAATACTTCGGACTCTTTTTCCTCTTCCAATTTTCTAACTCTAGCTTCAAGAGTAAATAAATGTTCGTCATTAACACCAGGAGCCACCATTCTCATAGCTGTAGCTAATTTATAAAGATATTCTATATTGGGTCCACTTGGTCCGTGAGAAACTAAAATATGTCTAGCTATTTTGTCTATATCTTCAGCACCGGCAAAGTTTGGGTTATCTTCACCTCCGATATAAATAGTAAGTTGAAACGGCGTCTCTTCAGAAGCGGACGGAGTAACAGGAACTTTTGGATTTTTTGTCAAACCACTGCTAGATGAAAAACTAGTATTTAAAGTAGACGGATCAATTGCTCGCGGAGGATTACATGGGTAAAATAGTACAGTCTTTCTTTCGTATCCTCCTTTTTCTCTGAAGTCCAGATGATTTACAACATGGTTCACATTTTCGTTGGCAATTTTATAAGCTAGGCCCCATACCTCGTCTTTTGGATTTGCAGACGAAAGCAAGGTGACTACTCGTCCTGGCTGAAATATAACAGATGTTGATTAATGAACTTGGGTTTTAATTATGGTTGGATATTTTAGTTTGTTATTGAAACCAACCCTATTAGGTGTTCCTCTGTGATCTGTACTCTTCTGATAAAACCGTCTTACGTATCCCTTTATATGACCGACTAATTTTCTTTCGTATGGAAAGTCCGCTTTCCATATAAGCGAACCATAACCAAATACCCACATGTTTGATCGCGTGATTTGACTTACGCAATTGATATTTTTGCGACTGTATTATAACCGATCATCAGTGAACGAGCTGAAATTTACTGATCCTAGTCTATCGACAACGTCGTCTGACACATCAATGTGCATTCCATAATACGCGATAATTAACGAAACAAACGTCATAACAAGACGGGGTTATGAAACTGACTCACTAGAAGCACTAGAAGTGTCAGTTTCGTCGGCACAGTAGATATTCTACTGTGTCGAATGAACTTGGAGTTTGATTTTCACTTCGGAGTTTAGGTACATTGATAGAGATGGAGCTGTGTGTACATTCGTTTGGCGGGTTTTTTTTTCCAATTTTATTTACAAACTTTATAATGTAGGAGCACGTCATCCCTGTAGATAGAATATTTAGATTATAGGTAAAATATTATTTATCAAGGAAGTCCGGAGAATGGAAAAATATGATAAGGATAGGAAAATGTAGAGAGATATATATTATATTGTATATATATTTTTGAAGAAATTTATAACTCATTATAGCATTTATCTATATATTTTCTCTTTAGAACATTACATTAACATAAAAGAACTCTGTCGTGGAAATAAAAAGCGTCTGTATACATGCGACACTCGTATTTGTTTTGGGCACGTGTAATTATTCGATGTGTAACGAAACAGATCGAACGATTAATCAAATTTTTTTATTTATTTTTTTTATTACGAATGATTATTTAGGCTGTAAGAAATGTAAAAATCTTTATTAATCTCATCAGAGGGTCCAGTACTTTGGCCTATACCATAAAATATCAGCTTTACAGATAAAATGACGCAACCATGAGAATTATATATACGAATTTCTTGATGCGCCCAGTGTTAGCTGCACAAAATTTTACTAAATTTATACAGATTCTATAATATTGACGTCCAACGACAACAACGCATCCTGTGCCCCAATGTTTTTCTATATTCGTTTATGTTTGAAAAAAAATCTAATTTTCAATCTGCATCAAATTGACAAGAATAATACAATCGAGGCAACAGGCACCAATGCCGATTGGTGATTATACAATTGAAACTGGAAAGCGAAAACGACGACGGGCTGAGCAAGAACGGAATGATTGTGATTTGATTCATCTATTGTAAAAAGGGAATACATGAAATACTCAGACTTTGGCCAGGCCTAATCAAATATTTAACAATAGTTGTTTTTCAAAGGACTGTATAAATTGATGGAGAGCAATTAATCACGTTCACAAACTGCGTGCTATTCGGGGTTCAATTTTGTAACTCGAAAACGTGGAATGCTGTGAATTGGAATTTCATCTTCTATTCTGTTTTTTAATCCTCAAATTAAGAACAGAGACAAGCTATAGTCAATCGATGTTGTAACGAAAATATGACGATACAATCTGAATGACGATCAAAGCTGAAATTGGAGATACTTCAAATCCCCCCAAAATATAGCTTTAGCACAGAATGTGTAGGGCGTTAGGTAAACTTTGTTTTACCAATTTTTCAAAACGGTCGTTTAATATCGATACTGATTCCGCAAGTTAGACCGCCGATATATAATAATAATATAACAAACGTGTAAAATCTGAACTAATTATAATCTATACGAATTTTTCATACGAAAACTATATTTGTACGGCTGCATGTAATAATCGCGATAACAAAAATAAACTAAAATTTACAATTTTAATGAGACTTTTGAATTTATACAGAGAACTGGAATTATATATACGCGAATTCATATGATTATTGATTTTCAGACGATTCCATTCGGCATCGCCCCTATACACATCCATACATACATACATAAGCATGTATACATATTATATATCAACACGTACGCATACCTATATATATGTGTATACATTAACTAGTACGATTTAGATAAACTGAGTCTGTACAGCTGAATGAATAAAAACGATAATATATAAGTGCCTACAGTAACGAAGTAGGCGTATTAAGCCAGAACATACTTTATGCTTTCATTAGCGAATGTGATATTATAATATTTAATTATATCACATATCGCTGTGCATAGCCGATATTAATAACTAGCATTGAATTCATCGAAATATCAATAGCATTTTGAGGAGTGTTTACTTACAATATGTATACAGCTGGCCCGGATCAGCTTTTGCGCCCGCTTACCAACCGCGCTGGACAAACTGGACACAGTGATCAGTGAAAAGGATCAGAATCAGCCCGACCACAGGGTGGTAGAGTAATTCCCTGATCTCGCAAAATTTTATACAATTGCTCCATGCTAACAATATGGCCGTGAATTCGTACATCATCATACATCAGAATTATTGCACTGGGCTTAGCTTATATAGTCTTTGACTGAACAGCAATTAGTAAAGTCGCAAGGCTGTGATTAATAAGTTTTCATCTTCTTTCTTTTCTCTCTTTCTCTTTACTTTTCATTATTCTTTGTAAACCTACGTAACAGTTGACGATTGATATAATGCGTCGGAGTGACTGAGACTCGCAACGTTTTAAAATCATTTGTAATTTATGTACAAATATATAAGGACGAAATGATCGCCAGACTAATCGATCCTAGACTCAGTTTAAGTACTCGGTTATATAAGACCTTAGCAAGTCGATTGACTCGACATATATTGATCGCGAAGAGAAAAGGAACAACGGTCGATACGAACGGTGCAGGTTTTTTTTCTATCTATAGGAGTATAGAGATCGAAGATTCGGGAACCCAGGAACCTGCAGAGTTCCAAAATCCTGGCATCAACATTTCGTCCTCGTAAACGCTAATCGTAAGTAATTGTAAGTTAAACTACAATCTACTGCTACCACGTATTTTGTACAAGCCTCTAGCGTAGAACGATTTACATACTCACATACTTTTTTCTGTTTCTTTCTTTTTTTTTTTTTTGTTTTTCTCTCTCTTTTCATTTTTCTTTTCATTATATTTTGTATAACGTTAATTGGGTATGCGTTAATTAATTCGTATGTATAAGTATACCTACACAAATATGTACACAACATTATGTATAAATGATAAAACAAGAATTAGGTATTTTGGTTCCACGATATTATATCAATAATATTTTATAATAACCCACAAAGCTGCCTAACAAAAGAAGAAAACAAATTTGGATTCATATCCAATAACATAAATAGTTACTAACAATTAAATAAATATCTAAATGGGGGTGGATATAGAGCACGTCGCCTTTTAAAGCGGAGCACCGCACCCGCGTCACTCACACCTAGTGAAAATTATTGTTTTGAGAAAATTATTTAGCACCAGCACGAATATCTTGTCCAGCACTAACGGGGGTAAAACATGTCCACAAACCTTTCTTCGATGATCAGCCGCCTCTTTTTAAGAGACTTAAGACCGTGTACCGTGTATTATAGTAATCGTCGCAAGGTTTTGAATTTCCACCTGCAGGCGACCCCGTATACGATGACGAATGGAAAAAAAAAAACAAAAAAAAAAGAAATTGACAAAACTTAGCGACATTATAACATAAATTGTCTCTTTCATAATGGAATGAAGGAAATCTAGAAATTTTCTTATAGGGTCGTCGTGCCTGGGATAATGAATATTGCAGATAATCTGCCGCATCTTATGCGTAACTCTTGATGTTGAAATCTGTAGGGGTTTTTTGGGAGGGATATATGATATGCACGTGGGGCCTTTGGGTTCGTTTCTAATGTTTCTAAAAATTTAAGTACACGCCATGTCGACGCTACTAAGAGGCTGAACTGTACCAGCTATTAGAGGTCGCCTTATTGGAGGGATGATATAAATGAAAGCCAGCTCCAGCTGCTGGATGATGATAAAACTGGGGTTGCTCGAGACTCGCAGATGCATAAGCAGCCGCGGCCGCATCCAGGGCACTCGGATGTACAGCGGCCGAGTAAACCTGGGGTTTTAACGGAAGTGGTTGAGCGGGTTCGTACTGATGTCGAAGGACCGGATCGCTGTAAACCGAGGTTTCATAACTCCCCACAACGCTTGCCGCATGTAATTGCTGCTGTTGTTGTTGCTGAGGGTGTTTATCCCTAGGTGAAACTGAGGATGGTGGTGTCATTGCTGAGTGATAATCTACAGCATAGCCACCGGCAGCCGAATAGGATGAAACTAAACTGGTGAAAGCGTCGGCGCCACTTGTCGCCGATGAACTTTTCTGATTGTGAGCAGAAAGAACAAATTGGTGTTCACCGTAAGTCGACGATCCCTCGGAACCGGGTGGCGTAGGCAATGGTCCATTCTGTGGATTTTCACCTGCATAATATGCGGCTCCGGCAGATGGTGCTCTTGTCCCAGTCGACGTGATACCATGGACATTAGCTCTGATCACGCTTTCTCTGTTGGCATAAAGTTGTCTGAGAAGAGCGGACGCTGGAAGCGGCGCGGTAGCTGATTGTTGTGGATTTAGGTGACTCAGGTGATGGTGAGCCCCGATCCACTGAATCGTACTCCGCTGTTGTTGCTGCTTGAGCAAAGCGTCCGTGCTGAAATCCGTGGGCTGATGGAGCGCCGGTGAATCTGGTTTTCCTAGCGTTGCACCGGGAAGATGCTTCGACATGGCTTGTTCCAAGTCCTTTACTGAGGCCCCAGTCGCTTCTGTGCCATCGTTGCCCTCTGATCGCCGCGTCTTTGGACTTGCGGGACGTAGAGCGACGTGGTCGGTCGGGGGAACGGAATGATTTGAAGAAGCTGGGCTCAGGGCGTGATTTCTGCCTGCGGTTGTAGTCTTCGTGGCTACTTCTTCGTCGTCTTCCTCCTCGCCGGAGCTGCTCTCTTCTTCTGGAATGATTTTTCGCTTGTGTCCGCGTAATTTGACTGCTGGTGCGTTCACGTTACCCACAACTGCCTGCGGTTCTTGCTGCAGCTGAGCCGCATGATCGTGTTGTCTGCCTCCTCTAGGCTCGCCTTCAGATCCTGGCGCGTCTTCACCATCCTCTGGTGGCGAACGGTGCGGATGATCTGGCTGCTGATTCGTTGGACCACCGCTGCTCCGGCCCTCTGGAACAAAATTACGATAGGAGATTAACAAAATTTATACTGTACCTGATGAAACGAATTGTTCAAAGTGAGTAAAATCGATGTAAATATAGAAGTAACTAGAAGAAATCCAGTTCAATGTGTGATATGTGCGTCTGATTTGAAGTCGAAAAAAATATGTCATAGTCTTATCGAGGCGATTTTTATACGAGCTAATTTATTCCTCGCTGACAGCATGGCCAGCAGTTCCGTTGGTCAAGAGAATATAAATATTGGTGTCACCATACCCGTAAAGAGAGGCGACTGGGCGAGTGGAATATTTAAATATTTAGCATAGGCACCTCGTCATTGCAATTTTTACTCAACTCGAGCCTGACTTTGTAACAACGTTGGAGTCGATCGTCCATGTGGATCGGGAAGTGAGAATAGCGAGAGATTATTTTTTAGTAGCCATCGATGATTATCAGTAGAAGGTTTAATCTGGTTGTAGAATCAACGTTTCAAAATTCATCCGGAAATCGTTGCAGTAGCGATAGGCTAAACGATGCCAAGCTGACGCGATCAGTATTTTATACACGAATTTTCAGGCGATGTGAAACAGGCTTATACGTTCGCTTCACAGAGGTAAATCAATCATTCGTATGAAATTCGATTGTAGCTATATTCATTAAATTCACGTTTTACTTGATTGACGAAGGTACGACCCGTGAAATTTCTAACATGTATACATTCTTCACTTTCTTTTAATACAGGCTTCTATAATTAACACTTGAAACTTAAGATTTCTCTACAGTCTAATGAAGTGCGTGCTTGAAACTGAACAATTTCGAACCACAAACATTAACGCTTTCGATGAAGTTCTACCAAGTCTTCGATTGATAAAGTCAGAGAGAAGTAAGCACAGGAGAAGGAAAGGTGAAAAGTAGGGAGCAAGGAAGAGGGCTAGAAGCAATATTAGCGCGAAGAGGGTAAACCCTCGGCCAGGGATCGAAGGAAGATAGTGCCCGGGGCAGTTGGCCGCACCGGGGTGCATTACAAGTGCAGTCAAATGAAAACATTAAATACGTGAGTGGACTGTGGGTTAGGCCGCGCTTGAGGCGACAGTAAGTTTGGAGGTCTGTAGTATGGGAGAGCCAACGTCGTTTTCGTTATATACCTTGGCACTTCGGCACTCTGCCAACCCTCTGACATCGATAAATATAGTCAGGAGAAAAATTGCAAACGCTATTGAATCAAGACACCGATGAAATGTTGTGAACTACATTGCTCGTAATTTACTTCGACCTACTTGAAATAAAGTAAAGCTAAATCATTTATTGATCTTCACAAGCATGAGGTTTCATATTGGCCTCGTTTTCACCTGTATAACATATTCATTACTTGTTCGTTCGAATGTGCAAAGGAATTATTCTCGTTTTTCAACCAAATTTGAAAATAAGACTGGTCTGCTTGTCTTATTCGTGTCGTAGCGTGAAGTATCTACATTGAAATATGCACTGATCACGATGGCGATATCAGCTTTCAGATTTTGTTCATGTATGAAGATTTTAGTACTCCACGAAAGAGAATGAGCTTGTAAGTATATCTTCGGTTCTTTTAAAAATGCACAATCTTGCGCAAATGAATCCTTCGCGATATTACGTTTTCTGGCTCCATACTTTGAATCCATCCATACTTTGAAAAAGTGTAGTTAGAAGTGAAACACAGCTTCCGAGAGTCCCAATATTTTCAACAAAATATGATTCTTTCGCGACACTATAGACCAGAATAAATTTCAAGTTTCACGAAAACAATCTTAGTCAGCTCTTATAAGATTTCGAACCATTGTGCTATGACCTCGACAAGTTTAAGGCACAGGTTAGTCCAGGCTAAAATAACGCGCGAAATTTTCGAGGTAGCAGTTGACCGAGAGTTTGAGTCGTTGACCTCGAAATGATGTCATTTCTTAAAGACACCCTCTGTCACGGTGATCATTACCCGGATCTAAGTACCTGACACTAACGCGTGTTTGTCACATTACACAGAGTGGCAGCGTTCAACATCCACAAAACAGGTACACTGCCTGCGAAGAGTCTTTCTTAACTTACAGGTAGACGGCGGCGCTTCGCGGAGGATGCTGACGCCGCGTGGAGACCGTGTCCAAGCAGGAATGTTGGGACTCTTCCCAGTTACTTTTGTCTCTTTCTCTTACTCCTGGACTATCTCTCTTTCGCTCTGTTTCTCTAGTATGTCTTTTTCGCTCTTTTTCGATGTGTCGATCTCACGAGAGCACCATGTTTGTATTACCAGCGCACGTCCGACAAATTCGGTCTCGTCAGCGTGACGAGACACCGGTTGATGAGGAATCCCGTACCCAGCAGAGAATTTTTACGGATCACACCCGGGTGCCATGTCGGCGTGAACGCGGACACGCAGACACGATTCATCTCACCCAGTGCTGGACCGAGTCTCGCGTCATCATGTATATCTAACTTTTTAAGAAACCTCTTTCGCGTGGTCCAAAGATCTAATGATGATCTGTGACGGCGGAGATAATTTACTGTCGGATGAAAGACTTCTGGCGGGCCCGCCAACTTTCCATCGGACACACAATGCCAGCGCGTACTTAGTTAAACCGTGACGAACACACGCGGTGAGTCGTATCTTTGTACGGTAGCTAAATATATATGTTAAACGACGTGGCGTACTTTTTATTGTCAAACTAATAAATAAAAAAAAATCAAGTCTTGTTTTTCTATTCTACCGCGTTATCTCCTCCATCTCGTCATCTCTTACACTTACCTCCTCTATCGGCATCAGGCGAACCATTTTCGGGATCATTTCCAGTAGCATCTTCTCTCTTGACGCCGGTTACCCCATCCTCTAGCTGGCAGCAATCCATGATAAGATTTTCGTACTCACGACCACTGCGAGCAAATAAAAGATCTTTAAATATCGATTCAAACGTGTCAAGAATATTTAGGGCCGATTCGGAGGTGATTGAATACGATTTCGGTGAGATTTTTATATCTAAATTCCCCTCACTAAAAACGTTATTACTTCTAAAGTCTGCAGTAAAGAACCGTTACAACTTCAGCGCTGTGTTGCCCATGTTAATTATTGACGATAAATACAGTGATTAGTATGGGTTGAAACTGGCCACCACGAACCACGGTTATTGGATTGATAATTAATTGATTGAAAGAACTCCCCCGGCACAGAGCTGACGTACTATCATTTGTTGAACTGCAATCCATTATGGATGAGGACATGAGGTAATAAAAGTTTTTTCGATCGTTCTTTTTTGTCTAATAATTTTGCTAATTGCATAATGATATGTATTACGAAGCTGCAACATGTTATATTCATCTACAGGTATGCACATACGTATGTATGTATACCTATAATACATACATATTTCCGCTCAGAAATTATTAAAATTATACTGAGGTTGAGAATCATACCTGATCACGTAGTTCACGCAAATAATGTTCTGCTCCTCGGCGTTCTTAGAGTTGCACACGACAGTCGCACACGTCTGGAGCCACGTGTAACCACCGCTTTTGTTCATCAACCGATAATAATGGGTCAAGACCTGCCCTTTGTTGATTACTGTGAACAAGAACGTATATCAATTATAACAGGACAAAGATTTGTATATCTACTCTCTACAAATACTTTGAAAATTGAATAAGGGGATCGTTAACAATTTTGCTTTGGGATAATTGATTTGAAGCGAAACGTAATGGATTCCGCGACTCCTCGCAAGTTGCGTATAATGTCTGAGACGGAGTATAGGTGTTGGCAAAAGTAGTGTTAGGTGAGGAAGGGCATCGAGGAGTCGATAAACTTTCGGGAAGCTACATGGACGTAGGTTGGATGAGAGATGAAGACTGAGGTAGGGGGGAGAGACGAGGGTGGCTGGGGGACTGTCAGTCGGGTGGTGAGGCCAGAGGGGAGTAACAACTCGCTGGAGATGCCGCATCCGGCGCGTCGCATCCCCTGCATACCAACTACCTAATCCTGGCTGGCTACACGCGGGTACAAGAGGAGCGAGAGGAGAGATCAGGAGAGGAGAACGGAGGACAGGAGCGGAGAGGAGAGGCAAGAGAGGAGAGAAGGAGAGAAGAGAAAAGAAGAGAGGAGTAGCGAGAGGCCTACGGCACGTGACTACTCAAATGCGGGAAGCGCACACGGCTCTTGGCTTTACGACAAAAACGTTTACAATATCAAATATTTCTGAATATACGACGACATTGGTGAGAGCATATCGTTTAGGGGGTCGCAGCGGTTCTGCGAGAATGTAAGCCATGCGCCTCTTTGACGCGTGCAGGATACTGTGCCGCGGTATGAGATCTAAAGAAACAGTTGTCAACGACAGGGGGAAGAAATTCACGTGATACTTACGGTCGACGTGTGACTTTCGAAGTCGGTTAGCGTCTTCTCCGTGACACAGAGCGTACAAATTTTTCCCCGTTAACTCGTCCGCAGAGTAGTCCAGGAGTTCTGATACCCTGAAATTGCGTTCCAATCTCATTAGCATTTCAATTCAATGACTTCCCTCCTATCAAGCAAATAATAAACAGAGATCGCCTCACTCACTTTGGTTCGCAGTGGGCTATCCGAAAGTCAAAATTGATGCGAGTGACGAACATATCAGTCTCAAGTCGAATCTCATGGACACTCGGAGGTGGTAGGGCGATAGCGAGACCTACCATCCCCATAAGTGGTGGTGCTGACTTCCTGGCATGGCTAAACGTGTACTGGGGCCTTAATCTGCAGAGCAGCAGTACCACCTGTATTAAAAATTCGAAACAAATCAGTGAGATGATAAGTCGTGTTACGGTTCTCAGTGATTTTTACTCTATAGTCGTTTTTCTGTGTTAGCTAGACATTATACGAGAAACGAGGCCTAAGACCGTGAAATCAGTGTTTGTTTGTATTAGTTCGAGGTCCGGCGCAATGATTCCACCAGGTTATTAACTAACCGCTAGTGGTGGAACACGTTCACGTATGTGGCCAACCATATCTTCATTTAGCCTGAGCTCAGCGAGGACTTGGCCAGATAGTACCGTGCACGTGTTCCTAGGATCGGGAAAGTTATAACTTTTGGTTAACGAGCATCGTTACTTCAGAAAGCCACGCGCGGTCGCCTCCTCCGCACGACGTTCCAATTGAGGCAATTACACCTCGGGCTACCAGTCGTTTGTATTATGGTACCGCTGTCTTTATCACCGTGGCTTTGTGAGATTCTCTTGCAAACGTTCGGCGGTAGAATTATTGAAATATCCTATCTCCGGCTCATGGTATCTATTGCATCGGTCTACCTCCCGAAAGATGTACGATCGTATCACAACATGCTTAAGAAAACGGATAACACTTACCCGGTACCCAGACGACTTGAAATGACACCCCCTTTTCGTTAGTGTCGATTTCATCCGCACGCAAAATGCACGGTCGTAACCCTTGTAGAGGCCACTAGCCGTCAACGACATCACTGAAGATACTGAAAGAGAAAAAGTTCAGTTATAAAAGGCCTAAAAAAGATTGATATTCTTTTTTGAACCATTATCATCTTCTTGTAATATTTCGGCAGTAATTCTGGATCAGTCATGAAGGTCTGTAACTGATTGCCGAATGACCGATGAAGTGGAGGCCGTTCGCCTGGATCACACGCGTTTCGTGTCACGAGGGGGAGAGAATTATATATAGAAACCGAACTCTATGGTTTGGGACTCCTAGTGGTGGCAGAGACCACGGTCACGCCGTGCTAACAGGCGCGGGTGGCTCCCAGTAGCTACGTGCGGTCTCGCGGAAGACGAGGAATAACAATCGGCCCGGCGCCGCTGCATATACGTATGCGTCACCCGTCCGGGCTACCACTTCGCCCCCGCAACTACCGCGACCATGAACCACGGGGGCGATAAGACGTGCAACCCTCTTCACCGGCCAAGCAAGCTACCACGTGGCTTCAACAAGGGGCACGTCCACCAGATCGCGTCATCGTATACCTTCCACGTTCCACCTTTTGCCCCGGAACTCCACAGACCGATCCAGTACTAGGCCGCTTGACCACCCTTCGCCCCGGTCACGGATTCCAGGTTACACGTCCACTCTAGCACACGGTCTCGGCAACGCTTAAGTGCGAACGTGCCCAAAACTGTCGAGTTCTTTCAGACGCCTCGCCTACTAATCGTAAACGTCCTCAAGGTCAGTCCGCATATAATCAACTAGTCAGACTTTGATGGATTCGTTCAACGCTGTTCGCTGACGTTCGAACTTGACGTCAATGAAAATCGCTTCTCCCATTCTTCGACAGCATATTACAAGCATAAGAAAATTCATAGTTACCATCAGGATTGGCCGTCGACGTTGAGCCGTGTTCCTCGGAGGCGGCACTGCTTGGAGATGCTAGTCCCGAACTGGAGGAATGAGGTCCCGAAGAATTCGAGGATGAGGTCAGGCCGAGGCCTAGTTGTTCAGCAACCTCTGAGTGGTCCTGTTGATGAACATAGTCGAATACACTCGACCCGGTCATCTCCACCTGGAATAAAATATCAAATAAAATTACGCTGGCGTCGCGGGTGCAGCGTTGACCACAACTTCAGTGACATGGCATTGGGTATTACGCGACGTCACGAGCAGGCCAACATCGCGCAATCGTCCACCATCCACGTCTTGCATACAAGCAAGGTGCAGATTACGTGCAGGCATAAACTCGCGCCTGTCGAAGCTTTCCGTGGAAATCACACCCATTTAAGTGTGCAGTGAATCGTGGTATCATAAAAGTATTTTTACACTCTGAACAAGTAGATGAGTCCTGGATAAAGAGGAGAGGAGAGGAGAGGAGAGAAGAGTGAAGGGGTTCGAGAATTGCGGGGTCAGGGGGCGAGGCCTTCCGATATAAAAGAACCTACGATCGTGTAGACGCGACTCGGCTACGTGCCACTTGATATCGTATTCCTGGAGCACACCGTCGACGGTGACGCGTGCACGCGCGGTTTCCACCGGTCACGCGCCTACCGACTATAGTATAAACGCGTGAGAGTTGAGCGTCTGACGCGCTCAGTGACCCATCGAGAATCTAGTCTGAATTGGGTCCAAGGATGAAATATAAAGTCTGCATGTAGTCAGATCGTAATTTAACCGATCGTGAGATGTGAGGGGTGCGGCTTGCATGTCGGATGACCTCGAACCCTTTACGGTCTACAGACTCTGAAATAACCCGTTCGCGGTTATTGATGCGCAGCTGGTCGACGTCGGGCGTCGTTTGGTCAAAGGTACCGGGACGATTGTACAAAGCACTACCTGATTACGACTTCTCGCCACGGTTCACCCACTTATTTTTTACGACGTTTTATGCATGATCCGAATGAGACTAAAAAAAAAAAAAAAAACTTTCGGACATTTCTCCTATCTTTCTCTCAGGTATGTCGCACACTGCGTTGCGGTGTGAACGTAGACATCCGCGTATAACAATAAACCGACAATATTTAGCTCAATGCATTACACGTGCATCTGCCCTAATCAATTGAGTCCATCAGATTTGACCGTGGGGTGTTCGTTACGTTAGATCGAGATATTTTCGAAGGTCGCTGGTAACCAGGTGTCAGAAGGGGTCATCGACGTCGGAGCGTCGGGTCACGTTAACACGTCGTGAGCGGAGTTCGTTCGTGGTCCCCCCCTCAGTCTCAGGTCTGGGAGACCCTGTAGGATAGCCACGGGTATAGCTGGGGTTCCTGCAGCAGGGGGCAGCAGCCATGTTTGCGGCAGCGGCGGCGGCAGTTTCCAGAATCTCCGAAACACCCTATTGATTGCCCTGTGGGCCGCGAGGAACCGAGCCAGTGCCCCGACCGACCCCCCCCAAATCCCCCCTGCCGTTCCCCACCTCCCCCTCATCCCCCTTCCACACCCTTCGAGGCATTAGGAATGGCGAACACGCCGCCGTGCAGAGGCTACGTGAGCGGCATGCGACCAACCTCCCTCCTCCCCCTCTTTCTACCGTCCCTCCCCGCCCCAAGGCTCACTCTGGCCTCTGCCTCCGGTGCCAACCAGCCAGCCAGGCAGCCAGCATGGCCGCCGACTCACACAACCTTCGCTTCTCCTCTCCTCCGCGGTATATATGTTCCTCTCTCTGGCGTTTCTCCCTTAACTCCCACCCCCCTCGCCCCTCGTACGTGATACCAGGGGTGGCACGTACTACGTTATGCGCCTTTCACACCCCCTATTGTAGGTGGGTGGGTCCACCACCTCAGATGGTTCGGATGACACGCGGGGAAACTCACCTGGGAAAGCCCGAGGTAGATGGAGACCGTCTCGGAGATGTAGAGAAACCTTCCATCAGCTGCGACCGCCATCGCGAAACCGTCCAGCGACTGGAACAAAAAATACAATAAGACCGATAAATTTAGTCTCCTTTTCGCGATACGTGCTCTGGAAAGGCTTTCCGGTACCAGAGCCACGAAACGCCAGTCTGCCTAGCCCTTTATATATAATTCTGTCGAAAGTCTTTTTTACGTAGAGTTTAAATGGGAATAAAATTTTAGGAGGATGAACTTCACTTCCGGGACTGAAAACTCACCTGGAGTATGTGGGTACCCTGGTGTTGCTCGAACATGTCCATTGCTAGTGATGCAGGCGACCTCACCCGATTCGCACCTGTAATCAGACAGACGAGACTTTCGGAAATTGTCAATGAATATGAATTGTGTTGATGTAGATTAACTTATTTAAAGGTTGCTGCAACGTCATGGCTGTATAGCATGATTATTGGTCGTATTATGGATTTCAAAGAACGAGAAAAACCCCGTATGAATCACCCCTTGACCCGCCGTTCGCCAACCCCTTCAGTTCCTTCGGTGGACCCGAGGTCCCGAACCCTCGCTTAGTAAACAAGACGCAGTTCTTCGTTCCGTAATAATAATGCCGTTCACCCCCGCGCGGGCACCCTTAATGAAAGACTTAGAGACTCGATCAAACTCGCCCGGGCATCGCTTAATCTGGTAAGTCCACCGGGATGAGGTCTCCTGCACCTCGGCGATCCATGCTGACCCCTACCCACCAACGCGTCTGCCACGCGCTGACCCCAGCCTTCTATGCTTGGTCAACAAGTTTATTCGTCTCGATGTTTCTGCCGGACAAGGTCTAATCCTGCCATAATCCTATCGTATACGCCTGTACGGTATACCGACCTAAAATGAGACCAACTATAGTGTCTGACCCTGCGAAAGTACTGAAGGTCAGCTGAACGCCAATCGGGTAACTTTAGTTGATAATCATCAAAGCGAAAATAGCGAAAAGTAAAGGAAAAAAGCCCAAAGAAAGTCATTTGTGAGTCCCAAAAATTACGAGAGCTAGGAAACTTGATGTTTCAGGAATATTCGGAGAAATGAAAAAAACTTCATGAACCTGCACTTTATCGTCAGGACATCAGTGAGAACTGCAGAAATAGTTTTCGATGATAGTTGTAATCTGTGATTGCAATGGTTTTTACAGAATCATTTAATGATTATACAAGCTGATATCGAAGACTGAAAGTATAATGATCAATCACGAATCACCATTCATCGTGATGTTTGTAAAAAGTAAGAAAATTTTCAGTACTCCTGCTTGTGAATTACCCCAGTCACGATAGTTGCTAACCTAATTATCTACAGAAATAACAAAGTTCCCCGGTGACCTGAAGGATACACGGGTATGGTTCGGAGGATAGCTCTCCTCCTCGCGTATTTCCATCGGTCAGCCGGTACTTTCCCGCTAGTTTTCCCCGGTTACGGCAATAAATCCTCCCTTAGCGTCTTTCGTCTCGGGCTGCGTCCCTCCCTCGCGACCAGCTATCACAATATTTTGATAAATACGTAAGGCGTGTTTTATGTGCTTTCTTCGTTCCATAACTCAGCGATATTTATATTGAGAAAATAGAAAAAATACACGATGACCGACTGCCGTTGTAGTTGGCTTTCTTTTCCTGCCAGACGAGATCCTGGGCTACTACACGAAAAAATGGGGAAAATATAAACAAACGCGAACGATAGTATAATTCAGATAATTGCAACGATTAATCCTGGTAATTACATAAGAAGTAGTGCAACAGTCCATTGTCGTTCAGTTGACTCCACTATATCCCTATCTGATAAAACATACCTACGTTATACTGGTTAAAGAACCGACACGATATGGTTAATGAAGTTTATAAATAAGGTGTAATTTCGCCAAAGAACATCTCATCTTTATGATCTGTTACATTATAGCCGACGCGACGTGACGTGTGTTGAAGGAGAGTCGATTGAAAATTCACTTGGCCCAGAGTCTAATTACCACGTGTGGCATTTAAAGGTGAGTGAGATGCAGCTAACTGTGATAGATATAACAGGTCGGCAATAATCGCTGGTCACGTAATGTCATATCTGTAAACACGAAGTCCCACCTCCATTTCACGGCCGGTAGCAATTTTCCCGCAAGTCGAAAGCTGGATACCGGCCTCTTGCCGCCGGCAGAGACAACAAATTCGGCTATTTTTCATTAAATCCCAGTCCCGAGGGAGGGTGTGATATTACATTATATTCTTCATATGCTGCAACCACCTACACGCTACAACAGTAGTAGGGGGGTCGGATCGTGACGTCACACATATTGCAGCCCTGCGCCAGGATAGCGCGCCTCGGGGATTTATGGGCCTCAGACCCTCCTCCTACCCGCCTGTACCCAGGCTGCCGCGAATTGATCCTCCTGGCAAGGAGCCGCGAAATACGACCAAATGTTTTACAGTTATTTATCTCCCGCGCAACATATGGCACACTCTGCCCCGATACTTCTTCTCTAACTAAACGGTGCCACGAAGAAGTTGATATCCTTATAGATTTATCCGTGTATACAATTTTTGATCATGTAGATATATGGGAATTCACACATCGAATTATGAGAGTGTAAGTCAACATCGTTGGACCGACAGGACTGCTTGATCATCCGAACAGTTAGATAAACTTGTAAATAATATATTGTGTAGTGAGAAAACGCTACAGTTAAACATATAACGTAGATGTAGGCATAATTCCTGCTACGTCTAGACTCTATAACTTATGCCTACGAAGCAAGGTGAAAAAGTGAAATTTAATGAAGGGTTTCGACCAACGCGGGAGATGAGTCTCTTAGCAAGTGCGTGCGAATTGCAAAGTGGGCCGAGCAGCGCAAGGGTATAAAAGTACGGTTTAAACGGGCCACTTGGCAGTTAAGCAGCCCTTCGAGTATCATCCTACAAAAGCACATATGCCTTGCGTCGATGTAGCACGTGGAAAACACGATGGCCTTCAGGCGCGGGGGCGTCGAGGGTGTTTCGAGTGCCAGTTTGATGGGCCATCAATGTAAACCAGTGTAAAGTCGACGGGTGGTACAGCCGCGCTGTAGTCGTGATGGAGATGGAAGCATAACGGTGGTAAAGTGTAGAAGTGGAATGTGGTGGTCCATGGCAAAAGCTCGCGGTATGATCCCCTCGCTCCGCATACCACCAACTTTACTCCTGCGGGAGCATTTTTATTCAGAGCAGGGAGGCTACTGCCCCGTGAGGCATCAGAGACGGGGTGGAGATTCGGTATATAGGACGGCTACCTAAAGTACGAACGGCTTTATGATCCTAAACGATTAATCTTCATATCGGTAGAGCGAGTAGGAGCGTGAAGCTGCCCCGCGGGGACATGCAATAATATTTCACTCAAAGCGGGTCGTTTGATCCGATGGATTGACGGACGGACAGATGAGCTAGGTATTTTGCTGAGGCCGTTACATTATTGCGCGCATTAGCACATTTCGCACGTTACTCGTAACCATTGGACGCAGGGATAGAAGGGGCTATACTGCAGCCCAAAAGCCCAGAAGCTATGATTACCACGCATTGTGTCCTGCTTCTCAATCATAAGAATTAATACGTCGAACGCCCTACCTCAACGACGAAGAGCATAAGGTCGCGTGCAACGTATGTGTCATCACCCTGCAGTTATCGAGTGTTCGGGGTAGATGGACAAATTCACTCGGTCAGAGGCCCATTTTCCACCGAATAATTAACACTCCCTTGGATATATGTATACATATATTCGACCAAATATTAGACCTATATACTCATATGTATGTATATTCGATCGAATGTCATCCGTATTAAACGTAAGCTGGGCACGTGCACTAACATCTTATTTATTTGCATCTAGTATTACGCACAGTCTTCGGCAGACTTCCAATTCGCGTCAAGGCTCTACCTGCTCTTTATGGATAGATCTGAATACGTCGGATATTATACGATCTCTCTGACCCTGGATTTACGAGCCAGCCAGGGTATAGGTGATTACCGTTGGTAATGGAAAAGACGTTGAGTTTAACATTTGATATTTTCTCAGCAACATCCTACGTGGACCACATCCGGTGTTTGAAGAAATGAGCCAAATTAGATATGTACACATGTACACCTATGTGTATATCTGTTCAATACCGCCAAAGGTGAAATTAAAACCCAATTGTTACGCCACTTTAACGCCAACTTACATATTTGTATATAATCCGTATAATCAGGGGACGCCTTCTGCCGAGTTTTAATATACAGTGGCAGTCTAAGGAATGCCTTCCGAATATATTGGGCTATGGACATCAATTGCAAAAAGTGATCAAAGCACGTACGTCGCGTAGTCGCGCGTGGCCGTGGAGAAAATATAAGTCGCTGCTCCAATTCGGATAGGATCACTTCTTTTTTGCTACCTGTTGTTTTTTTTTTTCTTCTTTTTTAATCCTCTTGCTGAGGAACCTAGTAGTACTAAACTTGGATAGCCTCACGCTTTGAAATGCTTGAGAACGCGGTAGGTCATCCACGCGTGAAAGCTAAAAACTTCAAGCGATTGTCAAATATTGGAATGATTTTGTCGGGGTAAAATTTATTCAGCTGAAACTAGTAGTAGTAGTGTGTCATTCAACAACCCTGAAAATATGTAATTATGTTCCCATTTACGGTCATTCCTCATGTATTTGAATATAGTATGACAACGAACTTCTTCGACACATATACAACTTTCATAGTATCAAATTCTGTGAAATTCAAAATACTACATTCTTTCTATTATTTTTTGAGACCATGATCATAAGATCTACTCTCGTATTTGCAAGTTGCAAGCCCCAACTTTCAATGTTATGATATATTGAAAAAAATGACAGAAGTGTCGGACAAGAGATATTTAATAGTTTGAATATTTCTTAACTTTCTCACAAGAATTCAATTTTTTTTTTTTTTTTTTTTCGTACCGACTTGTCACAGCATTGGGCATATCAAGCTAATTATTCAGGTCCCCACAGTAATATACCAGTGTGATGAATAAATACGTCGTCTATACATAACCAAGTCTAGATTTAAAATCACCGCATGTTATTCGTGAGAGCAAATAGGATGATGCTAACGAGGCGTTGATTAGGGTATTGGTGACGCTGATCTAGTTAAGCGCTGCTTAATTAGTCAGGTGTGTTTAGTTAATCCCGGTATTTCATTAGGCTGGTGCGCGGCCGAGGGGTGCCAGTGTTTCTCATTTCCCAACGGATCTTCACTCCGCAAAAATATATATTCAAGGAATATTTTCCGGCAAATAATATGACGAGATTTCATGAAGCTACAAATTTTCTATTCTCTACACGTCGGTCATTGATCTTGCCCGATTATACACATCTAAACGTCGATGTAAATTCATAAAATTATTTGATTTTCGTGTGAAACCGAAATGGCTGAGGACCACTGAGTTAACCCTCGGTCGCGCACAGGACCCCTCGCCACTAACTAGCCTCCAACTACGTTAAACACTGGTTTAAACTCCCTTCGAGGTTTTCTGGTCCCTGTCGAGTCGCTCTCGTCAGCGTTCCCCTTTTCTACAGGCGCCAGTGAATCTCCCATATACGGTGGAACCGTGTGTATTGCATGGTGAACTACGAAGGGTGTCAGTATAGCTATTGGCGGAGGAAGGGGATGGAAAGAAATCGGAGTCCGTTCACGTTCGGAAACGAACTGATACGCGCCATCACGTTTCTATATGGAATCGTCAGTAAAGACCCACGAATGGTCAGCTTCACGGGTTTACCGGACACCTTATGGCTTACACTTACAAATTGTGGCTGCAGTTTGAACGACCATAATGGCATAACGCGGTGCTGAACATTACTTCGTGGCACGGGCCCCTCCGTATATAGTGGTAAAGTGAATCTGCAGCGGTATATAGAAAAAACGAAATGAAAAAAAATAGAAACTGCGAAGAATCCTCTGATCGCCATGAATCGTCACGCACGTGAGAGCAGTCCGTCGCTTGTTCGGTCGTTCGGGTCGCAAGAAAGAAACTATATAAGAACCGGTGCTAATAGAAACAAGCCCGTGGTATATAAATGACCCTGCAATTAGGAATCGAGTGGTTCATGTAAGTCGCGCGATGATATTGTTTGAGGGTATTAGAAACTCGAATACACAGGAACATGCAAATATACCTTGTGACTTGGAAAGAATGTATTTTTTTTCTTCTCTTACTTCTCGTAGACACACTAAGCAGTAGGTACTACCGTTAGTTAGGTGAAAAACCGAAACCACCTAAGAACGAATGAACTTGAGGAATAATGTGAATCACAAAATTTCGGTTCTATTTTATAATTGTATAAGTTACGTAAGTCTTTGAATGACGTCAAAGTACTCAATGCTTCATTCTTGAAAGGAAACGATCCTGCGTACGGCGGATGATCTATGTACAAGAAGCGGAAAATCAGAGATGGGGATCAACAGTGAGCATCAGATGACTAGCCACGCATATCAATAACTTGATAGGCGATCTCACTTCTACCGGGTATCATTACAGCTGCATTAATACTGCTATTATATTCATCATGCTGTGTTATGGAAGATTTTTCAAAACTTTTGCGGATCTCTGGTATAAAGGTTCAAAGAAAAGGGAGCTTAAAATACTTGCCTAAACCTCGGAAATAAATACATCCATTCCATACCCACGACAATTTCTAGCAACCCACGCAGTTCGCAATTTGAAACCCAATTTGTGTCGTTAAGTTTGGCATTCCAGTTTCAGCAACGCTGTCTGCGAGGGTAGAAGATATGCAGTAGATTTAGTTCGACGGCGAGTTGTGGCTGGAGGCGTCTAACTCGATTTTGTTAGTTTAGTTATATCGGCGTAGCTGGAACGCGGGCGGTTGTACAAGGGCTCGCAGGGGCTGCTGTGATTAGATTTACATGTGGGCCCTTGTATTCGCTTGGTAGGCGTTGAGCATCTACTATATACCCGTAGAGACTACAGCACCCAACCGCTACCTATGCATACATGGTATTACATATACAGATATAGACTTACACGCGAAGCTTTCGGACGCCTCGTGGCCGTGCCACGCCCCTCAAAACTCTCCGCAAATACAAGGGAAGCCTTCCAAAGGAAGAAATTTTGGCTCATTATCCTTTGCCTTGAGCACGCGCAAGATCGCAAGCAAATATTTGAAGCCGAAACAAAAAAAATCATGGGGAACGAAAGAAACCTCATCAACTATATAACAGATGACATGACTGTCTGTACGGAATACGTATAGATGACTGAATATGGGAGAACTTGTATGAATAAAGTTTTCCAGAATTTATATTGATCTTTCGACGCGTTGGACAGTGAGGCAGCCAATTTCTGTTAAATGAGGCTAGAAAATGAAGAAGGCCGATGGCAGCGACCGATTGTTGGCAACAATACTCTATTACTATGTATCTACGAATCTTTTGCCGGTCTCCTGGGCACATCACTACGTTTGTGTAATATACCCACGTATAAATACTTACATATAGGTATATGTGTGAAGATATATATCAAGGGACGGAATCTATCTATTCTGGCATTGTTTACGCTGCTACGAACTCCGGTAGGTATATATAGGCTGTGAGAAGGAACTGCGAATTCCAAAAGATATGTGTGTGACCAGGAATTCTATTTTACAGAACTCTTCGACTGTGGCTGATAGCCTAGAACAGCCGAAAAGAAAGATACGGGATTCGATTCGGAATCAATCGAGAGTGTGAAGAATTAGCATACGCATAAAACCCCCGAATCGAATTCCCGAAACGTGAACACTGTAAATTTGTAAGACTGCTTCACCGTTATAAAGGTACGTTTCCGCATCGAAATCTTTATAGAGATATCAACTGATTCGATGATAGATTAACTACAATTAGCTACTACGACTGGCAGAATCGACAAAACCTAACTTGATCGAACGGAATGAGTAACAAAACGAAACGATTACTTATAGCAAAAAAATTCGCACATTACCGATTCACCGACCCATGTAAGCCGCTCCGAATGCCTTAGAGCGCAACACCATTCGTCACGGCTTCCTAAATTAGATGGCAATATGGTTCAGAACTATAATCATACTGTTTCTCGCCATATGTAACAATCGTGTCCACATATATGGCTCTCGTCGACCAGCCAGCTAAGGTGGACTCCATATAGGAATGTAGGTAGTCGCGCAGCTGAAGACTCGACTGATATATAGGAGAGTCGTCACATCCTGTGCCAAAGTCATAAGGTAATGTATATTATAAGAAAGTAAAGTGCGGATAGACAAGCATATATATTACACCGCAATCGTTACGGCAAGGTTAAAAAAGCAGAACTGCACCGAGTGATTTGAGCCAAAGATCTAGATCATCATCATCATCATCATCATCATAAACACGCAGGATATCAAGACGATCATCTCATACCACCAGAAGATCTCTTCTATACGAAGCTGCGGAAATTCCTTCATGATTGACGTTGATGCGATTACGCGGACGTTAAGTTGACTGATTTTCGAGATACATAGAAGCTATAGAAGTATCCATCGGGTAACGGTTTCGTACGGTTCGGCACCCCGCATCTTGACGCACGTGTCCTGTGATAAGGGCATCTGCAGGGGAACCAGGCCAGGCGTACGCCGTCGCGATGCAATGCATTTTTTTTTTTATGCTGACGGTTAACGGAGTAACGTCACGTGGGACTGCATGTCTGTCTGTCCGTCTGTCTGCCTGCCTATGTTTTCAGACTTCGTACGTGTCAGTGACGTCGCACTCTGAACCAACCCTACGTAAGAGACAGACCCTCATTGCAGTAGCGCGAGCGCGAGCACCGAATGCCGATCCATCAGGCTACATCACTGACAGATACCAGTTGACTTCGAAAGATGCTGTGAACGCGAGTCAGTCGACCGTAAACGGAGACCCTGTACACCCGTCAGAGGCATGCTGTTGTCAAATGCCAAGAAAAAAAGATCGTACTCATACTGGCGAAGCCACGAATTAAAATTTGTACAACCGATAATGTTACCCAGTCTTCGTTGACTGGTGTTCATTTATATCCTATCAGGGCCGATAAAATGCGCATCGTCGACTAAAGAGTAAAACAATACCTACCACTGTTCAACCATTATGAAATATCGCGGTTTAAATTAACATCTTATTACACGCTTAGTACGATAGATTTATCCGGGTGACTCTACACCTTCGTAAAACGTATAATTTATCATTGAATGGCGAGAGTGATACCTTCGATAGATGAAATTCGTTTGTACAGTAAAAAAATAATTGAGTCTATCAAACGCTTCAATAGCACCCAGGTCCGAATTCCTGGACGGACAACAATTTCACCGGTGAGTTAATCCCGTAAATTGAACGCAGCCGCGGATCATTAGCTGCGTGTGAAAGCGAACTACTACACTTCTTCGGAACATTTTTTCGACGTTTTAAGGAAAAGGATTGTTGACTGGATATAGCGGAGGTAGCGAATGTACCTATTTGATGACTGAAATTTGGGACACCCTTGATTCTGCCAAATTGCCTTCAAAGACAGGACCTCGACCTATAATGCAAGACCCTGCACGTGGAATACGAAGAACAAATAGCATTTGACTTTGCGACGGGATCAGGGTTAACTTGGTTTATTTTAGTAGCGTACCCTGAGTACTAGGGATAGAAAGAGAATAATGAAGGCTCTACTAGAGCACAGAAGCACAATACTGAGAAGAAGACAGAGTCGTTCGGTTTGACGGGCGGATAGACGAATAGACAGACAGTCCGACATAGGGGATGGGGACAATCAAGGGAATCCTTCTTCTATTCCATTCCATCATTGCGGCCGCCACTCACTCGCTTACTCACATCCCTTGTCCCGGGTAATTCTGTTACAGACCCACACGCTACTCGCTTTGCTGGGGGTTCACTTCAAATTCGGCTAGGACCAATGGTACATAATATAGCTCCAATGTGAGAGTATTTACACACCTACACTTGTACAGATATACGTAAAAACCACGGTTCATGATTCTGATTGTTGATGTTCAAGGGTTGAATCAGAAAAGCGGTATTGATTCGGATCGTAGAATTTGATGACCTGAATGTATTATATTCTGAGGCATGATACATATTTTGATTTTTTACCTTTAACAGACTTGTTGGGCGGAGGGCCATCCCGGCTCCATGGAGGATCCCCGTGCCCCGAGAAGTCTCGGAGTTTGAGGTAGGATATGGTGAGTCTGATGATGGATGCCTTGTCTAGCTGGGAGGTAATGGCCGCGGGGAGTGGGAGCATTTTTGCCAACTCATAGAACTCGAAGTTTTCTTTACCTCGTCGCGATCGTGCCGCGTCTCTGCTCTTCTCTTTCCGAAGTTCAAGGATACTGCAAATTTAGAAAAACATTTGTTAGACTCACTGTTTCTTGATAAACCAATCGTAAGTATCTATAATAATTCGACCAACCATCTGGATTACCATATAAATGCCAATAAATTCCAAAAATTATTCCAGGACTCTCTAGTTATGATATTATATGATCATCGAACAAGAGGAATAAACTGATTTGAAAGAGTATAAATATTTTTAAATATACAATTGTAGTAATTATTTATTCATTAGGTACTTGATGCTTTATGGGTTTCCAATAGATTCAATGATCTCGGATAAGAAGCTTAGAGAAGAATATTTTTGATACAACACAGATGGTAGGTTTATATTATGTTTGATTATTCTTATGAGTAAACCACTCATGGTGCCAAGTGACAATATTCAGAGCTCGTCATAATGTTAGAAATTACTTTTCTCACAGCCTTTGGGCACAGACATTCGTTCGTGTTCGATATGATGATTTATTCACTGATGTATGTCACTATAGTATTTTGAAACTTTTCAGATCAATCTACACACTACATGCTTGGCGGTATAAAGAGTGATTTTATTCATTATGCCATTAGTCCTGAAAGTGGATCATATTTATTACATTTATTGCCCTTCACTGTGGTGTGAAAATATCCCCGCAAATATGTGCCTTGTACCTCGCTTCTTTAAATTTATGAACCGTTTCAATTTTACCCTAATTGTAAGAAGAGTATAATATCATGATGTTGGTGTAATATTTTTTTCCTCATTAACCGCAATTGGCGATACATTGTGGTGAGCATGGTTTTATGGTTGTACCATAGCAGAATTTCGCTGATAGCCACAAATTGCTCAATAATAATAAAAGAGAGAAAGAAAAAAAAAACTTATGTACATGGTTGACCATCCACGGGTTTACGACAAGTTGCCAATAAACATTATGGTTGTGGCAGCGGTTGAACGTGAACACTGAAAATATAAGCGCACCATTCAGCATGCCTTTTCAGCATCTTGAAGAAAAATGAAAAATCGACCTCTGACGACGTAAGGCCAGGATATTGTTCGTTTTCGCTTCTGAAGTAACCATAAGTTCCACAGTTTACGTGTACCTGTATTAAAATCGGCGGAAAATACCCACTGGCATGATACATCTGTGAATACTGTAGACATACGTGGGCTGACCTCTTACCACTATAAATAGATATTTACTTTTTGCGAATTCAAGGTTTTCTTCGCTTCAGAACATTAAGCAAAATGATGCGTATAGTGAAATTCTGTGCGCAGGTCGACGATAATCTGCATAAACACACTGTCTGGCAAAGCGAGGCGTGGCAGGCGTGTCCATCGGCTTTGATACCGTGCGGCAGACCATATCGCGTGGGCGTTGTGGCCAGTGTTATGGTGGCCGTTTGTGGGCAGCCGCGTAAATCGCATACATTATACCACAGCTAGCCTATCCTTATCGACTGAAAACACATGCAGACATAGTGTTTCGATCCTCAATGACCACGCCCTATTGGTAGATCTATTTACTGCTTCCGGATTCTCATTCAAACACGAGCCAATTGTCCTGTGACCGGCTGCGAATCAAAAGTCTATTCTCCAGCCGTTAAATCATTATGTCATTATACTCGAACGCTAATGAAGAAAGAATATGTGTCTCTTATACCTACATGGGTAAGAGTCGAGTCGAGGTCAACGTAGACCTGCAGGTATCATAAGTTGCCACTGATTGTGATTGTAGCAATTGGATTTGAGAAAGTTAAAACACATCGTGAGTTTTCGAAAGGTAAATTTCACCGGATATGGGCTACCTTGAAGATCTATTGATATGGTACGTTGGTCAAATTTGCTTCTTTAAAATAAAGCCATTTGCCTGAGGCAAGTATGTACACAATAAAGGCTTTGAACTGAATATAAACGGAGAAACGGAGAACTTTCCAATTACTGGGGCAATAAAAATAAACGCGTGGTTATTATCCTCATATCGTACATACATCAGCAACGGCCTTTGAGTTAGACACATCTTTTACGGACGTTCTTGAAGTTCTTCATCCTTCACTTTTTGCGGTGAAATAACGCGATACAGGGTAAAAAAGTTGAGCATTTTCAGTCGGATTCGTTAAGCGAAGAGGGCACGTTTCTTCAGAACGACCCACCAAGGGACCGTTCGGTCTTAACGCGGAAAAAAAATGAGGTAGTACAATTAAACGCGCCGTTTAAGCTGAAAGGGTTAAAAACAGGAAGATGGCTTTTTATTGGGTCGCTATTACGAAGCTTAATGACTCTAAAGCGACAACAGTATTGGTAGTCAGCAGTCGTCGTCCTTTGTACAATGAGACACCGTCCACAATCTGCTATAGTATAAACTACAGACAGAAACACAAAACCATTACACGGTTGCGCTGTACCTAGTCTCCCTGTTGTAAAATCTTGACAGTAGAAGTAGAAGTAGAAGTAGAAGTAGATCGGGAAGAATTGCGAGATAGTAAGGGCTGAAGAGGTTTGGTGTGGTAAAGGAGGATCGTAGTGTGCAGGCTCTTTGCCGAGCATAAGCGTCTAGTAACGCGAATTTCGTGTCCTGGTTGTCCCAGTGGGGTAATCAGGACTACTTACCCTTCAAGGATTCAGCAGACGCTAGCTGCTTCCGTTTCCAAGTCTTTCTCTGCGGGCGTTGCTGGTATTCGATGGGGAAACTTGGGAGTGAGTGGCGTATAAAGGGTTCGAAGGAATTCACCTTCTGTCGTAAACTTTGCTGGGTGTCTTTTCAGTCCGGGAAATTGAGATCTCCGGAGATAATTAGCCATTTAAAGGATAAATAAGTTCAAATTTAGCAGCGTAGTAGCGGAAAGCAATTCAGTTTAACAGAGTTTATATCAAGGTCCAACATCATTATTTCTATATCCACGTTGTATACGGGGTATTCGTCGTGTTACGGGCGTGACACGATGGTGGCCGTACCTAATATGTACCGTAGATCGCTATAATGACCAGGTCATTGCTACGGTACGACCAGACCGCCGCGTATTCGTACGCCTTTGCACAATCGCCGCGTGAATAGGGGCGGGGGAGGAGGAACAGTACGCAGGTGAATTAATCTCGCGTCGAAAGAAGAACAAGTGTAAAGCAAGGATTCGAAGAAGATCATAATCTTTTATAGGGAAATTGATCAATTCGAAAAGCCCAACTATAAGAGTTAGATTTTCATGGAAAATCTTCGTTATAGACCAACGGTTATAGTTAGATGATAGCCACGTGATCCGGTGGGTCCTTGTTTGCACGTGAATTCGTAGGTGCCCAGGCTCGGGTTAGTCGCTGATTGAAAAGCACCCTGGGGAACGACGCCCCTTCGTAGGCTGTGAAAATCTCTGAAAATCGTTGATACTAAAAAGCCGGTGGATAAAGCCCACCCTTAATCGGGTTATCGCCGCCTAGCTGTGGTCGAGCGCACATGTGCGAGGCTAAAATACTCGCTAAGGGATAAAAAGTTGCGGTGCATTTCTATTTATTTACGCCCTGGGTTCTTTTTTTTTTTTTCTTGACACTCCGAATCCCGACTCCCTCCATCCCCCGATGTCTGCACGAAATTATTGACGCTGGTCAATTGTGTGTTAGCTTGTTGGCGGTGCAGTATTTGTGGGGCGAAGATCGGCCCAGAGTGTGATTAGAGCTCGGACCTTCCGGTGCTGATTGCGCAAAGATAAAAGCGAAAAGGTTGGTCCTCGCGCGGCTGATCCTTTTCTTTTTCTTTTCGTCTCGCGTTCCTCTTGATCCAGGGGTCTCTTCCCCAGGGAACTCGAGAACGGCCGGCCGCCTGCTCCTTGTATGTACCAGAGTACCCAACGTGGCCGCTCCAGACGCGTGAAAATAAAATTAAGCCGAACTTTCGGTCAAATTGGTTGAAATTGGGCGGCAGCTCTAGGGTCCCCAGGGGCGCGAATAGGTCCTTCTCTCTTGCTCCAACTCTCCTGTATATATATACCCTTCCTCGTTCCGTTAGATTTAAGCTCGCGCACGGTACAACACGGTACTAGGTGGATCCCGTAGGTGAGGCAAAGAGAGTTAGGAGGCGGAGGTGAAGGCAGAGGATATGGAGGTCGTCGGTTGGCCGTGTGTTGGTAACGCCACGGACAAACGAGGGCGTTGAGTGCCAAGCATCAATAATTCAGTAGCCGACTATGACGAGATTACCGTCAGCCCCCGCGCGTCGTATCCCAAAGCAAGCGAACAAAATCCATCCCCCTTTCTTCGCGCTTTTTCTGGATCGTCGTGATCGTAGTACCACATAAGATGACTTAGTCGAACTTCCGCGCGGACATCCCACGCGCCTGTCCTGTTTTCGCATTCAAAGAATTCTGGCCGAGTAAGCTTTTGATCTGCACTTTCCGCCGGCACAAACTACGCTTACAGATCTCCAACGAATCTACCGTACCGTACCGCGCCGCGCCGTGACGGTGGAAAATTGTAATGCGCACCATCGCGTTGCTCGGACTAATTCAATTAAGCGTTTCTAACGCGCGGGGGGTCGCGGCTACCTCGATCTCCGCACAACCACAACCACCACCGCCATCACCATCACCACCACCACCTGGGGGCATGTGTCCGTTCGTTTTGCCGGGTTTGGACGCGTACGTAAGTCGATATGAAGGAGGGACGTGGCGAGCTGGCAGAAGAGGGCCAAGTGCTGCAGGTCCCGTGGGGGCCGTAGCTGAGCGCTACCGTACAAAGCTCCTAATGTTACGGCTCCAGTTTCGACATAATTTTCTTTCGGCCCTTGGCACGGTTATCGACAAGGGCCGCTACTTTTCGCATTGCCCAAGCTTTTTTATAGGATTTGAACAAAGAGAACCTTATTTCCGGAGGCCACGACTCACCGAGTGCCCATGTCGACGAGGGTGTGCAGTGGCAACGATGGCCAAGAGGACGCGGGGAAGTAAGAGTAGGTACCTACACAAGTATATGTATACAACGACTCGAAGAAACCAAGTGAACGAGGAGGAGCTATAAACTACCCGGACGCATCCGCCGACGGTAAATCACACGCGAGTGACCGACGCGCGCATATATGCACCAGGACCGTTGCAGGTATATAAAAGGAAGGTAGGTGGGTACCTGGCCAATGAGAAAGACAGAGAGGAAACACTCGATGACGCTAAGATAAGGGACGGCTTAAAGTCTACGTGCCGGGCCTTCCGATGTTCCAGCGAGCAAAGACTCGAGCCTGAGAACTTTTGGTGACCATCGAGCTCGGCCGGACTCTGCACTGGTGCGAAGTCTGCGTCCTCACGGGGGCCGCGCGTAAGAACCTGATCGTCTTCTTCTGGGCCCAAGCTAGGCGTCGCGACGTGTGAGGGAGGACGCTGGGGGCGCACGTCCCGTAGCTCGTTTCCGGACATTCTCGCGTTCGGACTTCCGGGGACGTGAGGCCGTAACACCTCCCTCTTTCTCACCTAGCTCCGTTGACGCTCGCCTAACTTGGAGTGCTGCGGTCACTGATCTTACACGGATCACGTCCTGAAGCGCAACACTTGAAGCTTTCGTATAACCATGCGGATCCCTGATCATCGAGAAATCGTACAAGACCTATCTAAGAAGCTAACACGTCCAAAGCCAGAGTGATTTTTTCGGTCTTGTTCATGTCAACACGGTTCACACGGTGTTTCAAATACATTTACGACGCGAAAGTACAGAGAAAGAAAAAAATGTACATTGTATATCAGTTTTCAACGGCCGTTATAAAAGCGTTTCGTTGGCCCTTATTTCCCAATCTTGAGGTATAAGTAAAAGTCATGGGTGGTCCCCATTTACCCTATAGGGCCCTTGTCCTATTACGAGGGGATTAGCGAACTACACCTTGAGACAGGTTCACCAAACTTATTTAAGTGAAGAATACCATTCCTTGTTCCCATAAGAAAAAATCTCATCGCAGCTCTGGTATGATGCGCCATGAGTTGACCATATACGAAATTATACTACTGATCTCGAGCTAACCGTAATTCATGGCTTTACATAGGTGTCGATACCAAGTTCATCACATATCGATGGTCCTGAGAAAGCTTAAGACGATTCTTGTGGCTTTTAGGGATATTTCTTTCTACCAAAGATGTAGAAGGATGGACTATAAGTGTTATCTATATTTTAGGATTGAGGTGCGTGTAAAGTAACGTACCCCAATATTTTTAGCCACAGATTTGTTGCTGCAGTTTACAGTGCTGAGAGTATACTTAATAGCGGTTTTTGGTCAGAACTGAGAAGAAAGGGGGAGTGAAAAGGGATATGGAAGAGAGCAGAGCAGGACCTCATGCCGGTGTGGCGACCCCTTCCTCACAGAGGTGTTGACGGCTCCCCGGGATGCTCCGTCAGCGGTCCTCTGATCGCGTAGGGGTTTACTGCCGCGCCGTGACGTCCTAGCTCGTATAGTAGCCTCCACACCCCATCTCTACCTCACTTTATCCCTTGCACCACCCTTCACGTGGCATTTGCCCACCCAACATGCCCATATAGCCATGACCCATCAGCGGCTCGCTGTGACAGGACTCTCCTGGGACGGACCAGTATGGTCGTTCGCATTTTTATAGAGGGAACGGAGAGACGAAGCATTTTGTCAGGGACTCTTCCAATTTGCGATTCGTCAAAGAGAGACGTGGTAAATTTACGCAGAAAACTTTCACGTTGGAATTGTACGTTGCCTCTCGAACGAACGTATCACAGTATAGGCTTACCTTGTTTAGCAACTAAGCGGTATACTACAGCGCAGTCTTTTTGCTTCAGGAAAATTCTGTTCCTGTGTCATTACAGGATAAAAAATTAACGACAGACTTTATAGAGACGTTACAATCCATCTGATCGTTTACCTCGCGCTTTTTTTTAATCAAATTTCATGCTAGCCAGTTTCTTCGTCCTTGCCGAGTAATCTAATTAACACAACGTTAGGCAAACAGATAAGAGTCTGCAGTGAATAAGACAGCGTAACAAATGGTGACTAGGTTCGTGAGCCAGCGAAGAACCAATCAAAGGTTAAAACGAACCAGATTCATCACGGCTGCCTGTGTAGTAGGTAGTAATCGGAAATTTTCTCCCGTCTACATTGCTTGCAAATTTTTTTCTCGATTGAAACACATAGAGAAAAGTAGTGTAGGTGATATTGAATACAAGTGTACTGAATTTTTTCTAGAATAGAAACGAGATCTCATTTAACTTTTCTGCCATCGAAAGATTGATCTTGTGGTTTCGGAAATTCAGATCTAAATATATCTACGTAGACATGTGTACAATTGTATACATACGTATATTAGCGATACATAGATTTCGAAACATCACAGAATATGTATAATGTGCTATATTCAAGTTTGAAAACTGGAGCTGTCAATATAGATGAGATTCTTTCGCGTTGATTAAGCGTTAAACTCAGTCTCTTATCCTGAGGACTGAGGATCGCGTGGTATAATTTACACTTTAAATGAGTTTGGTTCATGAAAATTCAAGAAACAAAATAAGCAAAGAGCCCTTTGCTATTGAAATTTGAGTTCAATCATCTTAGAGCTCGGTATATATATAGCGTGTCTCGTCTGATTTTGATCGGTTAATCAGGATTAGGCAACAGAAAAATCTGGGGCCTCATTTGAATCATTCCAGGAACGAATTTCACGCCGTTTCTTTGTCGATCAATTCTCAATGGATACGCCTTCTCCTACAATACAAACATCGGAGTAAATAACCTCGAGCATCTTCTGGGCTCGCATCATATCTCTATTCTTTGCCTACTAATATAAGCAGTTCTTTTTATTTCGTACGTGTAATAAAACCCCATGTATGCTTGCGCATCGGTTGTTTGATATTACCGTTACATTTTCGAGTCGATTAAAAATAGTCACATGGAGTAATCGATTCGTTTCAAACCTGAGATCATCTCCATACATCCCCGTTACCATTATTATCTTTTTTTTTTTTTGAAATTTTGAATTGCAAACGCCTCCAATGAAGCATTAAATTCGACAGATTGAAAGACTTGCTGAAATACGTCTTGTCTTACATTCGCGAGTTATTTGAAAATCAGCACCACGTTTTATACTGATTGTAAAGGAGGCTAATATTGTTAACGAAGTATAATGCCTGTTTCCATAGCAAACGAGTTTCATCAAGAATTCACCAGATTTTTATAACAGTACAGACTTTCGAATTCGTTCCCGTCTCAGAATTCCTTTTGCCCTACCGTGCATCGTAACGAATGACGTCTACTTTTGCTACGTAAAAAAATATCTTTCTAAAAAATAAGTAATCATTCATCTTTCTTTGTAAATAGAAGATAGTTTGTAGTAGAGGACTGATATTTTATGCAGATAGGTATAACTTGATTATGCGTTCAATTTAACACGCACCAGCACACGTATAGGCAGTTCTCAGTATCTTAATGAGAATAAACGTGTAAAATAAAGGTACAAAAACTGCAAATAATAAATCGCGTATGAAACAAGTACAGGTACGTATACAGGAATTTTTTTTTCTGTGGTTATGGTTGTGATATAAAATGGGCAAGTGTGGCCACTCATGGGTATTGCATTATCTTACATTGGGAGGTAATAATAATCTGTAAATATATGATCAAACGTGAAAAATGCGTCTGTTGTTTTGTTAATCGGATTTCACTTCTCCTTGAATAATCCGAGTCACGGATATAACGATGTCACGCGTTATACGTGTTATTTGCAGTAAATGAGAATAAATTATAGAACAACAACTCGTTTCTCGTCGTCAATAATTCTGTGTATATACCCACATACATGCATGATTCACAAATATCTCAACTTATACGACAAGAAATCGTCGTTTCGATATTCTGAGGCGCAGCTATAGCTGTTTTCAGCCCCGCTCTTGGATCTACTAGTAGATAGGAACTACATACCGATGTTCACATGAAAATAAATTTAAAAAATGGTGACGGAATTGCATGACATTAACCATTAATTATAACCTGTACACAATACTATATGTAAAGAGTATAATTTCACTTGGCAAACGCTTCAAAGCATTTTTGCAGGTACCTACTTATAATGACAACTTCTCTTGATGGTGACTTGAATTTGTAAATTTAGAATAAAATCTGAGGTTTTGGGTATCGATTCACAATTTTCACAATCTATTAATCACATAATTGAAACAATTTGACGCAGAGATTTTAGAACAATGTTCACAAGAAATCTACAGCAAATAATATTGGTTCAAGAGAGCGGACTTAGACTATTTTCAATCGAATCCAGCGAATCCGTCGTTTCCATATGCCTAACATGCTCTACGATGTGCAAATAATTCTGGGAAATTTATCCAATTGGGTTTGCACCGTGTAATGTCTCATGATCATTTTGGAGCAAGAATATGTTACAGTAAAATGAAAATAATAAATTTTATAAAACGCTTTGACCAAACCCAGGTACACGAATCTTTAGGCTTTACGTCCTGCATCTCTTCGGCGTCGTATACCGTGTAATCAACATTGTGTTTTCCAACCCGAAATTGGAGTAAAAACGACGAACATACATCTTTTGATGAACAATTATTATACAATTAAGATATTTCGTTGGTGTGTAAAATAAAAATTGATCATGTACCGTCGTATCTAAGTATACCTCGGAGTCATAACTATACAACCAATCAGGAATGTGATCCTGAAAAATTTTCGTAGAAAAATTCAATGAATTATAAGCACATGCATGGTCATTGGCATTTCGTAATTAAAGGAAATTTCAGTAATTGGCATATATGTTATCTGACTCCCCTTCTCGATGCTCGTTACTTTTTGTCAATCACTGTATCGTTTACTACTCATCTATGCAATAATTTTTTTATATGAAAAGTGCAGATCGTCGGCTGCAGGAAAATTACATTGCTGCAAATAACACGTTTCCCATAAATCTACTGCGTTTCGGAAACTGTTGTAGTCTCGTGTGTATGACCGAAATTGATTGGCTAGATTCAGCCCTATTCCCGCATATATAAATCGCGTATATATGTTGGATAATTGGCTACAGGTAGGTGTAGGTATATGTACATGTACGTAGAGGTATGTAATTAGTGAAATATAAGAGAAACAACATGCCCTGGCTCGAGGAGAGGACCCTGACTCTGTTTGTACGGGACACAGAGGTCCGCCGGTACGAACCAGGAGTGCGTGAACGCGGGGTTGATGTTGAGGCCCCCGGCGCCCCCTTGATGAGGCCCTCCGACCCCGACGCCGACACCAACGCCGACCGGGCTCTGCCTCTGGAAGCCCCCGTAGTCCATCGCCATCTGATACGGCAGCATCCTTGGGCCGTATTATGGTCAATTTCTTCTTCCTTCCGTCCGTCTCTCAGTCCCTCAATTTTCTCCCTTATTTTCTTTACGATTTCTCTCTCTCTCTCTCTCTAGCACGATAAATTTTTCGTTTTTTATTTTTCTCCTCCCGCCTCTTCCGGCGCGTACACTTTGAACACACCACGGGTATAAACCTGCACCCGTACGAGGATGATCGTACACCCGATGAACAATATAAATTTTCTCCAAAACTCGTCTTTCGCGTCTTGTCCTGCACTGACGCGTAAAAATTGCCACACTTCACCCCCACGAAATATTAATTCGGACCGTAGCCCTCGCCAGCGTCATCGTCTCTACTCTCTGTTATACGCCACGAGCGAAAAAAACCACTCGAGGCAACCGCGTTATGTTGCACACTCTAAATGAATGGCAAATTGCAGCGTGGGATCGTGAATCACTAAAATTTGAGGTACACAAAAACACACGATTGATCGCACCCAATTGTCTGTCCATGTATTTACTGCATCAGTACATGTTGGAAATGAATGACGAACAGCTATAGTATGTGAACTTTTTTTTTTTTGAATAACGTCACAACGTATTCTGCGGGGTTACTCGGATCTCCCTGCGGGGTAGTCGATCGCGCGGTGGTCGCGTCGCGTAGTCGCGTTGTCGCGTGTAGCGATCCCCCGCGAACGATGCGGGTGGGAGGACTGGACGGGACTGTACCTCGAGTGCCGCTAGGCAAGAGTCGCCGAAGAGGAGCTGGAGGTCGAGGAGAGGGCGCGCGCCGGTGTCTGGGCGGAGCTTTTGTCGCCCGAACCTCCCGTACCGCCCCGCAATCTCTGGGTCGCATCAGGTCGGTCCAGGGCGCTTCAGGACCACGTGGCTCCTCGTGGCCTCCCACGCTGTTATTGGGCCTTTCGTTTCACTCCCGTAACAGAGGGATACACCTCTTCCTCAGGATCGGAGGTAAACAAGCTCCCCTCGCTCGTCCCTCTTCAACGACCACGAGGTTCTCTTTGAGACCAAAGTTCCTGATCATCAAACCCCGGCAACCCAAGGGTTGCCTTGTGAAAAGTCCACGTGTATCCAGGGATCTGAGTTTTTCACACCTCAATATCGAAACCGATCAGAAATTCAATGGACTGACTTGTTTAGTGACATATTTCGAATGAAAATCTGCAAGAGTGTGGTGGACTGGTATTTGAACTTAATCTGCAGGTAAACTGTCGATTAATTCCTTCCTTGCTGGCTTGAAAAGGTTTTCATAGAGTTTTCAAGTTACAAAAGTATTCATTGTGCAGCAGCAACGTCCCACCATCGAACGATCATGTGATTGTCATTGAACAGGGATTCCTAATATCATCATTCGTTTAAATGGGAATTTTTGTTGTTTCAGGTAGATAAAGAGTAGTTGTACCTACTCAACTAAAAACACTAGGCAACAACCGATGCCAGTGTATCATGATCATACGAACAGTGGTATTAGTTTTCGAATGGGTTACTCGCTTGTTCAACCATAATACAGCGGTCGAGAATGTCGTATGTAAATTGGCTCCAAGAGCCCACTGAATCTTGGAAACTTTGCATTCAAATCTCTCGGTACTGTTTTAGGATTCGTTCCCTTAAACGTTTAATGCAAATGCTTATCGTTCGCGGGTTGCTCGTAAATAACCAAGCGCCAGCATATGGTCACTACGAAGACAATTTGGCTTGACCTCACAGCTGTCCTTTTCAACTATGCGCGCGATACATGAAACGCTTCTACATATATTTATAAACTCCGTGTATACGGAATGTATCTATTCTTAGATAAAAAATTTGATCCAATATACGAATATCTTCGGGAGTTTGGACGAAGACACGACGGATGGTAGGCACACGAAATAACATGTTTGTTGCGAGTATCTACACTGTGCCTACTACACACGACAGACAATTGCCTCATTCCGTAAATGGCCGAAGACTTATGTTGAAAGTGATTGCATAATAAAGAAATATAATTCCTCGTTGTTTCAGTGCGGTTCCCATGATAAACTGCTCTGCAGGAAGACGGCGGTACGGTCGATCAGCGCGAAGTGCATACGAAAAAGTGAATCCAAGACTTTGTTATTCAGCACCAACCCCATACTTCATCGTCATAATGTGAGCAGCCATTCATTTTGAATTACGTAACCGCGCCGTGCTGACGTAGGAATAATCGTAAAGACATTACCATGTCGATTATATATCTACCTTCGTCAAGTACATGACATAGATGTCTCCTAACTACGCGTGGTCAATAGCGTTAATCTATCTGTATTTCAAGGGTGGAAAGAACAGCTCACGAATTTTTAGAATTATATATCCGCATGCCGTATTCTGCAGTTTTAACAAAATTTTCGAACAAATAGCGGAGTGTTTTTTTCACGCAAATGCGTCATGAGATTCTACCAAGCGGCTTTGACCAGGGTTGTCTCATGTGTTTGTCTGCATGATATTATTCCGTTTGTCGTTGAACTTCCTTCGTGACAAGGTCCAATCGCGGCTACGAAGTACTGCAGGGGCCATGCTCGCGATTCCTGGCGCAATCAACAAGTTGTTCGTATACACGACCAGGCCTACCTCGGTCCCCTACCGCGATAACAACTGGGAACTGTAGAAATCGACCCCTGGCAGTGCTTTCCCTGGGTTGAGTATGCTAAATGCTCCAGCTTACATGGATAGGCCTATATAACAGGTATCTGTATATCTATACATTCTATGAAGGCAGATGAACACATTTGAAGCAGAAATTCGTGTATATAGATGTGTGATTGTGAGGGGAGGGTACGCGCGTACGTAGATAGTTCACAATATAACCCAACGTAGCCTAGTCTAACATTGAGTTAACTCCAACCAAACCCAAAACCACCCTGACTTGGTTTGGCCCGGTCTGAACGGACGGGACGACGAACACGGAGCGTATCTTAATGCGGATCAGACCCGGCGCAAAAGTTATTCCATGCCTGGGAATTAGCCCGTGCAGGTTTATCAGGCCTGCGTGCACACAAACTTGCTAAATTAATAGTTCTCATGCGAGATACGCAAGTCTAACACACCACGAGTCACGGTAGTGTAAGTACTTCTGCATACATTGTGCCATTATGTGGACTATAATTATACGTGTTCTTCCATAGCAATGGAAATATTTATGTTAATTAAACTTCTATACCGTCAAGTTTCTCGGAAGATCTTAATTGTCAGCAGGATTATTGATAGCAGCCCTTATGTGCGATCTCCGCATTCATTATTGGTCATATAATTATGTTGATGACTACTCAAGACTCTGATCGGGATAACCATCCTTAAAAATTGTCGTTGCGTTGCAGGTATGATATATGATAGTGAATACATAAGATATTTCAATGATTTTTCAAAATCGTGAGCTTTATTACTTAGCAGAATATACTTGGTGGCGAGACCGGCTCTGCAGTGAACTGAAAGCTAGTCTATAGATAAGAAGGTAAGAAATTTACAACTGACCAGCACTCGTTTGTGTAGTCGATTCTATTGTCTGCAGCTTCCGAAACGGCGGTCAATCTTTCGATATTGGAATATCTCTCGATCTCGAGATAAGGTAACGTGAGAACAATGATCCGATTCGGAAATCCAAGGAGGTCAACTCGGCCTCACCTACCAACAAGGCTTGTAGAACCCAACCTAGCAGTACATCCCTTCGTCACACTTGCCACGGCGTGTCTTGAAACACAAGAGCCATGAACTATCTAACTATACCACAGGGTCTGCAGCCTCCAGTTCTTCATCCTTATAACCGCTGGCCTAAATGAACCAGCGCTTTTTGTTGCTCCGCTGTGGATCGCATCAGGCAGTACAATTAGAAGAACGGGGTATAAAATCTACCTTAACGAACTGGTAGATTCATCAGGGTTACAAAAATTGTGTCCAACATACTGCGGCACGCTCCTGGACGCCCCGCAAATTTTTTGACTCGGATCACTCGTGGTTTTATACATCTTTCCTAAATTTTTAGGTGAATTTTGTACACATCGGTGAAAAAGTTCGATGACTATAGTTTTATCGGTTTTTCTTGCACTGATGTGTCACTGTTGGCTATTGTAGAGAAGACTTCAGTTAGATACCGTGTAAACCGTAATTAGGTTTTCCATTGAGAGATGGCCGATCCTCAGATTCCTCAGTTCCTCTTCGAGGCAGCTAGTTATTTGCTTTAGCAGACCGTTATGTACTTCTCTCTTTCCCGGTTAACTACCTCTAACAAACTCCCGGATAACCGCTCGGGTCAGCTCCCTCTGCATACCGCTGTGCCCATGGATGATAGGTATGCCAACGTAAGATGCCGTGCAGCGCGAGTGTCACGGTTCGATTCCACGGGTATTAGGTCGACTCTCCGGGCGGCTGACACTCGCCAAGCCATGCGTGGCACCGATGTCCGTTTCTTGGGTGTTTTTCGCATCTATGCTTGATTAGCTGACCACTGGACCGCGATCTTGCCGAATGACGTTATAAATATGACCGAAAACTCTACTACGTATACTCTGAGTTCGAATGAATCGCTTCTTTTACAGTCGATCCTTGTGATAAGTAGGTAGGTATACACTGAAGATTGAGAATCGTTCGTAAGAATATCGATTTGTTTAAAACGATCGGTGATTATTGCAGCGATGGCAGAGGGAACTTATCCACAAGTGCGGACGGACGTTGGTTACAGTTTTTGAGCTCATTTGCCTACCGTCTTGTATTAGGAAACTTGGTAGAGAGGTAATCGAGCGGGTAGTGTAAGAAATAAATTGAATTTAACGGTGCTTCGGCGACCCCATGTATATCGAAAACTTTACCTACCTACACGGCGTTACGATTTTTATTCAGTGAACAACAGCGTCTAACGAGCATCTCCGACAGGTAATAGCAATTCCCTTAAATCGCAGGAACCGATATAAACCTGTTGAGAATAAACTGCAAGCAATATAAGTGAACGCGCATCCCTCGACGGACAGCTCCGGAGTCCCCACGTTGTCCACGGTGAAGGTGCACCACACCAGCGTTGACTACCAGCACTTAGCATGCATCCCTTGCCATGAAGGAATCCTTATTGTATCGTTGCACGTGAGCGTAATGCACAAATATGAAGTAGCCTGCGGGTTTGTCCCTCCGTGTCCCTGCTGCAGTCCCTTCCCGGTGCCGGTGATAACTCCTTCCTCATAATCATACATATGGATGCGTCGTGTTTGTTGCCCCGCAGCCTGTACCCATGCACTTCCATGTTTACTCGATCACCGGGCATTGTCTTCCAGCGATAGAGAAATAAAAATAACCATCATTATTTCTAACCGGCTAAACCGACCGTCGCAGTGCTTTGAAGCTTTTCCTATTATAGTCGCGGTGCATACAACTGCCAAGGAGTAGGTAACTCATCTCACATTCTTTTCACTCGACTCTTGAATACGTATTTTCTCACTAAATCATGTAACCTCAAATTTCATCATATGCCAGATATTACGTGCCCATATCTATTTACGTTTTGTTTATGTTTATTTATCAGAAGTTATAAGAAGGCAACGGCATCTTCAATATTTTTAGATATTATCATGATTTTTTCAGGTGGCTTATGTTCTGGTGGTATATATTCATTCAGTTGATGATTATTAATAACAGTCGTAAGATCTGAAGGCCCGAGGCATAATCCTTCACCTCTTCATTCGGATAATATCCCTTTTACGCGTCTATAGTGATCGGTATCTCTAACCCTTTCCGTGGCCATGTATCAGTGTGCGCATAAACGTCGCCTGGTGGGTAAAGAAAGGCCCATAAAATCCGCCCTCGTGGACGCGATAAGAGTTATCTCCATTCTCTAATTGAAAGTTAATTGGTCCACCAGTTAGTCGCACCGAGGTCGCCCATACCTTCACCCCCTCCGTCGCGCCCAGGATGTCCTGGCCTAGGGCGGCAATTTAGGAACACCGTACCTACAATAACGAGCCCCTATCTTACGGAGCTTTGCTAACTACCTACACCGACGTCGTGTATTCGCGTACCTGGGGCAACCCCACGTCCTCGCAATAAACTACCCCCGTTTGCGTAATTCGCCTTGTTGCGAGCACACGGGTCCATGAAGCAAACGACGGAGCAATTGCGATCGGTTTCTTATAGAAACAATTATATTACATCTTTTTATATGAAATCGAGTTTATTTTTGCAACACTGGTTTCGATAAAGGGAAAAGCTCGTTGTTCGAGAATAGAGAGATATCGCTTCCGTTAAATCGCGAAGAAGGGAAGGGAAGACGGGACGAGGTGCTAAGCGTTGCGTATTCACGACAAGTCCTTCGCAGAATGCGAAAATACATGGGTTTCTTGTGAACGAGCGCGGTGACGAACGGGCTCCTGTAATTTTTCAAATTGCATCACAGTCATTCACCCCCCGGATCTCCGCCAACGTCGTAGCGTTGTACCAAGCTCAAGGGGGAACCCCCGACTAACGAGACGGAGTTATTTGAGGGTCTGAAAAGGAGTCGAACAATCATAATAATCAAGTAGGTACAATTCGCGTTTATTGTCGGTGATTATTACCTTACACCCTCTCGAACGAAAGCCGAACGCGCAGTAAATAATAACAAGCGTCGTAGCTGTAGGTATAAGGTACCCTGCAGTATAAACCGGGTATATAGGAGTCGCGAAATAATAAGTGGAGTAAGAAGTTTGCCGATAGCGGCACTCTGCTGTCTACCAGATAAACTCGTGAAATATTCAACCCACTCTTCTGCGTGCGCGGACCCCTTTTATAAATTAGATCGCGATTATACTATATACCTACTCCTCTGAAATTAGGTGCGGGCAGGAGCGAGACATGTTTCTTATTCTCGTTACCTCGACTCTATTTTATCAAAATTGTTACGAGCTGTATACATACATATACAGATAAAGCTGCAGATATATATTAATGCAGGTCGATTCCATCATGTTCTCGGACGCAACGCAGCTTTCTCGCAGACTGACCATAAGCATAACAATGCGAACGCAATATCGTTCTAAGAAAGGAAAGTTTTTTTTTTTTTTCATAATGGAAAGGACATAATGATGTCTAGCTGAATTGATTGGTGAAAAGAGAGAGGAAAGAAAAAAAAAGTGGAGCATATGTGATGCATCGATAGGTGTAATATATGCCGCTGAATTAATCGTTTGCGGCACTGATGCTGATGGATGATCGTTCCGCCACGAGTGACATAAGTCAGGGACGCGTTCTTCAAATAACTTTGCTTATACTCTGCACCCTCGTGGTCGGTTGGGTATCGCGTACACCATTATAATTACGTTTGTCTTCCAATTATGCCTGTCGACGAGAAAGATTAGCGGGACACCCTCTCCGATGTAACGGCGTTGTTCTGGCAGGCAGGCAGATATTGGTGTAATTTTTTTTCTCAACACCAAAGGAAAAAGAACCCCTCGCGTTTAATTCTACGCTGTTCAATACGGTGCTATGGGCTGCGGGCAAGCCAAGAACTCGTCTCTCTTTTTTCTCTACCTTTTTATTTATCCCACTCGCTCGCTCACTCGCGCGCGCGCCCGCGCTCTGGCCTCACTTAATTATTCCAGCTTCTGTCCCCCCCTCAGAAGGAAAGGAGGCGGATTGGTGTAACTTTGTTTCGACGACGACGCGGGGAGCCAAATTGTCGTTGAGGGACTATTTGTCTAGACTACCGCCTGGCTCTCGCTTGCCATTTCTCGCTGTCTTTTACCGGCATTCCATTACGCCACCCATAACCGGAAATTTAAGCGACTTTAGTGCTTTGGACGCTTTAGCTGAAATACCTGCTACCGTAATACAACGGCGATGTTCCATTTGATACTGAACTGAACGAACGCTATGATGTGCCAGCTCGAACCATAAAGCTTATGGCTTACACCGAAAAGCCGCTGTTTACGAAAAAAATGTATACAAGATTACGACGCTATCGTGATCGAGCTTATTAGGCCAAGGCTATACTTCTCTTCGAACTGTCGTTCCAGATATTATACGCGCTTCAACTTCCCAACTCAATTTTGCTTCTAAGCGAAGTTTGAGGGATCAGCTCACTCTCGATTTGTCGTACCAACAGTCATTATAACTCTTAATTAATCGTATTAATATCATCTTCGAGTTACGCTTTCATCTCTCATGGGATACAATTTCTTCTTTTCATCCTGAATATATCTAGAGACTCTGCGAGACTCGGGAGCTGCGTGAGCGCATAGGAAACGAGACTATAACTAACATACGGAACAGTCGTATAACACCGTAATCGCATCGTAAAGCTGAGTGAAAAGGTGCGCTGCTGATGTCGTATAGAGCTAATTGTAATGCTTGATCGCGATTCAGGATAGAAGTCAGAAGCCAACAATCGACCTGTCAATTTAAATCTCGTGGTGCTAACCGCCGCGGCGACCAACTACGTCTGTAAAAACAGAATCGTGGCGATGCCTGCACGTCCTTCCGCCACCACGCTCGCTCGATCGTTCTAATGGGAAATGCTCCGGCAGACTCTGTCTCTGAGAAAATCATTTGTTTATTTCCCTTTCCTCTTTTTTTTTTATCTCTTCGCTTTCGATTTTCTTTTATTTTTCTTTACGCACCCATTCTGTTGTCTCTCTCTCTTCTTCCCTTTCTCTGGCTTTTTCTCCAAACTTTTTGATCCTTTTTTGGGACACGACGGTTAGAATTGTCAGTAAAATTTCCCAGGGGTCAGATGTCATTGTAATGCTGTGTGACTCGATAATTGATTCACTTTTGTTTCGATGATACTTAATTAATACACTACGACAAGGACGTGAGTCAGCCGTATGACGCGCGCGCGAGGATGTCATATTCGCGGATTTGAAAAAGACAATGATTCATGGTATGACTAATTTTCAATTACCGATTCCTATTCTTTACGAGCGATACTTTTTCACTGTACGTATCTTGTACAGTTGGAATGACTGCTATTGTGATGAGATAGGGAAACACGAATAATATACTATATTGCGTGATCAACTACAAACCACTGGCAGGAAATCCAAATCCGAAATTCAAAAAAATTAGTTAAGCAGGATTCGTTCCTCGGAAATTGAACGCAAGCTTCAAATTTTCGAATTCAGTCGAGTTTGTCATTATACCATCGAAGCTGATGCCATTTATTTTGAGAAGCCTCCAGAATTTCTGCCTATTTTCAGTTTTTCAACCCCAGAAACGTTACACTCGTTGGTATAAGGTGCATTAAATAACACGAAGAACAAGGAGTTAGCCAGGAAGCCTTATCTCGAATCCACCGAAGAAGGGGGCCACGCTATATACAATGGGGCCGATTTTGGCTTGGAATCTGGCTGATCAGTCGATCCTCGCAGTTGATTAGACTCTATTTACTCGAGGCGAGTTTAGCGGCTCCCACCCGCTACCCGCTCCACACACATCGCCCCTTTGCGGCCAATCAACCTCCATACACAGGCACGCATGGCTGGGAGCCGTAGGCCATGTATAGACTGTTTCAAACGGTCCCCTCTCTATTCACGAGTTCCTCCCACAAGTCCGTTCGTTCCCTTTTAGTCTGCCAGTTTGTCCTATGTCAGCGGAGCTTATCTATACTATACACAGAATTATTCTAAATACGGTTTGTGATTTTTTTTTCAGAATACTGAGAGAAAGGTCATATCACATACCACGAAGAGATGAGAAGTGATCAGTTCTCGATTCCGAGGATTCTCTTCGCGTGTCCTGCGTCACTTTTGAAACAGTCCGTAGGACGGACTTCGAGGAACTGCAGCGAAGGGACGAAGAAGCGACTCGAATGTGCGAATGTGTACAGGATTGCAAAGCACATGGCATTCAAAGATGCCAACCAGTCAGTCAGGCCGTTCGTATAGGCAGTAGAAAATAGGGACCTGCAGGGGTTGAAATAACGGGGTTCGACCCTATCGACGGAGCAATCAAATCCCCCTTCAAGAACACACTGGCATTCACTGAACTTTAAAATCAAATAATGCCTATTAAAATAACAATACGCGACCCGTGTCCCAGGTTAAACATTGTTTCACTGTAGAGACACCGGCATTTCCATACGAGATCGGGTTACGCCGATCGAGTTAGGTGCCTGGCGCCCACTAATATAACCAACGCGTCCGCGTACGTTGGTTAATATTAACCGTGACAGCAAATAATGTAATTACACCCTCGGAAAATCGAGACGATTTTTTCACTAATTCGTACTGTGTAAAGCTACATAATGCTGGTATATAATTAGTTTACCGAGCTTGAAACCGTTATAAACTCCAAACTTTTCTTCAAGTTTTCGATTTTCATTCCAATTGTATTTTGTCCCTATCACTAACTTGGGTATCTCAAGGATTGCTCAGATCTGCGGATCCACGGACCGTGACACTTGTATAAGAGACCAAAACGCTCCCCAACAATCCCAAGGGAGCAGAGGGCTGGGAAGCTCGCCGAGACCTTTATCTCCATTCGCATTGGAGGAGGAACGGTCCGAGCTAACATTAAACGCGGGTGAATAGCTGATCAGTTGATCAGCTGATGAAACCTGCACCGGAACCTACATTTGCTGAATTTTTCCGATCGATGAATGTCAGAATTTTTTATTTTACTTATAAGGATACACACACCGCATTCTACTTTATTTCAGAGATTTTGTCGAGCTGTTGACATCGATTCTTCGATCAAGTCAGTTGTTACCTTGACAGTAAGTTCTAAAGCTGTCTGACGATATTAATTTTTTGTGAATTGAGGTTGGCAAGGCGCACACGAACTTTTAGCAATTTCTGGTAGTCTGTACGGATCGATGAGACTGTTGGCATGAAAAACGAATTCTCCTAGCATTCATGCGGTTCTGGGAGATCCATGTTTGTGGACACGGTTCAATTACCATTTGAAATTATGTCTTTGCTCATTATTGTTGTATAAGGTAGTGCGTGGCTACTTCAACTCATACCTGAATAGTACGAAACTCATTAGCTAGCAATTTAAGCAAATGAAAAAGCAAAAAAATTTTACCTAATTGATAATTCATAAATTACTCATGTGCTCAAGACATCCATAACTCTGCAGTGTTGTGGGATATCATGAATCGTTTCAATCAGAACATGTGTTCGTATATCGCAAGAGGACGGAGCCACGGTTTCGGTTCATTCGACAAAGTGCCTGGATATTCGATTTTTCGAGTGTGAGAAATTCGATGACCGAATGGAATCGTTGCGGTATTGCATAAAATCGGCCAAATGCTGACGCTGTGTAAGGAATGAGGCAATGCGGTGTGAAATAGCCAATCGCTCACAACCACAACTACCACAGCTCTCCAGTAACTTCGTGCATTTCAAACGCGTTACTTTCTCAGAATACCTCGAGTCTCCGATTTTAATTCTATTCGTATTTAGTTTAAACAAACCACAAAAATAATCATTAAATTCGCGGTATTGTCTGATCAAGAATCAGCGAGAATCGAACTCCGTTCTTTTTCGTGGGTCATTTAATAAAATTCGAGCGTCAAATAGCGAAATAGTCGTACAGGATCGAAGCAGGATGGGTAATGTAGGTACGTATGCAGGTATATTTACGTTTGACTTGGGTGATCAGCCTGAATAGATGCACGGCATATAATTCGCACCCCGCGCGGCCGCGTAGCGAATTGCACCGTGTGCAGTTTTCTCGTTTCGAATCGTAGAACAGCGTACAACACCGCGACTGTGCATATAGGTATATTACCTGGGGATCACGTTGGGCGACATGGTGCGAACGACAACCGGATGCGCAGGGAGAGCACGATACTTCTACGAGGTTCTCCATCGGCAATTGGCATGCGAGGCGCGCGCTTACATATTTTCGGTGGTTCATGTCGAGAATACCAATTCCCCCTTAACATTCCAATAAAACGCGGCCGATTTGTTTATGAGCGCGTATGCTGCTGCAAAGGTGCGCGTACCCAAGTGTGTGAGTATGAAAACAAGTATTAGTGCGCGTGTCGTAACTGAATGGGGTGACACAGGGGAGTAAAGAGAAAAAGAGAGGTAAATAGAAGGGGAGGGGCCGCACCCACGCTAATGCACACGCGAAGGCACGCCGTATGACCGTTGTTATATATCTCTAAGTGTCCATAATATATACATATATGTAGTACACACGGTGATATATTATAAAATAAAGCAATCGAAAGAAGAAAAAAAAAAAAAAAAATTGTTGCTGCCGAGGTATGTTCTATTCCGTTCAGTGTTCATGCTCGATGGTATAGGTACGTCATGGTGTTCTCGGCCAGCCCTACTTTCGTTGCGACACTTTCACCAAAGTTCAAGATATTCGGTATGCTTGTAAACGAATCGTTGAGTAGACACGATTTCAGGAGTATAGCCCGACGTCACGTCGGACCGAACGTACCAGACATAGACGACAGTTACGAGTAACACGCGTGTACAAAACGACATTACATATTACGCGGAGCGATTTCCATACAGTTGATAATTTGACCCGTACCTATAAATCTTTCGTTTTAGGATAAGCTAATTAATGTATCATTTCATGTTGATATAATCAGATCTCTCTGGGTCCGCTCCAACTTGTGGAGTGAAATACGGGGGATAAATGGTTCGTCTAATGATCTTCTCGATTAATAATAAAAAATAATAATGATAATGATAATATAGGTAGGAGTTTACATCGCACGGGCCTTGGTAAGGGTGTCTTGAGCGATTGCCTTTCCTCTGCTTGCCCCATCTCTCCCTGACGCCCTCCAAAAAAATGCGAGTGCCATCAAGCTCGTAATTTTGTGGTTCGCGGTACCGGCGAACGAGTCGAGAGCGCCCGGGAAGATGCTGGAGATAATTGTTAAATTATTATTTTTACTTTGCGGGGGCATCGTGGGGACTGTGCTTTGGCCGTAACTAACTGCCTGTCGGAAGAAGGCCGGGAGAAGCGAGGGCGACGCAAGGATACTCTTGGAAAGACGAGCTATAGGCGAGGTAAAACGCGGCTGATACCTACCTTGACGTGTTTTTTAGCCAAGCAACACGATATTGTTCTGTTTGGCACGGTCTTAGATACCATCTACTGTACCAGGGACCCCGCAGATGGTCGTGTCGACAAGTGTCCTCCTGCCAGGTAGGCGTTTATATAGTTACGACTCTATATATCTACATTCATATATCTACATTTTTACCTGGTTCTCATATAATATCGAGCATTAGAAATACACACCGAATCTGATCTATGATCAGTTTCCGATTTTTAATTAGACAAAATTTTATACGTCTGTGTAGTTATGATTGTTTTTGTTAATATACAAGGTGTTCATATGATATTTACTATGGCAACTGTGTGTGATGCACGTATATACTTAGCGTTGCGCTTAGACTACGTGATCTGAAGCTGACAGATGTGCAGGCGGCAGGCAAGCTTGTGAGCCGAGGATTCATTCATTTTCTTACCGGATAATGCTACCATATTACCGTTCTTTACGGCATTTGTTTTTGAACCACGTGCAAACGGCGTTGCCGTTGACTGGCAAAATCATTAATTCCGTCGGGTAGGTATATGTACATCGCCGAAGTATAAGTATTAGGTGAGAATGAAAGCATGCAAGGCATGCGAAAAAGGCACATACGCCTACGGTTCTTTCATTTTTTATTTATTTATTTTTCCATATCACGTTTGGTAAATTCTACACGCGGAAGTATACCTCTTTACATAATCCTGTCTGTATACCTCGCTCTTCTGCAATCGTGCAGATAAATTAGGCGCTAAGTTAAGACACCATTGCTTTTCTTAAGTACGTATCTATATATAGTGATCTGGACCGTATAAATTAACGTAAAAAAAATTCAATCAAATCTCACGTTCGGTAAATTACCAATAAAATGAAACCGTGCCTATACATATGTATTGCGTAATTATTGAAATCCCGTACCAGATGCGAGCCAAACCGCATTCGATGTCAAAACCTCAGTAAAATTACTAGTTTTTCTCATTACACGCGTCAAGCAAATTGACATGCCTGACGATTGCTGGTAGGTACTATATGCATATAGATATTAACGCATTTCGAACGGCTTATACCTACTTGGCCCACTATACGCAGTGATTTAAGTAAGCAATATCAAGGCAAAAAGGCTTCCAGAGACTGATGACCGCATCAAAGACGGCGGTCTCAAAGATCACCGCCTTGGCGACCACGGTGATAGGTGTCGGTGATATGTCTATTAGACCTGCGGTGGATATAAACCGAACGGCGGCAGGAAATCGGAAATTACGATACAGCCGGGAGTCTAATATTCAACAGTCTCTGCAACCTCGATCTGCAGCTATGAATGTGTATATTCATCGACGTCACTGTGTATTACATGGTATTAGTGGAAAGGATATAGGATATACGCCGGTATGTGACCTAAGATTGCCTTAGTTTCTCGTTACGGCGCCCACCGGACCGGCTAGCCGCAAACCACAGCGGTAGCTGGTCTTTATATATATACCTACCTAAACGCGTATATCTGTGTATATACATAGTTAGATGCATACACGAGTCTTATATATACTGCTTGTGTGGTAGGTATATACGTATACACATACCTGCAGTGGGGCTATACGTAATGATTGCGTACTGCGGTGGTCAGCTAAAACCGGCTGAAATCTTCTCTCCGGTATTTCCGTTTCTGCAGCCATCGCGAACTTATGATTTTTCTGTGGATGTATCTATGGTCAGCGTTGCAGAAGAGCCGTAAATAGCTATTTTAAAGAATGACCAACCCAGAGGCCCCCCAGTACGCCTCTAGATCTCTAATATCGTAATTTGGAAAGAATCGGGCTAACGAGGACCTTGGGGAGTTTGTTCTTAGAGCGAGGACAACGCAGATACTTATAGTGAGCCCGGATCGAGCACAGGGTGTCAAGGTGCAGGCCATCCAGTGCGTCAGTCAAAGTTTTAAAACGTCGAATAGCTAAAGAATCGAACAAAGCGACACAAAAGGTTAGCTTTTGTTTATTTTCCAACAAGGTCAAGACCTGCTGAGCGATACAGGTGGTCTTTTTCCTGGTAAGAATCACGCAACTTTTAGAGTTTTGTTTTAAACCTGTAAAACTGACCTCGAGAATACAATCAAACTCAAGTTTAGCCCCACAAAAATTCCATTCAACATCCTGCTCCAATTCTCCCAGCGTGAGGTGGCGGTCTGTTGAATATCAGCGATGAAATCGTATAGCCATCAAGCCCTGCGCACGAAAACTAAATCTGTACCCACACTGTGAATAAATATTATAAAAAGGTAACGGGAAGACTTGGTAACTGTCCGCGGTAATATATTACGAAGCCAGAGGCTCTGCGACACCCTGTAACATCTCTGTTAGCCAAGCCGAAGGCGAGATGCTGATCTCCGGTTTCATCCCCCTCGAGTAACTGTATTTTGGTACTTCAGCGCTGCCCCGTGCTACCTCTAGTGTTCAAGAATGCGGGTGCGTAGTAGCCAGCATCCCTATGGCCTATACCCTTGCCCATAACGTGTTAGAGTTTACGAGCCAGAGTCGAGCCACGCTTATTTATCTGTGTTGCCACTTTTCTTCTTATTTCATCCCTTTTCTATTTCTTGAAAATTCACGCGTTTGTTAAAGCTGCAGTTCCCCTGAGGGCCTCGGGCGACAAACAGAAGCCGGTTGACCGCGTGGCGAAGGGTTTACAAAGCGTATAATTATCCTTAGGGATAGTTCGGTTCTACGGTGCAACTTTCCCCTTTAAGTCTCGCGGCTTGTGGCACTCGACACCCCGCGGGGTAGCTTACAGGATCCCCTGGCTCCAGCAGGAGGCACACTGGCGTGCGTTGTACTTTTTTTTTTTTTTTTTTTTTTACGTATATACACCGAACACTTTCCCTAAATCTCCCGCAACCTCACGACCGCACGACTTTTACTGTACCAGTTTTTATTGGGTGAAATTTTATGGGTCATCCCTTACCCTGGCCGAGATACGTCGAAAGATTCTCGATTTCAAAGAAGAGAACTAATTTACGGGTTTATTGCTTCGAGTCTATATCTTCCAGCTACCTATACGGGGCACCGGTTTGAATTATGATTTGGATAGACAACTTTCTCATTTTTCAGAACTGCAAAACTTGACCGCATATCGTTGGTGATTAATTATAAAAATGAAAAGTTAATAAATTTGATAATAAACCGGCAGCCTCTGATGGCGCAAGACAACTTTTCAAGATATTCATACTGTTGCTTCTCGCATACGCGTACGGGGTTAAAAAAAAATCTTTGATGCGATCCTTGATACTGTGGAAACAAGAGTTATCATAATTCAAAGACGTCAGCCCCGAAACTAGAGGCAGGGACTAACTGCAGTCGTAACGGCAAGAGATCTACACGAAATCGGATGAGACTAATCTTCAGGACCGACCCTGCGGTTGAAGTGTACAGTTAGTCGGTCGTGGGGTGAGAGGTGGTCGAAGACGAGGGTGGCCAAGGTCGCTCGCTGGTTCTAGCCAAGTGCAGCGTTACAACGCGTTGATGAATGGACACAACGTCATCCTCCCCCCTTCGGTCCCGCTTTGGGTCCGTTGTTTAATAACTGCGCACGTGCGCTGTTTTCCTGTGTCTTTTTATTTTTCTTCTTTTCTTTTTCCTTTCCGCTCTCTAACGCGGTTGCATCACGTGCCCTCTGTCACGTGAGGGTGTCACGTGAATTGCTAACGCACCTTTTTTGGTCTGCCGGTGACTGTATATTATTCACAAGGAAGAGATGTTTCTTTTTTTTTTCTTTTCATTGTGCATTGGATAATTGATTACATTTGTCTATGAACAGGGTGAAAAAATTGTGCAAATTTTCTTGTAACTTCATAGTAATTTTACTATTATGACATATCTGATACCGTAATTTGAGCAAATGACAAAGTGGTACCTAGATCAGTTCATCCAAGCTTCAGTACAAGATATGTATATCCAAATTTTTGTCTCTCCTCAACATTTGTCGGAGAACAGCGCCGTGGGTTGCGTATACTTTGAAGTTTGCATTGATTGATCGGGGGCGCCGGGGCAGTGCGCGGAATATAAACACACACGAAGTATATTTATCATGTGAGCGGGCAATTTAGGGGCGATCATTTTTCACGGGGTAGGTTGACTTTGGATCACGTGGTGTTATTGGCCGGCGGCAGGCCAGCGGGCCGGTGTCACCCTTGCGGACCTTCATCCTGACTGATGGTCTTCCTTGACTTGCCTAACTTCGCGGGCGCTTCTCCTCGCAATATTTGCTGTACTCTCTATGCTGATGAGAGGGCCAGATTCGATCAACGTCTACGCGAGGACCGTCACGAGGTAGTGTTCCGTCCACGAGAAAATCACGTTAAAAGACGAACAGCAGCAACAAGACTAAAAAAACTTATAAAAATCTTACCTCATATCTAATACTTCCGCAATTAATCAGCCCAAAGTTGTCCAAATCTTACCGTAATTTCACAATATCATCAGCATTGCGGCTTATAGGTGGCTCATGTACAGTGTGATTATATTCGTAAGGATCGAGAGAGAGAGAGAGAGAGAGAGAGAGAGAGACGGGAGAGTTCCAATTAGCTTTTCCTTGAGAGGGGATTTTTCCGACTGGTAAAATCGTATGAAAAAGAGTAAGTGTCCCTGGCGGGTACGGAGATAAAAGAGTCCCAGATTCCTTCGTCCCGAGAGCGGTGTAACGGGCTGCTAAAGATAAGGAAATGAGGTGTCGCGGCCCGCGCTCTAGACCGGAAGGGTGTCTCTCGCCTCGTCGTACTTCTCGTTGGGCTCACGCCCCGCTGGGATCCCCCGTCGACTTACTTTCTCGGGTTGAGGGGCTTCACCGTCCGTTGATCTTTGGATACCTTCGCAGTCGGACTCCCGCCTCGGCCCTGGGTAGAATGACCCTCGGTCTATAATAGATACGATCCTTCATGACAGCAGACGCGCACTTTCCAATACTGCAGGGGAATTTCCGATTTCTTTTTTTTTTTTTTTTTTATCCTTCTTCAGGCGTAAATAAGCTCTGTTACAGCAGGAATGGTTCTAGTTCTATCAAGTGATTCACTGAGTCGATTTGATTGAGCGATGAACCAAGGAATCCTTATTTCATTTTTCTTTTTCAGACGTAATTTTGGTATCTATATCAATGGGAAACAAAGACTGTAATATCATTTCACGTAGATTCGTTGAAATTTCCCATCAACGGTTATACTGTTCTCAGTTATACGCGAAGTAAAGTACATACCTACATCTACTTATACTACTCTCGGTTTATCGTCAGTGCAGGTAAGCTATCGTCTACGATCTGGATTTAGGAGCAACTCCCTAGATTCGAGTCTGTATATGGATACGTATATTTGCGTTTATAATCATTGTGCAGGACTATAAGGGAGGCAGAGAGAGGCTTTGTGGCGGTTATAATTAAATGTGAATGCGAGTGGAGGTAAGGGAGATGGCAGAATGAAATAGCGAGAGATGTAGGGAAAGATGAAGAGAGAGAGGATGTTTATACCTATGTGAATCGAGATTACGGTCGAAAGTTATGAAACCGGTTAAATCAAGCGAGAGATTAGATCAGCTCGGCCGCCACCGAGCCTTTCCAGTTATCTGTTGCGTTAAGATAAGAGCTTTCAGGTTGCCTTCGAGCTTTACGTTGACTTACGCGCACACGTGCTGCCAAAAAACAAAACCGTCGGGCCTATACCTATACTATAGTACATCTATTATAATAACGAGTCATTTTATTTAAGAGCAGAAACTTTCTTCGTGAGCGTTATAGCGGGAGTCTTCCGAACTGTTTCAATTTCGTTTCGTCCCAATTTTCTGGGGAAAAAAAAAATATTGTTTCGCTAAAAATTTGGAGAAATCCTCCTCACGCCGCACCGTTAGGGTTTCAGAAGATAAGATTATCATTACAATGTCATTACATACAATTAGGTCCCTTGTAACGGGGGGGTAGTTTAGGAAAGGTCACCCCGCGATACCGGTTTACGCAGCCGTATGAATATCGCATCCCTAGCCTCCTCCACCTCCACCTCCACCTCTCGACCCTACACCGCGCGGTTGTGCCAACAGCAGTTTAAAGCCAGCAATCACATTGCATAATACTCCCATTAGATAACATAATCGAAAGTGGATTTATGCCGAGACGGGTGGAAATGGTTCGGGTGACGGGGAAACCCCCCTTTACGAAAGGCGATGCTTACGGGGGTGGAGTCTTCGGGTGAGGGTAATATATTAATGTCTATAATACCGCGGTTAATATTTATGGCCAATCGATTCTGTACAAATGCTCGTATTTTCCTATCTATCTATCTATCCATCTATCTCGAATCGATTGACGTATTGTCAGAATTTTTACCACCACGTGAAATGCAATAATTTTACTTTCAGAACAAAATTTCTTGCGCAGTTAAAACTTGATGTATTAATTGCTGGCTTGCAACTATAAAATTCGCTCCCTGGAGTCTCGTTGCAGCGATGTCCTACTGTTGTCAACTTTTCACAGAGCACTTCGTTTAAATGCAAATCACAGTGAGAAACTTTACAAGCGTCCCGCAAGACGTACCCAAGATATAAAACAAACCATCGGCCTATAAACCGGGGCTCCCCTGCTCCGTTTCTTTCGACGGTTTACACGCGACGTTCTCTGCCTTATGTATATGATATACTTTCTCGGTGTATATATTGCGGCATTTACACGCACTGTAGATGTATGTGTGCATTCACCCCCGCAACCACTCACAGATTACAGTGCAGTGCATTGGAACATCACTGTGTAAAACACATCCATAACCGAGAAAGAAATATGAATATAAGAAAACATACGTACGTGACGACGTCCCTGCACACGGTAGAAATCATCTTTATGGTAGTATATTCCCTGTTCGTTTACCTTTCATTTTCTCATTTCGTACCTACTTTCCACGTCGCCATGGTACATTGCAATTTTGTCATTTTCCTTGTGGAAGGATCCTGTGTAATAAGGATGACAATAATAATTGTACTTATTACCAGCAAAGGTGAGGGAAAGGATGAACAAAACCTTCGGCCTGGAGTGTAATAAGTAATCACATTTAGGCATAATATGATACATTCGTGTGCAGTCTGCACGGTTGACATGGAATAAAGTATGATTTTATGTTAGGAGATATTCCATTCGCGTGTATAGATTGCCTCAGCTTTCTTCGCTACGTTATAGAATATCTTATTAGTTCACACTATCGAGCGTACAAGGTAGGTAGGTAGGTAGGTGTACGTACGTGTTGAGATTAGAGAAGTGGGATAAAAAAAATGAAAAGAAACATCTGATTTAATCAGTTTAGTACTATTACGTTTGCCTATGGCTGTTCATAAATAAAAAAGGAGAGAACGAAGACGGAGGATGTTATTGTCTTCCCGCTTTTCTCCCGTCACAACCCCAACCCCTCCTCAACCCTCTATCTTTCTGTTCAAGTCACAAGAGCCCCGTAACAGATGCACCCTACCACCGCGAGACAGCTTTTTAAAGTCCCCGACCCGATGCTACGAGTTATAATTCCCCAACCCACACACTTTATCCCTACATCTGGTCCTGGATGTCCTGATCCTGGCAGTAACAGTCTCAAACGGCCGTTAGATATTTTCCGGCCGATTTCCTCCCGCTTTCCAATACTAGAACCACCACGTCAGACTCAGATCGACTCTGCGTTCTGCATATGCGGCTTTCTGTCTCTCTGAGTGTTTTATACCTATAAGTCGTTGGTGGGTGTTATATGGCGACCTATTCGTCAATCCGTGTAGATTGTGTGATCTACGTAGTTTCCCGAAATTTGTTTTCGAGTGGTTATCGAGGTAATATAATAATAATTTGCGATAGCTGATTTCTTTTAGAAATTCATTTATCTCGTTCGATCACTATCGAGAGATGAGAAAGAAGAGTGACAGAGATTGAACGAGGAGTCAAAAAAATAAGGAAATGAAAAGTAATAGGTTAGTAACAGAAGGTAGCAAAGAGCGAACACCGTGCTAAGAACAAAAGCACGTTCCCGGTTAAAATTAATTAAAACCTTCATTGCGTTACACGGAGTCCATTTCATTTTCCTGTCTTTGCGCTTTTTACGTGCCAGGCGTAAATGAGTTTTTCTTGTTCTACCGGCCGGACCGGGCCGGGCCGCCTCATGATTTATTTGGTAAATAGGTCTCATCCATTTTCACGGCTATTATAACTTTAAATAGTATCGCTATTGTCTATTTAAACTGAGAACCGATCGAGTGTGGCGCTGTTGAGATTAGGGTCAACAACTACAGGCCACAATCGAGCACAATCGGATACCCCAGAGTTTACATTTCAGTATGCGACATCTCCTCGTGAGTCAGCGGTATTCGTCGACCGAGACTATCAATTCTGGGAGTTGATTGGATTTGGTAGTTCATTCAATGGAGATAGCCTAGCTAGCTGGCTTTGCGATGTATGAAGTGAAGCTGTGGCCAGGATTAACTCGCGCTGCGACCACCTTGTGGAAATTTCACGGAGAGAGCCAACCGCAACTTATTAGCATTCTTAGTCGAGCGAGCGAAGCGTTGCAGCTACCGCTAACACCCCATCGCTACGTAATCGAAAGTATGGCAAAGTAATGATTCAACTAACTTTTTGCTCCGTATCATCGATGATACTAAAAACAAAATCCAATTTAGAAAAAACGAAATAAAAAAAAAAATCTATACTCCGCTACTGAAATCTGATAAAATTTCTTTCCAACTGCGGAAGGAGGCTTCATCTTCTTACCAATTTTTAGTATCGTTCAGTTTCAAAACTTCAATTCAAACAGGAAAATTAGGAAACGATTCATTTTCATTGATAAGAAAATTAAAGACTGGCTCCGAGTGGCTTACAAGAAATTTAACATTCAATAGCATCGGTCTATTTTACTATGGTTCAAATGATGAATATTGAAGTCCGACATTTCTAATATCAACGTTACGAATAGCGGTAACTATGTTGAGAATTTCTTCGAGTACAATGGAGTGCGATTAAATATTTTATAGGCAATAAACCAACGTGTGACCGATAGTTTTTCACACTCTATACCCAATATCAATTAGGCTTCAATATGAATGGAAGAATACTGCGTGCTGCCTAAACAATGAAGCGATGACGTCCCGACGATGATGTCATGCTTTCATCATTATTCCAATATGGTATCTATCGACCAAGCTTTATGCAGGCTCGTTCGACACGTTAACTATATGCAAAAAAAAATTTTTTTCCTCTCTGTTCCTCCTTCATTGTTAGTGTCTCTTGTCTCATCAAGTGGCTTTAGCTCGTAGATCCCTAATTGCAGTCAATTGGTGAATCGCACTAGTAAACGCGTACAGTATTTCTCTATTTTGCTCAGTTTCATGGATTTTGTTTTTTTTTTTCAATCCAAAAATCTACGTGGTGATCGAAATTAGGGGAAGCTATAAGCCTGTACGGAGTCAATCATCGCTATAAATGACGAACGGTGATTGTAAATCCGTGCTCAAATACTTTTGCATTCTCCTCCGAGTAATTTGTTTAGGAGCTGTAGTTAATAATCGGCATCATCAGGTGCTGTTTTGTATTCAATCGCCAATTCGATTAACGTAGTGACGTCTGTACGTTCGAGAATAGAATTGCGAAACTGGAGCTTATACCGGGATCGCAAGAGTGGTTGTTCGAATTTATACTCATCGACCGTGATGAGACAAGTTAAATTCGGAATCATTGATTGCCGTCAGCTATCCTAGAAGAAATTGCGTCGCGTTTTTACATCGCCAATAGCAACGCTGTCTATTCTGATCGTATTCCAAGTAACTCGGGTGTTAGAAAAGCCGGCTGTAATGCAGCAGGAAGTAAATACTATTCCGTTTCAATATTTGCGGTTTGCAAATCGAGATAAATACCTCATGAAGCCACGGAATTATCAGGTACGCGTATAAAGGCGATCTTGAAAGCGCGAGCGTCATGTTCGTTCAGGCGTGGAGCACGCCGGTGAATTCTCACGTCTAAAGTCTAACGTCCACTGGCTATCTCTCGTCTTCTCGACCTCTCATCCTCCCGTCTCGCCGGAACCTCTTCTTACCTCCACGCCTTCCTTGGCCCATTCAACAATCCAAGATACGCTGAAAAAATGCTCATTCAGGCAGCACCTGAGACCGGAACGTTTACCAGTGCCCACGAAAAAATGGCTCACCAGACTCACGACTGTTGATAATCGTTTAGGGCAAGCTAATCGAAGCAGAGCGTAACATCGATAGAATTTGTAAAAACTACAGAATAAAAAATCGACCATTTAAGGAGTATAAGGCCACCCTGGGATTTTCCAAAAAATGTTTGCCTTTTTTTTCGCATATTTTTACAGCTTCGGGCTTTGAGAATACTCCGAAATTTGTCTGATTAGGATATTCACAGAATTGAGAAAGTCTTAGCTTCTCGAGCGGAGCGGTAAGCAATCAGAAAAAAGGAGCAAGAACTGAGGGAAGAGCCCAAAGATTGTCTCAAGAGGAAAAGGGATGCTTTTTGGTGTTGTGCAGGAATCGATTAATATACGTAAGTAGGAAAATCTATATTTTAATCAATATCGTGTCAAGGATGAAGAGAGTCGGGGGCAATTACCTATAGTTGTTCCTATTTTTCGCCCATTTATTCTAGCCATAGCTAGAATGAATGGATTAGGATTAACCATAGCTGAAATGTCCAATATTTTTTTTGTTGATATTAATCTACTTTTTGAAAGGCAGGACAGCCTAAGCCCTCAAGTAATTACGATCATCGAATGGTACAACGTGACAAAATTGATTCGTAGCGTTTGGCATTAACCTGTATCGCAACTTTTGTACCAACAATGGAGATCGCGGATCATCGAGTCTGCTGCGACGGTTGAATCGCCAGGCTACGCCTTGAGATCAAAATACTCCACGCCTTTGACTAGAATTCACAGTTGAACAATTACCAATTGTTATGAATTCCTGCTCGTAAACTTTCCAAGAAGGAATTCCTTCTTCCTAGAACCAAAATGTAACGCAAAGTAAGACGCAATAAAATCCAACATTTATTTACCATAGATTCCTGATTGGATTTCGAAAAGCCACTGGCCTAACTCGCAGTCTATACCTTACACTTCTAGCTTGTGGCAAGAAAGTTTCTGAATTTGTTATCCCAGTGCCCTAGTAAGGGTTAAACCGCCATCCCCATTCCTGGCACGTAGTTTGAAAATTTGAATGAAACTTTTCTTCGAATTAACGTAACGTAACTCTTCTCTTTTATCCTCTCCTCTAGGCTCTCATGTTCAGTCTATAATTATTTAATCTCGTTTTTTTTTCTGTGCAAAAGTTCCGGGCAAGGTCCAACCGGACTTTGGTCGAGTAAAATAAAATATGTAAGATAAGCTGCAGCGAGGGCAAAAGACTGTAGGCTGAAATAAAGAAAAGTTAAATCTTAGCAAGGCTTCGGGGGAAGCGCAATTCGTTTCCCACGCGGCTCGTGCTTTGCTTCATACCTCAGCTCTGCAGGCTTCGAGTTATGAATGGGAACCAAGGCCGCGCGTTGTCGAGATGGCAGTACTCTTCTCGACTTCTTCATCCGATTAGGTCTCAAGGATCAAAGTAAGAGTCCGTAGGCTAGCCACAAAATTTTACGGCCATCGCTCAGATGATTATAGATTTGAAGGTGAGGCGTCAAATCACTCTCATGATCTCCCTTTCTCTCTCGCTATCTATCTTTCTCGTTATCTGTGCTACGAAATTGAGCAATTTTCATCAATCACTTGAATCGTTAAACACCTCGTAGACGATTTCTAACAAAAAATGGCCACGAGTGGTCAGAAAATTTCAATCAGTTTGAAATCATGAGAATTCGATATCATATTAGGGTTTACTTTCGGTGAAATCTCGCGAAGAAAAAAATTTACGATTAACGATTGCTAGGGGACAGACATCAATTCGAGTCGTTGTTAAATCGCCTGAGGGTTGAAGCCGATCTTAGTTTCCAATTATTTACAGTTTCAAGTTCACTTTTGTGGAGCACCTATATCGTGTTGCTGGATCGAAACTCGTTTTTTTTAGAAACGGCAGTTGAACCTGCAACGTCACTTTGGTATAACTTGAAAGATAGTAATTCGCAGAGTCACCGTAACGGGGCAGCGGCGTAAATCGAACCTCCCGGTTCAATTTGAGATCCCAGTGAAAAGGAGACGATCATCGGAAGGAACAATCGATTCATATAACGTGTCCAGTCTCATAGATATACCTATGTATGGGTACCTGCGGTAATTTGTTTCTGATCTGAAATTACTTCAAGACCGCATAATATATAGCCTAAAACCTAATCTTGGAGGAGCCCCTGCAGCGCTAACGATTACATATATACAAAAACTAAAACAATTAGTTAAAACTCAAATAAAAGTAAGATCAAAATCTACGAGTCACAGACCGTTCGATCGACTTTTTTCAAGATTTCAATCCGTCGTGGAAACGCGTGTAAATTCAAGGAATCTTTGGGCTAGGAACCCTAACGAAGATGCTGACGAGACTGAGTGACGGAACAAACCGCAGCGTTGTATAGTCTAGCAAAATCCGAACAACTACTGTATAACTTCGTGATGTAAGGAGCGACGGGCAGCGGACGCAGCCACCGTGACACGTCGATAGTGATTCTTCACGCCTTCCTGGTTTTTGTCGACTATACGGTCCCGTCCCTGCATTCGACGTCCTATAACGCCCTTCTAGGCCGGCGCTATTGTCTACAGCCTCGAGCCCTGGACCCACTATCATCGTCTCTGTTTCTATCGGACAATAGCCGCCCCCTTTGGTCACTACAAATTAATAATTTAGTTTAAACGCAAGTTTTCCCCGAGTAAGTAACGCTGCAATCGACGGAAAAACCGTGCGAGTTTCCTACGACTTTTTGCCCCGAGCTAGTCATATCTCTCTTATTCCAGGACTTGTATGAATGAAGTTGCAGTTTAATCTCTGATCATAAAAACCCTACGCTAAGGAGCTGTGGATGCGAATCTACTAGAAGTCGAAACGAAGAGGTATTATGCACTCAAAGTCAACTCTGATACTTTGGGATAAAAACATGGCTATAGGAGATTAGTGTGCAGATTCGCTGGGTCATTAAATCTCCTCGGTAAAGTGTAGATTTAAGTTGGGTAAGACTTTATAAAAAGATTTCGAGCTAACCAGCGTCACTTTTTGGTCACGGTAACTTTACTTAGGACCGGTTAATAAAACATTCTGTATGGTTTTATGTTCTTAATTTGTACTTGGTTTTTATAGTTACGCATGGTTAACGAATTCGCTAAAATTGCAGGAATCTAGACGCACCTATAAGTACATAGAAATTAATCAGGATCCTCTGCAAGCTCGAAATTTATCTACTTTCATAAAAAAAAAATAAAAAAAAAAAAACCATACAAATGAAGTAAAACAAAGAAACGAATCATCCAAATAATCTGTTTCAAGAAAAGAATCGCTTCATCGGCTCTGCAATAAATTTTCAGTCATTAGTAAAAGGTATCTATTTATCAAAAGTGGCTCGAAAACGGTTAGTGAACATCATGAATTTATACTTACACCGTGAAGCAATTGAATCGCCTTTGTTTTTAGGTAGGTATATTACTTCTTTTTCGGACATCATCATGATCTAGATTCTTTTTGTTTTTTGCCTCTGAGCTGATAGGAAATTAAAAGTTACACGTAGCAAAGATTTGATTGTCTTTCTTTTTTCGTCTGCAGTGAGATTGATCAGGTAATTTTCTATGCACCAATGTTCACCATGACCACGCCGGAAATAGGAGAGACATTTAGTCACGCAACACACATGAGCTTACGAAAGGATAACACACACACACTACTACCTGTTTATAATTAACTGCTTCATATCCTATACCTACGTACATACATATCGTCCATACGATATATTTATATGGATATAGCTATTTGGCTCGTGCTCCATGACTGACGGTACTTATTATTATCATCTCAATCTGCTCATCGACGGCTGTGATCAGAGTTTAAGGTTTTTTGTAATAAAGATAGCAGTTCTTTTTCGTCCAAGTCGAGGATGAAAAGCCGCCTTCTTTGTATCTATACCTTGGTTGTTCTGTGACAACAAATCGCTAGTTGAATTTACGATTGATTTCGGTGTTTTTATGGTAGCTAGGCTTTTATGTGTAGTCTGTTCATCCGATAGATTAAATCTTGGTTTATATATAATACAGAGTGCGTGCCTGTGGCAGACAGGTCAAATGATTCTAGAAACTGGTTGAGCAACGTCATTGAATTGGGTGTTTCAGAACGTGACTTTGCATATACTTTTCCTATTTTTAAATCGATTTTTTTCCTTTTTTTTTGTTTAGTTTTATTATTTGTTATCTTTTATCTCTGTTTCCACTCTTTCAGGGAATAGTCGAGGCAGAGAAACTGTAGAACAATAAATTCTCGAAATTAAAAAGAATTTAACTCAATTTTCTGTACACCAATCACACATTTCATTTGATACAAACAAAAAAAACACTCAAATGTCGACGCGAAAGAATTTAGAATTCGTAAATTAATCAAAGATCATTTTATTTGTATAATTCTCGTTGCTGCCAGTTTTCTACATATATATCTTATGATTGTATATGGATTATGATAATTAGAAAAATACTGAAAATAAACATGAATGTCAAAAATTCAATATATCTATAAGATACATTCACTCATATCATCAAACCGAATGAATTATTATTGGAAATAATTAATTTAAAAAAAGTTTAACTTTGTCGGTAAAGTCGATGTCGGTAACAACGGACTGTTATCTGCTTTATCGACCGAGCTGAACGGAGTGCTTAGAAGTTCAGCGATTCTCCGTGCGACTGCAGCACCTGGTAGCCTAGACGACGCCGACGTCGGAACGCCTGGTGGGTTGAAGGCGCGCAACCGCGTTTACTCCCATGTCAAGAAGCGGTCCCGCGCACGCGACCGCGACGCAGCAAAAGTGACGCAGAACGAAGGCTTGAGGCTCGAGGAGCGGAGAGAAAGAGGGGCGGATAATCGCGCTAATTGAGTGCAGATAGGCCTTGTTGACGGCTCCCTCATTACGCCAGCAGAAGCCAGAGGGGCGAGCAACCCAACCGCACCGCACGCTTGTCAAGCCAGTCCGACCGGCTACTATACTTACCCGTCACAGAGAGTGGGACCTCAGACATGAAGGGCACTCTGTAATCTTGCGAGGTTGCTTGTAAGGCAATTTAAAAAATTGCCCTCTAACTGATCAAAGAATTTCATCGGTTACGGGCCTTATAATCCACCAGACAAAGCTAACGTCTTGTAAAGCTATAGGTGGATTATTTTATGAAAGCGTTTATCTTCTTCGAACAACTTCGTTTTGGCTCTAATTCGTTGATCTTTGATGCAGCTGTTGATTTTTAGCGCATTTCATAATATCTGCCAATCATAAAATGCGATCTGAGACTGTGGATCGTACCCGGTGAAAAACTCACTTGTATACCTAACTACCTACGCACTGCAGCAGACTAATTAGAAAATAATCTTTATTACCAAGAGTTAACGATCTATAATTACGAGTTCTGCCGACTAAACTTAGCATTAGCGGGCACTAAACACTCACGGGTATAAAGGTAGCATAACATATACCTAGATATATGCAATCGCAGGATATGTTACGGCAAACCTGTGTTTGGAAACAAGAATTTATACAATTGCTACGAATTACCAGTAACAGATGAAATCTTCATTGACTTTTTATCTCTAGATCAATCTTTAATCAATAGTTCTGTGTCAAGATTATGTCTTAGCAGTGTACTATACTGATAGAAAAAATTTGAGAATAAATCTATGGCAGCGTAGTAGAAAGGAGAGAAAGCGAATCGATTTGTTAAAAATAAAATCCTAATATCACATCCGAATTACAGGCAACGCCACGCGCGACCCTTTCAGCTTCTTCTTACACGAACGTGCGACGTTGCGCTGTGAACGGAGGTCACGACCTCAGCGGAATGACGGTGTAATTCAAACTACAGGAATGGAAGAGGTTCTGATCTCTTCTTACTTTAACGTTAAAACCAGGCAACGATATAGGTAGACACGGGGGAAAAAAATTTGCAAAAGAAATAATATTCATCTGACAGAATGGAGCAACTGGAATGCAAAAAACAAAAAATACACATTATAAACAGCCATCTTTTAGGGACGGAATTTTAATTGGTCCAAAAAATGAATGTAGGTAAACTTAAGTTAATGACGATTGTCGAAAATCTTGGTTTTAACGTTATGCTAAGTTACGAGATCATTTGGTGAGAATGACGTACCGAAATGCAATAATGCAATGCAAACGTATGTAGGTAGGTATGTGCTTAGGCCATGGCGTACATACGTGATGCACGTACGATGCCGTGGCCTCCGGCCTGGCAACACCAAGATTCTATTTACTCAGGCGTAAAAATAGGGATCCTTTCAGAGCATACCGCGTATCTTTCGCGACTTGGTGAGGCTGAGGAATTCCTGTGGCATCTTTGCGGCATGGCACCGGGATGTATATATCTACGTGTGCATATTACTTAAATTGCATATTTGCGGTCTAAACTTCGATGATGTAGATCAAGAATTAAAACAAAAAAAAAAAAAGAAGTCCGAACGAAATCAATGACCGTATGAGTCGGTAACAAAAAACGATGAAAGACTTGAATATCAAATGATTTCATTGATCGATTTATGCATGTTCAAAATGTGAATAAAATTTCTAGACCAAAGTCACGCCGGGATAACAAGTCGAACGGAAACTTTGATACGAACCAACTTCGTGTCATCTTGTCTCCCTCCTTGTAAAAAATTAGGAATCGATGCCTTACTACAGATGAGTAAAATTTATCGGGGGCAAAGACGACAGCCTCTTAATCTCCTGCAGGCTAGTGACTGCCTGCCTGCCTGCCTTTCCTGTTCAACCAATCTGCCAAATCCATTTATCCGTTTATCCGTTCATCGACGAAGCATATCAGGGACTCGAGAATATAACCTTTAGCAAAAATATGAATAGATTATTGGTACTACGAGAGGGAGAGAGGTACACGGTGACAAAAGCTCTCTATCTAGCTCCTTAAGGCTTTTCTTATTAAGTTCACATTTTCTCATAAAGTGGCGCGCGGGGCAGATTCTTCGTGGAATACCAATGAGCGGGGTGGAGAGGGATTCCGTCTCCCTTTTTCTCCACCCTCATCTCACACCCCATGGTCTTATGGGTTCTTCTTCGAAACCTGCCCGGGGGTGAGTCTTACGTACGGAAGCTAAAGTCTTCAGCGGTGGCTCCTCCAGGTAAATCTGGTGGAATTAGCTGGGACGATTTGATGCAAAGTTTGCTTTACTGAAATTCACTAATTTCAGCTGATCATTTTTCATGGGGTAGAGTGTCGGCGGAATTGAGAGCACGTGAATGTAGACTCTTACTCATCAAAATTATGAACTGATCATACTTGATCCTCTTTATTCGACACATTTTGGAACCACCAAAGACATACTCGACGACAAAATATCAAGAACTATACGTTATCAAGAAATTTGTACAAATTCGTTGGGCAGCAGCTGGCGCCATTTGTCTTTTCAAGGCATTAATCATCGAAGTATCTAAATGACGGGATTCCGATGCATTACCATATAAATGACATCATATTTCTGGTCAGGTTTCCCCAGTTTGTCGGGTCGCCCCGCTCGTGATGTATGGACGCGGGCATATTGGCGAGGCCGCCCTCCCACTACATCACCCCTATCGCCCAGTCGGCCTGGTTTCCCGGTTTCCCGGCGCGGCGGTGCCCGGTTGCTTTCTTCGGTTGTTCGCGCTATCGCGACCCTGCGGCTATCAGTAGAAAGCCAGATGCCAACTATGTAGGTCCACCAAGAAAAATATATAGTTTTCTATTGTCTGTGCTCACCACTTGTATGGATGTATTCGGTACGGAATTATAGGCAGCTTCGATCAAGCGAGGAGCCAACAGTAGGTAATAAGAAAGGAGAAAGAACAAGAAAGAGAAGAAGTGAGGAAGACAAAGAAGAATTTCCCTCGGTTTCTCCGGCAGAAAACATCGGGGCAATTTGTCTCCGTTACCGTGCCGTCAGACCCCCCAAGTGTTCCGTGTGTCTGTTAACTTTATTTATCATTGTTTCAAACGAAGTACAAACAAGCTGAAGAGTGGAGTCTATAATAAAAATAAATATTTTCGATCAAGGAAGGACTATTAGGAATTAGGATCGTAACGAAGATCGGCAATTTGCAAATAAAAATGAATAAGCGGACAGAAACAAAAAATTTAATATCAAAATTTGACCGAAAACCAATCGAGATTTATGAGTAAATATTTGAATCTTTAGTATAGATAAGGCGGATATCCATACCTACATGGTTACATACCTACGTTGTATGTGTGGTCAGTTTCGGCTACGGTCTACGTAGTGGTCAGTGATCGAGGATCGGCCCGAGATCCGACCGCAGAGGTTGAGGATACGGGAGTAGGGGAGAACGGGGAGCCTGTTATTTTATGGGGCCAAATTATACACCTCCCGTAAAAATATGAATATGGTGGCTTCATTGAATGAGTGCAAAGACATTGGACCCACGGGTCGATGGGAAATTTATCCGCCGAACAAGCGCGCCCCTCAATTCTTTACGAGAATTAATTATAAACAATTAAATTTGGTGCGAGGCTGAAGAAGTATGCAAACATACATAAACAGCCTCCTTCATACCTACGCACATTCGAGAGATATATATTTTGGCCATTCACTTCAACTCATTTCGATTTACCTACTCCACAAATTAAATTCACCGAATTATCAAGAAGGTTGAAGGCGAGGTTGATTTTGTCAGGATCGATTTCGAATGAGATTCTAGAGAATTGTTCGTTGTTTTAAAACTCCCCGAAATCGAACAGGACAGAATTTGCCAGTATATCGTGTGAAAGTTGGCACGCTATTACATTAGCAGTTGGATGAAAACTTTTCGCTGCATCGTATGGTCCCAGTGAGTTCGTTTATCGCTATATAAGCCCGGGTTAATATCCTTTGTAACGAAACGGCTTTAATTGAGAAGCGAAAATAAGAGCGGCAGAACGGGATACTCGAATAGCCCGCAGACCAGGCGAAGGATGCGTATAGAAGAAAGAGAACCGTATTAATAAACCTACCCGTATCTTGGGAGCATCTAAATCTATCGTCAAAAGGTTATAAGGTTGTACGGATGCTTATTATTGGTACGGACCGTGGCTGGGTGATTTACCGAAGGTTATGCGTGTGAACCGAGGTTCACGTGGGCGCGGGGCCTCTTGAACAGCGAACAGGTGCTTCGACGGTGGCGCGTTCGCCCTTACGCAATACACGAACAGTGGTGGCGATCCAGCCACTAAAATGATTAAATCCTCGTCTCGAAACACATTGAAAGATGTATGTATGATGAAGAAAACTATAAAACCACGTTTTGCAACATTGTATGATGATCAATCCTGCAAAATTTTACATACCTACCTACACGAGTAGGTGTTTCTTGAGATAAGTCATGGTTTTCATTAAAAATTTTATACGCTACGATTACAACTACTGATCACTATACCTAACCATGGCATATTACGAAAAGTGGATGATCTACCTATTCCACGGCTAGTACGTTATCGTAACGGTAACTATTATCTGCATCGTGCTAGATTCATTCGCTGTTCGTATGGGTATACGGATGATTGCACTACTTAGGTGTCCATGCAGCCTGAGAAGTGAATTATTACGACTTTCACTTCGGATTAAAATCCCTTGGTATAATTATGGGTATATCCATACCCCGGAGAGAAATTGGTCGTGCAATATATGAAAATTAATGACGTCAGCTATTCTAACTCCGTCTTCACCCAGGTGCTCACTGTACCTACATACCTATACCGATGATCAATCGCACGGTATATGTTACGCAAAGGATTATACGATTCCCTCGTAAACACGGTACCTACATGTTACCTAATTACAAGTCATCTTCGATCACTGTTATTCCCTTACCTACTCCTGCACGCCGTACTGAACTCTTTCGGTAGATTCAGCCGTACCACGTCCTAAGAACTCTCGCGGGTTCAAACTTTTGTATAAGACACTCCCTCCGCTTGGCTTATCCCAAGCCACCCGAATCACCCTTCTTCTCTTACCTTAACATAGGCGGTATCACGAATACGTATATGAGGTATATTCGTGTGCGCATCGAGCCTATATGTATACCCACATACTGGTAGATATATACAATATATTATATCCGTATACGGCGGAGTGCGAGCGGCATGCGGCATGCGGCAGGGCCAAGCGGTCGCGCGGGTATATTTCAATTATTAGAGGGAATTACTCGTGGCGTCCATCATCTCCTATACTTATTTTCTGCCCACGACCACCACAACTGTAGCCCGGTTCTATGGTGGCCGTGGAACCCGAGAGGAACCGAAAGAACCCAAGAGAAGAGGATGATCTTACGAGGCGAGAGTCTGCGTTATACGGCAAAGGTGCCCGGGAACATATATACACCGGTGGTGGTGGGCATCTTCGGAGCACATCATCAGTCCGGTGAGAAAATAGCCTTCAATTGTGATTACAGGGACGGCGGGCGGTGGCGGGCGGACTTGCGCCCGCTCAGGTTCAGCTCTCGACCGACTGAATCCACACGTGTGTCCAAGTCCATGTCCATCGGTCTGTTCGTGTGGGCGGATACCATTCCACGCCGCGGCGGTTTTAAGTAATAAGTCGACGTTGCTCGCGTTAGATGGTATCCCGTACATGGCTACATGCATAACGTTTTATGAAGGTACCTACCAGTTGAAGCTGGTGATTGCTTCACCTGCTGTACCCTCAACCTCGGGTCAAAATTTCACCCCGGGTTCAGATCTGACTTTATTCCATTGTTGCTCATCGCTTATGTGTGGATGAGCTTGCTCACGAAACTTTTAACTTTCGTATAGTTTTGGTATAGTTCATTGTCTATATTGGCCTGCAGGAGTGTCACTTATGAAGTTCGCATTAGATGATTATTACTTTTGCCTGAATCTTGTTAACTTCAGTCATTTTTTTTGGTTTTTTTTTGTCTTTTCCTTTCCTTTCTTTTTTGAGAAATAGGAGGAGGAATTGCGCAAGTAATGCGAAAACGTGTTTCGGTGTATGTAACTGTATTAGGCACACGTACTGGGTGGATATGGAAGTTTGAAAGGTGGAAAATTACACGAGACGAGCCTTCACGTACGTTTGGCCGAGGTTCGTACGCCATGTGTCCAATTAGGTTCATCCGAGGAGCAATCCAGCGATCCGGCAATCACGCCGCGAACGAAGTTGGCCGGGTGGCGTTGCTTTACTGCAGAAATGTGCAGGGACAGCGTGTCCGTGGCGACGCCGCCGCCGACCCGAACACGCCCACCGTAATCGCTCGTGGATGTCTCGACGTTCCGTTCGTCTGTCCAATGCAGGTTGTAACAGTACGTTACAAACTATTTTATCATTTCAACTTGCGCGAGTCAATTCCTCAACATTTACGAATCAATCAACGAATAGAATGTATCCACGTATGAAGTCAGCGCTAAATTTTCACTTACGTATTGGTAGCGAATAACTTACTGATCAAAAGTATACTCACCAATTTCGGTAATACGTCAGTACACAAATGAAGGAGAATGTCAATTCTTACCTGGAACAACAGAAAAAATTTGATCAACATGGGCACTGATTTATTTCTTCTTGTATCGGATGCAAAGTCGAATAATCCATATCAACATTTACAAATGTGTATCATCTGGAGATCGATGTAATGATGTGACTTCACATGGTTCTAGAACCCCACAATGCGAACAGGAAATACACTTCGGTGCCTACATCTTAGATCGAAATTTCCGAGGACCCGCTGCACTTAGTCTAGGACTCCACCTAATCTAGTAATGTGCGCGCCAAGGGAGAACGAGGGTGGGCGTCGTAGGTCCATGAGTGTCGGGTTCATTACGAAATCACTCCGCAGGGAGTCATACCGTCACATCTTCTCCGCTTCTTACTACCTTATGCTTATGCTACTCTTGCCAAGGCGCAAAGAGGATTGCCGCAAAGTCTGGCTCAACATTGAGCTCATATAGCCACTCGTGTGCAGCAGATATATAAATTACGCTGACGCGTGTAGATATGAATTGCGCGTAGGATCATAAACGTACCTTCAAGTATCAAAGTGGAAAGTTACAGGATTTTGTGAATACCTCAAGTTCGTACATTTTCTGTTGGGTGAAATGGAACTGGATGATTTTGAAATTGACAAGGAATATCGATCTTCATTTTTCAAGGATTCTGAAGACTGTCGGTTTTAATTGATTATCGTTTCGCCCAAATTGAATGTGATTTTATCAAGAACGTAACCTTTTGATTTTACGGCTAATTAACCATAAACAGGCGTCGTTGCCTGGAGCGAGAACAACTGGTTGAGATTGCCGCTTTCTCGGTTGCTGGAGGCTGAGTGAAAAGCCGTGTTTGGAGGAGCGATATCTGCATTCTGCGCTCCGAGCTGAGTCGTGCCTGACCTGCCCCACGTTGGAACGTTATCCAGAATATAAATTATAATACGATGAATGTATATCTTGACAATCTTTAACCGTAACTCATGCTAGGAGAAATATGGAATAAGAATTACTTGACAATTCCGAAGTCAAAGATAAAAGTTATCAAGTCGAGTCAGAAGTTACTAAATCTTTGCTGCAGTCACTCGTCGTTTTTAAGAATATTTTCTCTCATATCCGTTAACTAGAATATGCAATAAAAATCAGGAGCAAAACAGAAAGAAAAACCACTTTTCAATATATTCAATGACTAAATTACTAATACTCTCAGATCAATGCGCGGGGAGTAACAACTTTAATCGATCAATCGGTCAATAATGTGCTAGAGATAGATTTCCTTAGTAAGCGTAAGGTTCACAGTTATTCAGATAAAAACTTGAAATCTGTTATAAAATAAAAAGTATTACAGAAGGTAGTCAATACTATGGGCATATAGTATTGGTAAGGAAACAAAAGTGGTTTTAGCTGGCAGGAAGCCATTGGCTACCAGCTCACCTACATTTCAGTCAGTGCGAGTTATCTGTTGGCTGGTAATAAAATGGATTTATAGGCAGTTTGTTGGGCTATGCCAGCCCGTAAAATTACTATAAAGTCCAATTAAACGGTGATTATGTGGCTTTTACGTGCACAAGAGCTGTTATACCATGCGACACGCAGGTATACTCGGTAAGTCACGCGTCTTTTTAGGAGCTGAAGTAACGTGAGCGAAGTTTCGGCTAATGTTCCTTGTTCTGTGGTCCACGTTCCTTGTTACAACAACCATAATATGCTCCGTAAGCCCAACCGCGGTGTTTTATCCTCACGCCGACTTTTAAGCTCAGGGAATTTGCGGCTGGATTAAGGACACCGCCTTACTCTGAATATACGCTGCATTTTCTTACGGGACGAACGACAGCTGCCCTAAGCTGTGCAAAATTTTACCTCAATTTAAATGCAAACCAGATCTGTGCAGCGTGAGTGTTACATTATCTACATTATTATGTACGGACTATGAATGGCGGACTCAAATACGTGATTGCAACTTTCCATTGTCAGCTGTTTCGTGGTTTTCATTAATTCGATTAATCTAAGCGTTGGAATGGTCCGGTTTTATGAAAGCAAATAAATTATAGTAACTAAAAGTTGAACGTGCAGAATTGCCCAAACTTAGAGATGATCCGGAACGGTCACTCACGTGGCAGACTCCCCTCGTCGAGACGTATACCGACTTACCCCGAAACCGCACCCCCTAGCGTGCGACAAGTTGGGCATTTGTATGCAAGCAGTCAGACGACCCACTTAACGCGGACAAACATGCACCCAATTCTTTCGGAGAAAACTGTTGCCAAGTTCTGCACACGTTCGTGAAGAAAAAAAAAAATTTCAAGGAAGCAAACTGAAAAAATTTTAACGGCGGAGTAATTCTAATCTCCTGAACGAGCAAGGGTTGTTCTAGGTCATCGCCGGGCGATCGGATATGATGCATTTTCGATCGATCGCATTGAAGCTATCGGTTACAGCTGGTGTTCGGCTTTATTCTAATCAGTATGCGCCGCCCAGCGTCCGTCGTATTGGCGGTCGATCCAGTTCCTTTATGACGTCACATCGAGGGCGGTGTGGCGCGCACGCGCTTCCTGGGGGTCGGTCAGCGTCGGGGCCACCACTCACGCGGCGCCCGTTAAATGGGTATTCCGGAAGAAGGAAGACTTAGACTGACTCCGTCAGTAAGTAAGTTTCTGGACGTTAAGGCCGACTACAAATCTAAACTCGGGTATTAACCCTCGACCCGATGGTAAGTCACGTAGTAGTATACCTACCACAAGCCGATTCTTCATCAATCTAATGTGGTTGAAATTATCCACGACGTTCTGACGGGTGGTAAGATTTTTCATTTTTAAAGAACTTCAACTGTGGTAGAAAGCCGGTTTTAAGAACGAAGACACAATTGATTGGGACTCAAAAGGAGCTGCCAACTGGATACGCGATTTCGAAGAAACGTAGGTATATATACATAGGTATATGTACACGGCTATACTCAACCAGATATTGTACATAAACTTTAATGCACATAGTTTGTAAAGCGTTTTTGCTTCAAATGGATAATCTCAACTGGAATGTATAGCTTCATTTTGTCTGTTTCATCATGCAAAGAGATGCCGATGTCTCTTATTGTGCTCGAGATCAAAGGCCTCTGGTGATTGAAGTAAGGTGCTGCTTTACTCAGAACTTGAATTGCGCGACCATTGTCATACCAATTTTTGCATCGAGCGTATCGTCGATGATGACAAAAAAATATAAATAAATAAAAATAAAATAACGTGTCGAATTTGCATTCGTATAGTTAATTAGACGTCGAGAAGTTATCTACGATTGTGTGCCTCTGTTGAAATGAAATTAACTTGTAATCTTCTCACTCGAAGTAGAAAGAGTAAAGAATCAAAAATGAAATAAAATAAGATAAAATAAAATACTGCAAAAAGTCGAGACGATCCATCGTACTTTGGAGATCTGCGGCACGCATCGTACGCTGGTAAACGGGGGGCATCGTCTTCAGCAGGTGGCCAAGGGGTGGTGGCAAGGGGGCGGAACGAAGAGGAGAGATCGGGCGTCGGGTTAAATTAATTACGAAGGCCGGATCGCGGGCAAACCGCGGCCATAAACAAGCGGGATGATCGGACCGTCATTAGTCGGATAGGCTTGATAATAATATGCATGGCTCGCAGGAACGAGTTACGTGTTCTTTCCAGCGTTCCCTCGTTTGCCCTCTTCTCTATTTCCTCTTTTCTTCTCCTGCACCAGACGTCAGGTACTTCGTTCCATCTTTCTTTCCTTTCCTGGCCAAGACGCAGCTATTAATAGTGGTAATCACTTATGCGCTGCCGTCGCTGTTAAGATCTACTGATCGCTGGCCCGTTTATTTAATAAAATAATACACCGAGAGGCGTAAAGCTATGAAAACATATCATTATAACAGTCGATATGTTGTATAGCTCTGGAAGCAAGATGCAGAAAAAAATCGATTGTTCACCGCCAACTAGGTGCAGCAGTGTTCTATGGCTCTGCAACGAAAACACATTACTTGCTCGTTATCGGGTTAATTAACGGCTCTCTTCCCTGACTACATATGAATACACTCTGATTCTTCTCCGTCCTCTGGCGATTCTTTCTTTCGGTATCTCCTCTCTTGCTGTCTGCAGCTTGGTGACCGACCCCTCAGGCTCCAGACGACTGGAGCTCAAGGATCTTGATGAAGAACCTCTGAGCAGTAATCTGTGATAATCAGCTGCGGAAGCCGTTTATTTGCTTGTTGCCAATGTGCTCGCTCAAACGAGCAAATAGTTATACGATGCGAAAGAAAAAAACAAATTCTGCACTAGTTTACAGTTTTCATTAATTAGTTGGATCGTCAGATGTGATAAGGCGATGGCTGATCTATGACTCCTACGATCGATAAGACTGGATATTTGTTCCATTTGATAAAAAAAAAGGCCAACCTTGCAGGAGATATTTTTCAGTCTATTTTCGCCTCTACATCGTATGATCAGGGAGTAAACACGTTTGAATTATCCGACTCTTCATGATATGGGGAAAGATATACAGATAGAGAGTCTGAAACCGGCATTAATTGCTTCTGCCACGGAGATCATAAGTAATTACGATGTACGACAGGCGTGGAAGACAGGATTTGATATGTTTTGTTTATTTCACCAAGCCGGAGTACCTATACAACGAGGTAAACTCAGATCATTGTATTCCACCGAGAAGAAGAGAAAAAAAAAACTGGGTATCCTTTATTTTGCGAACGTTCATCGATTGGGAAACAAAGTCGTACGGTATAAAAAAAAAACTATAGCCTTACTTGCACCTGGCCTTTCACATTCATTCGTTTTCTTACCCATATGACAGCGAGTATTTTATCCAGCATGTCACTCTTCCCACGTCCTCCAATTTTCAATTTGAAAACTATTTAAATCCGGAACGAGAATATCAAGGGCTCCTTGCTCGCGGTCGGAGTTTTCATTTCTTTTGTAAAGACATGTCGCACCGACCACCGTGCTCTGACGGATACATCGATACATGTGTATGCCTCATATACATGTATACCAAGCGTACACCGTACCTAAGTAAGTTCCGTACATTCGAAGTGAGCAAAAAGTGGTCAACCGCGGTTTCTTGCTACGTTTTCAGTAGGAAAAGACCGTTAGGGGTCGACCGGACAGTCGAACGATCGGGCGTCGAGCAAGGTTCGTTGTTCTTCGTATTGCATTGTTGAGAGAATACGATGGTCCCTATTGAACGTGAAAGACGTGACACAGGAAAGATTGTGACGGTCACAAGGGGTCAGATATGCGCCAAGGATCTATGGGACCCTCTTGTACCCAGAAAATAATGCAGGAGTATCGAGATTGAAATTTTGTTTTCACGACAAAAAGCGTTGATAAGCCTCCCCCGTTTTTTTTTTATATCTCTTCGATTTATTCTGCATTATAAACGGGTTAATGATTCGCACGAAATTTGAAAATCAGTCAAACAGCCGAATATTTGATTTCGACAGGACTAGGTACAAGTTCAAATTTAAAAATAATTCATTATGCAACTAAAATTTATACTGACGTTGGTAGATTTGAGCCTGTTTACATGTAGACAAATACGCATATTTGCCTTTGGCAAATCTGTTAACTTGGCATAAAAATAGACAGGATCACAAACAGACAAATATACGTATTCGATTTGGCGAGCAATGGATATAAATAACGCATAGTAACTATACAGTGATGGGAGATTTTTCGCATTAGTATTGAGCGAAATAATAAATTTAAATGATTTTTCCGAATAGAATTATGAGATCGATTGATGGTACTTTGAAAATGCAATAGTTGGATTAAAAATCGAAGTTGTGAATGTTAGAGATTCTAATTGTGATGCCATGCGTTGATCAAACAGATATATAAGTATCCTGTACCTAATCATTCAACCGTTGCACAACACTAATTGGTAGAAGATACAGAGATTAGAATTAGATATCGAGCTGTCTAGGAGAGACAGATAAACGGAAGGAGGCCGGTAGCTCTGTAAGTGTAATACCGCACCATCTGACTCGAATCTCGTCACATACCTGCCAGTCTTTAACCAGCAACTCTTTCGATTTAATGAGTCGTTAACAGCTGCTTCGACAAGTTATGGTTATTCTAATTACGCATGTTAATTCGGCGCGTCTGAGATTGTATCTTGAGGCGGTAAGATATAAGGTTCATTCTCCCTCATCCATTATAGAATCTGAACGGTATGTCGTAAGACCGAGTATTCTTTTCCCTGATAACGTGAGAATTCCCTTCAACATTTTGGTTTACTGTTGTTCTTTTGCACATACATACGATATATACCTATGTACAGTTTTCACGGGCGAATATTGGAATAATAAATTGAAATGCAGTGAAAAAAGAATACTGCATAGTACACTTGGAGAAAGACGATGGGTGTGACGTCACACCAGAACCTTTGTATGTATAGAGTCGTGAGGCAAGTTAAGTTGGCTCCCACCAATATTGGTATAGTTGAATAAACGCAATTAATGGCATCGGCACACACGTAGAGACTTGCGCGTCTCTCGCGCGTTTTCTCGACGTTTTGGCGTCTTGGTGTCTTGGCGTCTATCTTGTCAGCGTAGCTATAGCGGGACGCGATGTTTACATTCGAAGTAAACACTGCGGGGACTAGTGTCTGTGCTCGGTACTTGAGCTCGATCATATTTATGTATACGTTAGAGCATTACAGGTTGATTGATAACGAGCAGTCTTCGTCGCAGCTTTAATTCGATACAAAGAAGTCAGTCAGGGCCAATCAGCGTCGCGGCGCTCGTCAAATCACTTCGACGTCGCGTCGCTTCAGTTTATTTCATCGCAACGAGCCTCGGCTAATATACAAGCTATACGTATGCTCGAAGTAGATATAACTCGGCTGTGAGCCGATCGCCTTTCTATTCCCACGATTAGGGACTGACTCGTGGTACTTACACACAGCCATTGACTTTGGCGTTTAAAACATATCCACGTGATCATACCGGGCAAACGTACTATACATATAGGTACGATTTGATCTCGTCCGCTGGCACGACTGGTATTTATAATGTACACATTATATATACATATACCTATACACGGCCAAGTGTTGTCTTAATTAACACCACTCGTTCCATTTCCAAGTCTCTCTTCTCTCATCTGACTCTTTCAACAGCATCCCTTTCCCTTGCCATGCTCCTCCGCCCATCGCCGCCTCTTCATCATAACCGCTTCTCGTTGGTCTCAGCGAATATTTGCTAGTTTAAAAGGTTTGTAGGTATAAGAGAGGGATATTGATGAGTGCGTAGATTGATAGTGTTGAAGAATAACTGATTGGGATGCGAAGACAAATGTACGGTATTATAGGAATACGTTCATATACGTGGTAGTTAAGGTAGATCTTTACAATTAATCAATATAAGGATTTGTTGTACGATCATGCTAACCACTCGCAGTTAATTACAACGCCAACGGTTGAATTTAAAATTCTCACCGCAATCGCACGGTGCAGTATTATGGTCAACAGAAATTTCTTCTGCTCGTGCTGCCAATGCACAATTCAGAATCAGATATTTGCGCAAATCAGATGTGATCGGTAGTATAATCATTATACAATCTGAATCAATCAGGAATCTACTATTAATTGTTGAAATTAGCTCGCCCAACAGTCTAGTTTATTTATTACACCCTGTAGAGATTCTTCAAAGAGATAGGCGACTACAGGACAACTTGGTACGCGAAGAACCATGCATTATGTATCGCTCGGTAGCCCGAGGTCGGTAAAATCTGGCATTTTGCTATTTACGATCCTCTTAATTGACAGCATCTACCGAGTTCTCGCCAATACTACTGCCAAGGGTCTATAATCGGCAGGTCGTTGTTGTTAACCGAGAAAATCAATGGAAGTATAAGTTTGTAACTTGCTAATTCAATTTAACAGGAAATTTACAGGTGATATGTGGATTCCTTGTTAATTGACGGAAGGTATACTTAAAAACAAGCACTAATCGTACGTAAGTATCATTGGCTCGGCAATTAGTAGTCCGTTGTGACAGTATACTACCAAAAAAAAAGAAAGTTGGGATTTTCTTTCATTCACTATGTGTATCTGTATACTTTTTTTTTTCTTCTTCATCCGAAAGAATTCCCTCCCGCTAAGTCTATACGGTATAAAATTGAATGGGACAAAAAATAGACATAGGTACCTGCAGCCACTATGACTACAGAAAGAAATAAAGTAAAACGAGATGAAATGGAATGGAATGGAATGAAATGAAATTACACGAAGTATGAGGTATATATAAAGTGGACGCTAAGATAAGACGGCGCACAGTTTCAACATACGAATTTTTCCCACTCGGTAAATCTCGCACGAACAAAATCGAAGGTAAAAAGATTTGAAGCAGCTAAGCTCATACCCGTTGACGGCCCCCAGGAACCACTAATTGAAAGCTCGTAAGGCTGATGAAGCAGTCGGGTCGCGCCATAAAGCGTCCGAGTATTAATAATGGCGTAATCAATTACAACCCTCTCGAAGGCATCTCCTCTACCCCTTCCCAGTGCCGTTCGACCCGGGGTGGCCCGGGGTGGCCGTAAAGGGTCGTACAGACGCGCCACCGTCGACACCGCGACGTGCTTCAACCAACTCGTAAAACTCATCTGCGGTCATCCTACGCGGTTGCGGGGGCATCAAATCCATGCGCGACCTACGAACCTCCCCTTGTTTCTCTCACTAGTATGGGTTTGTCACGCACAAGATTCCGTTTGTATACTGTGATTTTCAGGTTTTAAAAGCTACTCGACGAGCCCAGTCTATATCACGGATCTTGATCATGATAATCTTGCCTCGTTATTAAATATGAATGAAGATGAGATCACGGTGAGATGATTTGTTCACGAAGATAACTATATGAAATTACATCACACCGAGTCGTGAACTGGCATTAGACAAATTTGCTTGATGAAGTCTCAAAACGCTCGAAGCTATACGAACCTAGGTTATTACTATAGCCTGGATAGAGCGAGGGTGTAATTCTATCTATGGCATAATATCTACTCTAAATCACAGCTATGGGACAGCATGGTGCAGTGGTGAGCGTGGGGATCCGTGTCGTTGAATGCGATCACGAGATGAGGACAAGGTTGGGGGACATCACGCTCCGTGATCTGGACCAGGGAGGATTGATTCGTTGATAGAAGCGGAGGTACAGAGGAACAGGAATGAGTGGGATTGGTTGCTGATCACCGATCGCTACTCACTGATCACTCGGGCCGGACTTATACCAGGAAACGCGTTGAATCCTCTTATGGCAGCGCGGCTTTCTTGCAAGACGTCTACCGACCAGGCTTACTCCACCGTCCACCATCCAGCATCCAGCATCGAGCATGCAGCATAAAGCAGTCCAGGGTCCAGGACCGGAGTACAACAACGGTTCAACCTTTATAAAAGCGAAGACTGCAGGAGTCGGTAGCCACGATGCTCCGTGTCTATCCGAGAGTGAAGAATGAACTAGTCGAGATACGTGATAGGATTTCGCAGAACGATCATGAATATCGTTTCTGACGTCACGACCTTGCCTATAAATTTTCTTCTCGATAATCGAGGTATAGGTAGAAAATAATGTAACCATGGACTTGATTCTTATTTGATAGTTAGGTGGGTGTACAGTCTAAATTATATATCGATATTGAATCTGCGAGTATTGCAATAAAATAATTTCAGCAATCGTAATACCGGCGTCGATTAAAAATGCAGGTAGTGGAACCCGAATTTTAAGGTAAAGCGGTACCTTGTAATGAATTCGTAGTTCCGCTGTTGACCTGCGCTCCGACAACTTGTGATGCAGAAGTAACCCGAGACCGCCGCTTCAGAGATCCTATCATCGCTGACAACTACGTTAGCGAGCCGAGAAGCGGTTCGCCGTAGGTCGTAGAGGCTGCCGCCTGCTGCCTTGGCTGTTCTGAACTCTCCGCGGACCCTGTAGCCACGCGAGATAAAGCGAGAACTGCGGGGACAGTCCTCCTCAGGATCCATGTCTATTTTGCACTATACTCTGCGCAAATTATCCTCGCATTTTTAACTATGTACCGTCAACGCTGCTTGAATTTATAGGCACCTTCTTCCCATGCCCATCGTTGCCCGGTTGTTGACTCCATGTGTCAGTGCAGAGGGTTTCATGCTATTGTTAGGAAAATGCGTACCTATATACATTCACATTCATACATGGATGATTGTATGCACTATGGACGGGTTTATATTCGTACCTACGACACGATCTTCCCGATTTATTTTACTCGAATGATCAATCCGTGGGTTATAATGTGAGAGAATTGAGAAAAAAATTACTCATGCTCCTGTGTATTTAAAAACCATGCAGGTATGAAGAATTGTTTTTTTATAGCTCAAGTATAAAGAAACAAAGCTGTTTTCAGAGCGATGGCCTACATTGGGATCATAAATTTCGTATATCTAGATGAAGGCTGACGACGAAGTTGTGCCTCAACGTCTAACCGAAAGCGTTCCTAAAAGTGAAATCATGAGAATCACAAGGTGAGGGTCGTGCTCACTAAACTTAGTCGTAAATAGCAGAGAGGGTCTGTATAGGAAGCCCAGTGGAGTCTGGACTGACTGAAGCCTCACAGGACTAGACAAGGGTTTATACTTGGTCATCGTCGAACAGATGCCGGTGTAATTATATTTATGTTCGTTTCATATTTTCTGGTAAGTAAATATCTGACAAAACCTGGGCTTTGTACGTGTGATCGTTTAATTTATGTATACCCAATTGCTTGATGGAGCAGTTACTTTTTTTTCAACTACGTCCCTATTACTACCTGCTTTAGTGCTTCGGCGAAAAATGAACACATGATTGAACGAATAAATTCATCTATCATTTTACGTGCCGTTTATATTGCATGCACGCGTACCTTTTTTTTTCCCCTCACAAAAAATGTATCACGAGCGTGGAGGATCCTGGGAGACGGAAACGATCTACTCTGAGGTAATCGCACTACCTAGACGGCGACGTCGGACGTTCGTTATTCATAATAAAAGAATAAGCGTCGGTATATACATGTACCCAGACGAGGTCGTAAAGTCGCGCAGACTACACATTGTAGCTTAAGCTTGGTTGGGGTGCCAGTAAGGATGTAGCCGGGGAAGGCATAGCAATAACGTACTAGTTTTACTGGCAGGTTTACTCTACTCTACTTTACTTTACTTTACTTCACTTTACTTTACTTCACTTTACTTGTCTCGGCCGCATAGGCCCGTACCCAAGTCCCCATTTTCATAACCTTTTACGAGAAACTAGTCTAATCTGCAGGCAAGACATCGCAATTCGGTGAGTAAAATTAGTAGAGAGCCTGCAGTCTATAGCAGAAGGTTCACGAAAGTGGAAGAGAATTAACTATTACCTTTAATCATCTGGAAACGAAGAATGTCATCGTGTTTAACCGCAGTTATGATCATTTATAAAATACCCAACATCCTTGTACCTACTATACGTGACGTTGAGCTTCGGCGCCACACTTACTCGTTCAGTTTTTCTCAAGCATGCTTTCCGCAAGGTACGTTCCATCACCGAGCAAAAGGTAGCAGCAAGGAGGGACGGCTATTACTCGAGAGTGTCGGTAGAATTGGCCCAGAGTAGATCTAAAGAGTGGTACCACATGTCGAAGCACCTGACTTGTGGATGTGTGCGATCCACCTTAAGCTGCGGGGCAGCCAAGCTTGAGCATGACAAATATTGGCAGTGGCGGCGGCCAGAGACTCATCAAACAACTCCCGATGGGACTAGAGCTCCTTTGCTCTCCAGTGAGCGCCCACTCGCATGTAGGTATAGAAGAGTAGGCTTCAATACGAACGTAAAGCAAAGCGTAGGTACGAGTGAGGCATGCAGGCACTTGTACATATTCGACCACGCAGTTGTCCGACGATGAGCATTATCGTTGTGTCTTGTTCTTCGCGGCTGGGGGCCAGAGCTTCTGCCTGTAGAAGATCCGGGAACATAGTTCCTCGTGTGTTTCACTAGACATTTTTATATCGCAGGTTGAATTATTTCAAACCTTGTCTCGAGCATTGTTCCGTTTATTGGCAACGAACATATGTCTGTTCATAAACATTGAAATCGGGCTAACCGAGGGTTGAAATTCTCTCTCAAGATCGTCCTTGTACTCTAAATCGATGGACAGCTGGGGACTTTGCGGGAAAGATATTTTTGAGTGTAGACAGACGAACAGACGCTGGACCAAACGGTGGGAAGATGAAGTGGGGTGAGGGGGACTCGAGTGACCCCTGAACGCAGCTAAATCAACACAGTCGATCTGGCTGTGAGCAGTGCCGAGCCATTATTTGCTTCTAGATTTATGAGTTTGTGAAATACCACTAGGCATAGGCATACTGAAGCCTTCTCATCGGTTCGTTGGCATACCTACACACACATATGTATATCTTAGCACGTACGTTAGTTCCGTGCGGTGTAGCTGGATGTAGAGAAGTGAGAATCACTTTGTGCTCAATTATAATTACGAACGGTGCTCTCTGAATCTCCCGATAACTCAACGGCTGATTGCCGATTACGGCCGACAGCTCGTCCGCTCTTTTATTTCCGCAGGTCATTTCTCTTCCTCGTTAAGCCACGGGCGATCGTCTATTTGCAATACCCAAATCCCAGGTCAGTGATGGAATAGAGGAAGAGCAGCCTCTCTGTGCGAATGGAAAAAAAAGATGTTTCTGAAGAAACTAAAATGATAAATAAAAAATTCTCAAGAATTGGGGTAATTTGAACGACGTCAATTTCCGGGTTGGCTAGAGAGATTTATCGAAGTTAAATCGTACCATGGTTTGAGGCATTAGATTTTCTAACGTGTAATTTCTGAGTTACTTAGCACGAGGAGAGAAAAAAAATCTTCTCAAGCCGAGTAACGTACTTTTTCCGTAACAGGCACGCTTACCATCGGCCCCAATATACAGGTATACCATTATTGGGTTGAAATCTATACAGTTTTCGGTTCGTCCCAGGTTCAATCGTCCCTCGATATCTAAGGTAGGTACCGGTTTGACCTCGCGGCGCGTTATTATACGGACAGAGCCCGTACCGCAGTGAAGGCGCAATCGGGAATTGATTGGATTTAAATAGTCTCTCTTTCCTTCCTTACCTGCACCTATACCTTCTTCTGGATCTGGTGCCGTTCATTCCCGCCTTGCACGTAATTGCCTTGGTCGCTTGCCTTCGCGTGGAGCGAAACGGGCAGCAGCTCGTACATTCCTGCAGAGATTTTTCGCCTTACCAATAATTATCATCGAAATAGCTCTTCTATCGCATCGTTTCTACAAATGCTCACTATTTCACCTTCCTTCGTATACACGTAGAAGTATATACATATATACGTACATCTATAAAAATTCAACCATTCCCGAGTGTAAGGAATGCTGTTTAATCACCCTAACTTCGATTCAACTCAGGCAATTGCACCGGATTTACTTTTTACTTGAATTATCTCTAGTAAGTTGAAAGATATTTCTATAATGAAATTGATGCTGGCGTGTTTAATCGGCGTCGAATAATTATCAAATAATTCATTTCATTCTGCGATATCCGATCACAACTTTCCCCTATATTCATGATATTAGATAACCAAGAGATTCACCTTTCGTTTTAAAAATCAGGTAATCTATCTCGATTTCTCGACGAAACCACCGCTCGTATATATATCCATCACAACACATTCACCAAGAGTATAGACTGTGCATTTTATGTATATTCATGCAAGCTATCCCAGGAATAATAATCCATTCTCGCGGGGATTCCGTCCAATTCATTTGTAACAAGTATGATGGATTCGTATCAATTACTCTCGGTATATTAACGTCAATATACGAAGCTGATCATTATTGGCTTGCTGCGTGCCTCGCATACTGCGAAGCCACAAGACGGCTGAGCTAAATGCCCTGACTGCACGGCCGCGAACGCTGGCCCACAAGAGAACACAGGTGGTGGCGATCATGATCCGTCGTTGTGGTAGTTGTTCTCACAGTTAGAGCCGACGGCGAAGAATCTCGTCTTCTTAAGCTGACGGGTTAGGTTATCGATAATATGTGTTGAGAAAAAACAGGCTTGTGTTTTTGCTTTTCCAAATCGCAGTTTCCCACTGTATGTCAAAATTTGATTCATTATTCGGGACACGTTCTGGCCGGACTTAATTCGCGCTCGCATTTTTAAAGAATTGATAACCCCGAGATCATACGTTGGTTAAAAAAAAAATGTGCAAACAGTCTGCGTCCATCCTATATATCCGATATAATATTTATCAAATAAGGAATATTTGAGCGGCGAGGCTGACCCCCGATAAATATATAGAGCGTAGCAGTGACATAAAATTCGGAAAGCTCTCCGGTGTGACGTCACATCCGCACATCTACCTCGAGATCCACACCCGCGACCTGCTCATACATAGGTTATCGCGGAGGACGCGGGACCTTGCGGGTGGCTGATATATTGTCAAGACCGACATAAGCCAGGTTCAACGAAGGTGGGGTATTTTTTACGGTGTTTTTATGTCGTCTAGGCCCACGTCCCAGCGCACCCACCATCCCCGTGGGCGCCCCTACCCTCACCCTTGTTGCGCTTACTCATCGCTTAAACAAATTAAAGAATCGGCCAGCGTCCCAGTTTATGATCGGAGTCGGAATTTTAAATAAGGTTTCCCTTAAATCTGAGGTATAAAACAGGAGAACTATATACAAAGTAGATCATTTTTCCGGTATTTCTGAGTTTCGTAAGGCGAGATGTACCCTTCGTTTGGTCTAACGAAAGAAATTCTTTGCCTGTATCTGGTATCTGAAAACACGTGGTATGTGACAATGGTCAGTGACTCGGAGTTGCCAGAATAATGGGGGGGTCAAAGCAGCGTTTAATAAGAAACGTGGGTGGCCGCGAGTCGAGGAGACACCTCGGCAACCTCACGAGCAATTACTCACACGGTGAGCGGGCTTCGCTCACGGAACGCGTCTTAGGAGTAAAAGGATCAGGTGTAGCCTGGTCGAAGCGTGGGGTCGTAGCCAAGAAGCTTGGCCCCCTTGAAGCTTGGCTCATTGATAACATCGGAATGCCTTTGTGACGTCTCAATTAGCCCCTTGGTTATAAACGATTCGACGCCCGTTGATGATAGTTATGTGAAAAGCTAAGAGCCTCGTTAGTTGATGATCATTTTTTCATCTTTCTTTCCCGAAGTCTCGCGTTAGGAGTCAGGCGCAGGTTAGCAAGTTCGAAATTGAGTTATTGCACTTGAAGAAATTTTGTAATCGTCATCACTTGCTCCGGAGATAATGTGAGCTGGAATTATTGACTCTTGCAAAGAAGAAGAAAAGAAAAAAAGTAAAGAAGAGAAGAGCGTGACGGATGGATCAAATTCTTGACTGGGTGCTTGTGTATGGTTGCTAGATGAATAACTGACTCCAAAGAACCTTAGGGGACTTTGAGCGAGACATGGTATCAAATGTTGGCATTTATCACATCTCGAAGCTGCGCTGGATCGCGCCATGACCACGTTGAGGCTACCAAATGAAACTTTCAAAACAAATAGTCTCTCCCTGAATTCCCCCTCGTCCTCGTCGCCCCTTTACCATTGCTTGACGGCGAGGCCCGCGTAAACGCTACAAATCGAAAATTACAGCGAATCGTCGACGGGGATTTGTAATACAAAACTAATCTGTCAAGACTAGACTCTGATTAATTCATCTGAATGTGAGCCAGGTTCTCAACTATCTGAGAATACAATATAAACGTTCGATCGGAGGTGTCTCCGTGTTCAGAAACAGGATATTGAAAGTTGAGTTTAGATTGAGACGAATCCAATACGATATTCGGTAGTTTATCACTCACTTAAACTTCATCATGTACTGATTCGTGTATTAGGAATCTTTTTCATCATTCCTACCCATATTTTCAGATCCAACTGAATTGTCCTAATCTCCATCGAGTAAAATAGACATCAATTGGATAAGTAGGATGATTAATTAAATGTTTGAATGAGACGATTAATTGATACGTTATCAGTCTACCACATATCCCCTATATAAACCATAGCACATAAACACCATCCCAAAACCGTGAATCGCGCGTATAGCTCGAGTTCTTCTCTTGGCGCACGCTCATTCATAACTGCGGGTCGCTTTCGTTCCAGCAGGGCACCGGCCGGCGTTGTCTCCGCATAATTGGTTACATAAACTGTTAACATGGCGGGTCGTATGGAGGCTGGACAGCGAGTAGTTTATCATACCTTAGTAATATAAACAGAAAAACTGTTGCTTCGGTAGGTATATCCAGCCATACGCCCGGGACACCAGCAGCGATACTAATGGTCCGGTGTGGTGGATGTCTGTCCGTGGACACAGTTGGGTTCTCGTACACTCATTTACATTCTGCTCCCACATAATTCATTATTGAGCTCTTCCTCGAACTGACCCACGTGCCTTCATCCATACCACGTGGGCTCCAAGTCATATCATTTGTACAAACCTTCATATTGCCACCTATATAATATGATCGAGAACTGTGGGAATAAATAAACCCGTAAACACCTTATCGTAGGTGAGACGAACCTGGTAGCCAATTACGCCCGGGGCTTAACCAACTAGGTGAACGCGAAATGTCAACGCTCTGACGTGTAACTTGGGCGACACTTGAAGCGAGGGAAGTGACGGACGAGGTGAGCTTAATTGGCGATCGGTGATCCGGTGACATGCGCTGTCTGTAATTGGTAAAGAAGCATGAAACTATTTGCCAAGAAACTACCACTCCGAGATAGCCGAGACTCCAGGATTAATGACGGACAGGTTACTACTTTTTGATGTCACATTAGATCGAAGAATGCATGAAAAGGGAATAGAATTTATTTCACTGACCCGAAATACAACTGAGAATTTAATAATCATAGAACTTTTACGTTTACCCATCTTATTGTCTACTGCGTTCATCATTGACCTGCATTCGTATTTCAGATACGTGTCACCTTCCTGTATCTTGCAGTTGGTCATAGATCTTTTAGAACTAGACCTGACAGATGCTTCATGGTTTTTTTTTTCTTTTTTTTTTCACTTGCGTCATGCGAAGTGTTAATAATGAGTCGTTTTTACTGAGTAAACGTTAGTAGCTGTGAAAATGACTTCGATAAATCGGGATCTTTAATCGATTAATTATTTTACAACTTTTCAGCCTGTCTTTCCTTGGGCAAAGACAAGCCGCAGTATATCGTAAGGATCTTACCATAAGGTGTCAACGTTTGAAATCTTGCTCGTCCACACATTTGAACAAGTACATATCACTGTGGTAACGAGTTGCCTTATTTCCCGTCGCATAAACAGAAATTCATATAAATGTAGGAACGGTCGAGGTGATGCAATCTGCGTCCCGCTGGGACGACAAGGTGTCCTAAGACCTGAGTTGGTCGCGATTCTTAGACTCAACCGCCGCTGGCCTATTCGCCTCTCATTGCTAGATCTCTGGCTTGGCATTCTGGACAAATAGAGTAGCGGTTGGTAACACTAAACGAGTCTGACAGTATTGCAACCTGAATGCAGTGTTAAAAGAAAATGCTATGTAATTGCTATATCTATAACAATTATAGCAACCTTACACCAAGGAAGCTCCCGTATGTATACCGCCTAGGCACAGTAGCAATTATACTGAACTGTTAGTTAACTGTAATTAAGCTCTGTGTCGACCGTACTTCTGTCTTTGACTTGAGATCAGTAACACATTTTTTCTTCGCATGTTTCGTAGCAGTATAAACTACTGTGGCTTTAAATTCGTATAACCGTACTAACTTTTTATCTCGACGACTATTTCTATAGTTTGGGGTTTCTAAACGATGAAAAGCGTATAAAAACTTTGGATAGAAGAGCGTATTGATAATTATGATGCTTTTTTTTTATCCATTTTCATATAACTGTATAGTTTCATTGCGATTCCACGTCGTGAAAAAATTCGAGATGGAATCTCCGCGGAACTTGCGGAAGCTCGCATCATTTCGTCCAAGTTAACTAACCTGGCTTAACGCAACATTCTCATCTTCTCCGCAGACCTCTTGGCCCAACTCCCAAGCGAGTACTCTGAGAGCAGACTATGATGCAACAATGCTACCTGTAGTATTAAATTATTACACCCTGAAGACATCAGTGGATGTTAAAGAGCGAGCTCAAGAAAGCAACTTCGGAAGCACCGAAAACAATTAGCCGCAGGCTTAGAGGGCCAGGTAACGTACCTGCGACGGAACTGGTCGGATCATTATCATGCCTTTTGAAGAAGACAAATCAATAAAAAATTTGTCAAATATTTCTGAACGGATGGGTTATTATTTTGTTGCTTTTTCTTCGTTTTGAAGACTGCAATGGATATTAAAGACAAGTATGTTACTCATTTCTCTGAATCATAAAAGTTCGAGTGACAGCTAAGAATATGCGATGTCGTTCGAAGTTGTTTGGCCCACTAAAACGGACACATTTAACTACTAGCCCAAGTCTTGGGAAATCATAAAAACTTCCGGTAGTACTGGGCTTGATGTTAGTTTCTAGTTTCTCATGTATTTCTAGAAGCCTGCAGACATTCACGCTGTATCGTCTATGTATCGTGTGCGCGTTAACATGGACAAAGCGAATCAAGAATACCGGTTATTCCCCGCACCGTCTCTCGCGCTCATCCGCGCGAACTCAATCACCTATAACCCGCTGAACGCGGGCTTTCAACATTTCAACTTTTCATCACCTCTCCATGCTACTGCTCTACTTTCTTGCCTTTTGCTTCCGTGAGAGTTTCGAAATGCGAGACGAGAATGTAATTACTTCACCGGTGCTAATTTCGTCAAGCTTAATCATTATTATCCATACACCTATACTAGCTCGTATGTTTTCTTAGGCACGTTTTACGAGAGCTAATAGCTGATCAATGGGGTAGGTATACGTATTGCATGAAAGTAAATTTTTCGGATATTAGTAAAACGCAATTTTATACTCAGAATCCACGAAACTCCATCTAAACGCTACTTTGCGGTAATTACGAAACTATCGAGAGTTATCGGAGGGCGAGAAGCGCGAGGGACGATGGGCGAGGGTTGATTCATCAGGAGCGTCCACAGGGGTAGACTCTTAGGGGTCGTGGGCCGCGGGTCCTTATTGCTCCCAGAGTGACCGCAAAACGAACTTTGATCAAATTCTACTGCGCCGGCATAAAACTGACCGTCCGTTGCGGCCAGTCGCTCGGGTTATGGGCGCGATAAATGATTCATCCGTACGAGCCAACGCGTGTGTACCCGGAAAGCCTCGTGTCGGTGTGTCCGTAACATGTGAACCCGTGTTGGTTCGAGGTAGAAGACCGCGATCCTGCAAGACGAGTGCCAAACAGCTACAGGAGGGTCATCATCGAGTGCCTCCCTTTACGAGCAACTTCACCTTACATTAACCCTGGGTGCTCGGAGCACCCACGCTGCATCGCGTACGTATATACGAGTAGGTACATACATATATGTATATATACCAATATACATTTACTAGAGTAATATAATACTAAGACGGATCTTTGGTGGATGAGGGTGGCAGAAGGTAAAAGTATCTTTTAAGCAAGAACTATCCGATGAGAGTCCAAGAAAGTTTTACCTGTGTCTTAATTTCAGGTTTTAAGAACAATTTATCGTGCTTGTCAAAGTCTTCGTGGTAGCCGGGCACTGTCTGGTAAAATAACATGATTTCCAATCTTAGATATCGGATAAATCTTATCTGTTTATCTCATTTTTTTCAGTTCAAGCTCGTACAATCCGCTCACAATACTGCTCGATTTCTTCTGGGGCACCAAATCTTCCTACTCAATCCTAAGAATTGTCAATAATATTTCAAAAATATACGGTGGAGTTAGTTAAATTAGTGAGAAAGATTTTATGAAACGCGTGATTCCCGCATCTGACTGTAGAATTCCCGTTAAAAATTGTCGTTCTCACATAGCATCGGGCACGTATAACATGACTAGAAACCACCGACCATCTCACCGCTCAGATCTCACGTCTCACGTCTGTCCAGCAAAAGTAATCTAATCATATTGCAGTTGACCGTAAATCCACGTGAATCGAAATTGAGTAGGTATAATATACACACATGTGTAGGGCCAAGCGATTGCTTCGAACTTGTCTGCCAAGCCACTGCCGTTGAGGGTGGGACAACGGCTCCTAGCCACCGTGTAGAGGACCATAAAATGGAAATACCACCGACACCAAGACTCCAGTATAGAGTCCTTGGCGTAATGTTTGACCGCCTAGGCTGCAGAGGGATACGAAGCAGTTCGGATGGGATATTGTTTTCAATAACGCGTGGCATCAATCAGACCCAACCGGCACCCGTCTCGGTCGTAGTACTGTTTGTCGCTCTTGGACAGCGGGGGACCACAAGATGTCCGGAATGCGTCGACCTCTGGCCATCGAGACCCCGCGATGACCGGCCTTGGCCATCTCCTTTGCATAATGACACTCGCCTCCGCCCGCCACCGGATAGAGACGCGAGCCGCTACGAGTGGTACGCCGTAACGGCGTAAGAGCGTACGCCCTTGCCTGTTCCATATGCTGGACGCAGTATCCGAAGGGTATAATAATAATATCTATATGATAGTGGACGTGGATCACTGCCGATGCTAAACCTCTCCATCTGCGCTAGGGAATTTCATACATAAGAATGCCCACTCAGCCACCGGATCAGCATTCAATTGTATCGGAGTCAGGTCCTCGGAAGATTCTCTAGGTTCTCTGACTCCGGCTTTGCTAAATGTTGAAATTTGGATTCAAAAAATCCCAAAAATGCGGAAAATTCAAAAGGGCGAGCTACTGTCTAGTGTCGTCGTCAGGAATTATGTTGGACTAATTGATGTCTCAGGTAATTACAGCGCGAGACTCGCCTCGTTATTTTCTATCTAATTTAAATGTCAAAGGAAATTGTTTGATTATTTACTATGCAAATGAAATTGTTTAAGACGAACCCAACTCGATATAGACTATCGGTCTTGAGGGGTTCGCAGATTGAACGCAAAGGGTCTCTGCTCGGAAGGTGCCAGTGCGGGGTCTAACTTTGCTCCGTTAATTGGATTAAGAAGTCGGAACGATCCTCCTTCGGGGCGACAAGGGTGGAAGCTCGGTTTAATTACACCCCTTACAGACGTGTCACAATAATACTGTACACATTCATATCCGTCATAAAAACGCGACTTGCAATTGTCTATCAGGACCAAATATTTCAAACAATAATTTTCCAGTGTCTGAGGTAAATTTTGAGGAACTCTGTAAGCTGTTGGTATACAGGGTGTCCCAGAACTGAATGTCCAAAATAAAAGGTGTCCAAGAGGAGGTCGAACTGAGTAAATTGTCCCGAAGAACGTGGGGTCTCCGAAGTCGCGTTCGCGAGATATCACAGGTTAAAAAATATCGCTTTGCGCCGCGTCGCAGCGGCGCAAAGCGATATTTTTTAACCTGTGATATCTCGCGAACGCGACTTCGGAGACCCCATGTTCTTCGGGACAATTTACTCAGTTCGACCTCCTCTTGGACACCTTTTATTTTGGACATTCAGTTCTGGGACACCTTGTATAACTATAGAACAAAGAGCCGAGAACTTAGACCTTAGTTATCCTAGGTACTATAATATTTCGGAGATTAAAGCCGCGACATTTCTGACTAAATGCGTTTTCCCGCATTAATTAGGTGCCCCGAGAAATTAGTATTCATCGTAATGTTCATCCATTTTCTGAAGGTACCACCGCGTTACTCTGTCAGAGATGAGTGAAGCTGCGTGAGTCGACTGTAATGCAAATCCTGCATCCAGCGTTATATATATACATTAAAACGAGACTCCCTGCAGGCTAGAGAACTCCAGAAAATCGAGGAGGATGTTGGCTAGAGTGAAGTCGGTACGACCACGGTTACGTTAATTAAAATTAAAATAAATTGTCGCGATAAGAGGCACGCGTTTACCGAGGGTTTACGAGGGCGCGATTAGATGTTTCGTCCAATGAAGTAGCCCCTTGGATTTGAATGAATATTCATTCGCGCTCGTTGGACTTCGAGGTTGAATTTTTTTTATTTATGTACTTTTCGTTTTTTTTTTTTCACACAAAACAGAAAAAGTTATCGCCAAATAATTACGTACACGATGTAGGCAGGTTCAACTCCGACATGAATATCATCACTGCAATTATTTACTCTCGTGCGACTCTTCAGCTGGAAACGTACATTGCTCAAGGTTCGGGTGCTGTGAATGAGATTCAGATATTCATAGCTATACACCCGCCTTGCAGCATCTAATAATATTATGCGTAGTGCCAGCGAGGGGCCGAATTTATGCCGTGGCAATCTCTAATCCAAACAAGATTCTAGGTATTAGTTACAACCGGATAGATATCGCGTTACGAATTTTACCAACGTTTTATAGTCCGGATGCTTGGCCCAAGAGGCGACAAACTTACGTAACTTTAGTACCTATATTTACGATAATGAATCAAATAAATTACCGGATATATTCGACAGTGAACAGTTAGAGGATACGGAGTGGTGGAATATGAGTCAGACCTTTTAATAAGATTCGATAAACTTGAATACAGCTTCTATAGAACTGTATCTTGTATTAAACTTCCCGGAACAGGTAGATATGGTCCATAATTATTGGCATTTCAATTCCAATACCAGGGAATAATAAGAACGAAGACGAAGTCGGCCTCGTTCTCATCGAGTGTCGACCCCACTGCGGAGAGTACCACCGTCACCCCTTTCCAACCCCTACAGTCAACGTATAGCTCTTAGCCTTTCGCTTGAAAGCACTCTCTCCAATCTGCCGCAGTATCATTTGCATACATAAGCTATTAAGCAGCTCTTTTCATTTCCTCCCGCTTATGATAGTTTAGTTAGAATAATGTTTTACAAGATTGCAGCGCGAACAATTGCCTCCCGTAATATTCCGCCTTTTGATTAATGCTCTTCTCCTTTATCTCCGCTTTGCATTACGAACGAATGACAAACCATCCTCGTCTCTCCCGGCTCTTAAGTTCAAATTGTGCAACAGTTTTTATATAATAAAGACAAATAATCATTTTTCGAATACATACGACATTTCAAACGGTGTACATCGATCATCAAATCTTTTAAACGAAACAGACACCTGTCTTAAGTCCCTGTAATTTTTTTTTCAATCATCATTCGTAAATCACCGGAGCTAGATCGAGTATAGAATAAATGGTGAAAATCGGCGTCGAAGAACATCTGCTTTGGATAGTCCGCTACATTTGGTTCAAATTCAAATGGGGCCGTTCGAACGAGTCCGCTTTGTCGTGCAAACAAATGACGGAAGTCCCGGTGTGCAAAGTTGACTCCGTGCATATTCATTGAACGGTTAATCGCCCGTTAAATTTGAGAGCAAAAGCGTCGCAACGCGTCGCAGGATATGCCGTTTATACATCATGGTTGTAAAAAAAATTTATAGAAATGAATAAAAAAGTCACGAGAAACCTAACAAACAAACGGGCAAATGGGACATTGGAAAAAAAATATCCGTAACCAATAAGATTGAACCAGCTTAGCATAGATTCGATCCCCGATCGTTGATGCGAAGAAATATTTTAATAACCATTAATCTTGTCAAACCTCGCACGATAGGTTCACGACTGTATACGCAATGCGAATCGCCCGAGGCACTCAAGCATAAATAAGAAGGCAATGCGTCTGTTCATGTGGCAGCCATGTTTTCAAAATAAATTAGATTATTCAGTGCATTTGGTGACACGCATGGGACAGAATCGACACACGTAACATGAACGCCACGTAGGACAGAAAACATCACCGATGATTATTTCATTGATTGATTGATCGCCAACTTGTTTCAAGAAATAATCTCTTCGACTAAAGAAATGTCTATCCAATATCGGTATCTTCACTTTAGGTATTTAATCGGCACTGGCGATTGCCTAGAAATAAAATGTTGGGTTCACTCGGTGAGATCGCTAATTCGCGTAATTCGCCATGCGAAGGATATCTGAAAAATCTTCCTTTGGCCACGAGGTAATTCGTCAAATCGATTGGAAAGGAAAAGGCGAAGGTAAAGGTAAAGAGTGGTCGTTTATTTGTTAAAAAAACGAACAGCCTACAGTAGCTGTCCCGCATCGCGAATCACTGTTCGGTTTTTCACCTGCAGGACGACAATTCCCTCTGGACGTATTCCGGCCTCCTGCAGCACTGTCGCGAATGGCTTGTCTCGCATAAATAGCGTCCTTAACATTAAAGTGACGAGTGCGCCGGCCGCGGCCGGCCTCTGGGCACCGACCGTAAACTGCAAAGTATCAACTATAAAGATAACAGCCCGCGGCACAATAACCAGCCCCGTATGCCAAGTTTATTTCAGTAGCTCAACAGGCGGCGCGGAAGAGGTCCGCGTTGAACGTAACGCGGTTATAAATACGCGTCTTTATTCGCTAATAGGCCGCGAGCCGCCGTCACCGGACCCGTGTCCATTGATAAGGAAATGCATTATAGAAATGTAAATGTATGGAAATAGTACCTCAGTGCCAGCTATGCAGCGCAACTGGCTAGGGAACTTTTAGTTCTGATCCAACAAGAGAATTTACAGAAGGGGCTGCGGATGAACCGTTCTCGAGATGACGACGGCACTTTTCTGTTACGACCAACTCGAGCCCGAGTAATTGGTGGTATAATATCGCCACTTTGCATGAGCCTCTGTGTGTTCGATGTTTGAGAAAAAAAACAGAAAAACGAATTCCTACAGTCGGTGGAACAGCTTGCGGCGGTATTAGCTATCGCAAATTTATCTTTAAACAGTTTTCCTAGATAATGGATATACGCAACGTTTCCACTTTTGCAAACGTGCAGACTCCGAAATGACTATTGAATCTAAATTATTCAATTTCAGTCGTAATATTGAGCCGCGAATAACTGATCGAGAAAGATCAGAGATCAACGCGATTTCAAATAGCTAAGGAAAGTGTCGATGGTTATAAACTGGAATTTCAGCTTTCATGCTTCTGCCTTGAACTTCGGCCGATGTAAAAAAATATTTCAGAGGAAGAAATCTATGCAAATATAGTAAATACTGATCATTTCCAAGTGTCAAAGCTGACAGATGAGAAACACGTCGCATATATTATGTAGTTCTCATTTAACATCAGACTTTTGATAATTGCAAAATTATTCTAGTTTTTGTCTTCCGCATATTGATTTCGTTATTGAAAATAAATGTAGCTTTGTGTATTGAAAGAAACAATAATTTACCGATATTCTCATAGTTCTACTGTTTTATTCGCATTATGAAGGCTTCAATTACAAAAGCGCAAATGATGCAGAGATATTGTGGAATTTGGATGAAATGCGGTTAACGACATTTTCAGTCTCGGTATGCTGGAACGTAGCCTGGAGGTACGATCGTTTAACTGCATAATACTCGTTAATTATGCACATTATCACGCAGCGTACAAATACAACTGTCGTCGTACGTTTAAGCTTAGTTGTGAGCGCGCGCGCGAGCCTTGTAAGAATAAGGTAGATACGTGGACCTGCACGGTTGAGCCGAGGTACCACGTGTATAATAGCGTCGTTTGGTGTAAAGATTGAAGAACAAAAAAGATCGATGTACACATGGACAAATTTCCAAGTTTGGACTGTACGCAATGATCAAAGATTAATTACTACAAGGTTCAAGCTGTGACAAATCGAGAATGTAAGAATTCGAAAAGACACGCCTTATTTTATGGTTCTTTTGTAAAAGGCTATAAGAAACAGCGCCCGGAGCCCCGTGGCTAGGGACTCGCATTTTAATTAATGCCATATACTTCTTTGTAGTTCATAAAGAGAGAAAGAAAAGAAAAAAAGAAGTAGAAAGAAAAACAGAGGAAAAAAAGTTAGGGGGCACCCTAGCTCTAGCAGAGGAAAAAAAATTTCCCGCCATTTCACAGTAATTAAAACTGTTGCAATAAAGAGAGGGAGGTTCTTTAATTCGTGGCGACTTATATTTATGTGCCCCCGCCGCGTCTCAACGAACGTTAGGTTATCCGTTTCTACCCCCTCACCCTCTCTCAACCCCAGCCACGCCTTACGTTTCTATAATTACGTGTTTAATTACCAATGCTGATATATGGCGCTGCACCGACTATTAATTGATCGGGTATAATCCGTATTTAATATTACTTCTGTTAGCTACGCAGGTGCTGCTGATCGAAACAAACAATATATGTCCCTATAATGTACCTTCGTATGTTGAAAATAATTAATTATTCTAATTTTTATCCCAAATTATGCCCCCGTAAAATCGTATCGCATGAAACAGTATCGTATTGCACTTTTCACCAGAGCTCGAAGTCATGACTGTCGCACATCCATTATGGGGGATGTTTCTATCTCTTTTTTTTTTATTCTTTATTCTCTACGAAACAGCTTCACTGTTATGGATTATTGTCGCAATAGGTAAAGAATGGGGCACTTGTGCGAACAGCCTTTTGCGCTGACCTAGCCCAACCCAACGGAATCTGAGAGAAACAAACGCTCTATCGGTATCATAAATACAAAGGGGTTGCGGAGTCCTCGGGCGATTTTCGAGAAAAAAAATGCGTATGTTAAAATGCCAGGCTGCGATACCTGAGCAAGAAATCACTCCAAGGGACATGGATAGAAATGACTGCGGTTCAGGCAGCAAGAGAAACGGTAAAAGGTATAAATCCCACTTAGGGAGAGCCTCAGCTCTCTCCGTGCGTCTCTCAGATAGGCCAAACGCGAGGCTGTGGGAAGTGAGTAAGTTACGAATAGGGGCGGTTATTCATAAGCAATGGCCTATAAATAACCTAATACACCACTGCGTCACTGAAATATTGAGAGCGACTGGTAAATATTGTATCAGCCAGACGTAGGGTGAATCTACATACGAGGCCAATAGGCAGAGGCCTATTGCTTCCGTGCCTATCGCTTCGGGCTCCTCCAATCTCCTTTTCCTGCACCGCGGCAGATATCAGGTGTTGAGCCTGTACGAGCTTTCTGAATCATCCTTTTTCACATAACAGATCGCGTCGGGATCGTAAAAATTATTTACTGTATATCTCGCAGCCGCGTAGTCTCGACAATTAATGGAAATTATTACTACCGTATATAAATTTAAACAGACATGCATCCGTAAGTATAACTTGCCCTCGCAATTATTCATTTTAATAAGCTGCAACGTGTAAGAATTTCTTTTCACTGTGATAAATTCAATTTAATATACTCATTTGAAACGCGGGCCCTTATAACACGGATTCAATGAATCGTATTATATACGGTGACACTCGCGGTGTGTTATATAAGACCCAAGGCAACTACCTTCTCCGCTGTTGCTCGCATTCTCAAACAGGTACATCTGTTGTAACATAAATCCTAATAAAGTAACACGTCAATATCGCGTGTCTGTATATACGAGGCTTACGAGTGTTCAGAGAAGAAGATCGGATTGTAGCCTGCACGGAGTTAATATTGATAATCCTTTTGTCAGACACATATTCGAGTGTCAGATGTATCGGGTAAGATTACACGATTGATGTATTGGTATATCACGCTACGTTTAATTCTCATTACGACACTTTCATTGATGTGACGTCTAGAGAAAGTGAATAAAACGACTCGAGAAGAAATAATATACGGCGTCGATGAAATTGTTGACAAACATACCGAACGATCCCGATCGATTCAGATAAATCATTCGAAGTATAAGTATTCAATCTTGAATTGTTAATTTATTTGTCATTTTTCGGAGAGCTGAGAGAACTCGTAATTTAGTTACAGTTAGCTATCTAAAAACGGTTTTTGAAGAAGCCGACGATCGTCGCGATCGGGTAATAAATTACGAAATATCATAGTCTGAATAATATTCACTTGGTATGGTATATATAAGCGACGATAAATTCTCTCTTGATATACGGAAATGGAAAGATGTATCGTACTGTCGAGCGAAATTGAACTTGATCACCATTACTCGTATAATTAAAGTCGTCGGTTAACCCGTTAATCAGGAATACCGGTTACCACCTATACCTAGAAATTATTTACTAATTAACGTGCGTTTGTATCGTGGAGCTCGTAAATGCTCGGGCGATACCAGCCTGTGATAATTGACGAAAGTAATTATTCAATCAATTGATCATCCCAAGACCTTATTTCTAATCATCGGCTGTAAATACCTCTACCAACAAAAGCAAAAGACTCGGCAATCTTCTTTATACATTTTCACTCCAATTAACTCGATTTATATGCCGCAACTTTCCCCGTATATAGGTATAAGCTGATTCGTTTATGGACTTTGGAATTACACCCGTAGATATACGTTACAGGCAAAACTAATCAACGTTAAATCGAATCTCATTTAAAAAAAAAAATCCGACCTGTACTCATTAATATCGCGGAGATTGTCCAGGGAGCTCTGCCCAATTAAACCGCCGTAATGTATGCATCGAGTTTGTGTCTTGCGGCAAAGGACGGACCGCAGGAGAGTCAAGAGGGTGGAAGGACAAATTCAAGACGAAGGTGTCAAGTGTAGCTCCTACCTCGGCAACCAAGAGGGCGACAAAGATCTGCCTCGTCAATTCTCAGAGCAATCTGTTGATGCAGATTAGGTTGCAGGGCGCGCTTTGCCTATTGCTCGTTCTCTATTAATCCGTCAATCACTCACTGTTGAGTAGAATTGTTCCGATTGTCGGATAAGCTTCGATATTGTCTTCGAGGATACAAAACCTCTTTGATTATGAATGTCTTTGCGATTGAATTCCTTCGATTATAACTGATAATAATCAAAGATTCGAATGTATCTGTATAACCTCGCGTGAAATTTAAGTGCAAAATTCTCGCAACTAGTTGAAATTTCGAGAATCACATCGACGATCGCTATAAACGACAAGCAAATATGTATGTATGAAAATGAGATACAAAGTCAAAGGGCCAATATCTGTCGATTTCACCGCAACCTACGACCCTCCTGGAATCGACGCCCGCCTCCGTGTCACGGCGTCGCGGCGCGTAATAGTGATTGCATTCGCCATCCTTGCCTTTTCCGATCAGTTTTATTCGATGGTCATTAGGTTACCCTTCGCCCATTATCTGGCCCTTTCAAAGGGGATCTTTGTTTATTAACTCTATGTCGTAAATTTTTATTTCAGCTGCTTTGACAACCGTGCCAATTTACCACCTTTGACAAGAAAAATAAGAAAAGAAACAAATAATATTCTCAACTGATGCTTCCCGATTCTATCAGAAAAACTCATTAACTCATTAATCTAATAGAAACTAATATTTGATCTGTGCGCCAGTTGAATTTCATTTATTTTCCTGATTAGTTTGCGTTTTGTAAATCAGGATATCATTAGGGTTGTTGAACATATCGATTTCTGGAAATTGCATCTGCTGTTCGGAATCTGCGAGTCAGTTCCTGAATAAAGCCTGGGCATTGCGAGCGTGGAAAACGAGTCGGAAAATAATTTGAGTATCCAAGTGTTGAAGCTGTCATTTTTCAAACTCAACACCTGTTTGAAATGATCTACTATACGAGTCCTGAAGAACCTGATGGACTAAAAAGGAGTAAAGTATCTGCTGCGGATTGGTATTTAAAAAAAGATGCGAAGATAATAGGGCGAGAGTTTATTGTCACTTCCCTTTGAAAAATCTTTTGGCCCCTTTGATTTATCGCAGCACTCTCCTATTATTAGACGAAGGCAGCAAAGAGGGCGCGAGTGACGGAAGAACTAAAAAAGAAGTGGGCAGCTTCGTATCAGGCCAAAGTATGGCAACGCTTGATGTTGCGATCAGGGTTCCAAGAACTCTGATTTCTTTCTAGGATCGATATGTCATAAAGTACAGATCTGAAGAGCGCAATTCCATGATCACTGTTTGTCGCGATTGACGAGACTCGAAGATACGTGATGATAAATAATTAGAGATGACATCTGAGTACTGCGACTGGAGTCTTTGGCTAAGATTGCCCATACCTGGAAACGACATTAATTTCTTACCGCCTGCCCACGACGCAGGTTCCCCGGGGAACGGATAAACTCGAGGAGGAGTGAGACGGACTGACAGACGTGGTGCGTTTCACTGTTATAATTGCCGGCCTTCGTCATGCGTCTGCGTCTATATATAGACTTGTGAGTCTATGAAAATATTGCTACTCCTGGTAATCAAGTCCGATCACTTACCCGCGAACATGATCAGAATCATAAACAGTAGCAGTTTCTTATGTACGAGGACGAATTGACCAAACGTTAATTCAGGGCGACAACTACAGCAGTGCTCGATTGATCACCTAACTCCACTCATAAATGGCAAAAAGACATTCCGCAAAATCCTGTGCTGCATTGCTGAATAAGAATCTAATGGTTATGGATAAAATGTGACTGCAACATTTTCACTTCGACATAATAAGATATACCTACTATGATAAAGTTAGAAAAATCTATCTACGGTTAATATACGAATCGTATATCAGATTTTCTAGATATGGGTTACCATCATTTGTATTTCGGAGGGCCCGCGTTCAGAGCTTGTTCGAAGTTGATGGGAAAAAGAGTGAGGTGATATAGCCTTGCATACGTTTACGCAATCTCCGCCTAGGATCGCTGCATGCTCGATCATTTGGTGCGAAATGACCAACCGCACGGTTTATGGATGAGAATCTATTAATTTTCAGGGATCGAATCACGCCTGGTACTTTGATTTGACTCGGGTTAAACGGGCGGGCAACGCGGTAGTAGTGCGGTATATTGATGCCAGGAAATCTAAACATAAAGCAGCGTCGTCCTTCACTTGCCAGCCCAGTCGACCTAGCAGAAGTAGGAATTTCAGTATGCAGATTTCCACCAGCTCCATGCATGGCGAGCTAGGGAGTTCCAAGAATCTCGAAGTTCACCATTTTTCACCCCCATTCAAAAACAGCGATATCTCCATAGGCAATGTCCGTTTGTGATTGGGGACACAGAGCATAGGGACGTGTTCGACAGTGGAAAATTTTGCAACTACACAGTAAGCATCGGGTACGTGAAACTATTGGTAGTAAGTGGGGCCTTCCAAGATTTGATCAAACCTGGATCTCACAGGGGTGGCCATCGCGAAGGCATCAGTTACGGTCAGGATTGCTGGAAAAGACCCCTGCACGTCTAGGATAAGAATAAGCCACTAATCCCGGAGCAGTTGCATCCCAACCGCATGTAGCGACCGCGATGAAAAATGTAAAAATCTAGGAAACTACCACAGCATGACAGTTCAATACATTTTAAATGCGTTACGGTGAATTTGCGGGGGTGATCAGCCCCCATAGGTCATTCCGAATATGCTCAAACCCCACGTTATTTATTGTCAGATTTATGGAATAAATGAATGCACTATAAAGCTGGAGACGGGAATAAGGCTGTGCTTTTTTCTGATACGATATTAATGTTTAAAACGTATCAGGCGCGTACGGATAAGCATTATATATATATATATTTTTTTTTCTTCTGAAAACAGCAGGGATTGTCCATCGTGAGATGAGTCTCGAATGTCCAGAAAAATTACGCAGAATCGGGAAAGTCTATTCCAAATTCAAATGGCTGGTCGAGTCCGCAATCTTATCATGCAATTAATAATAAATGTATCGATACAGCTGTTGTTGAATTACAGTTTCCAAATTCGTACTCCTATACTATAGGAGGTCTCTCATTGTATATGAGTGAATTTAAGGGCAGTGTGACGTTGAGTGTTAAGTTTTATCGACTTAAATTCTGGGGAGTATCAACTTGGAATGAATGATAAAAGAGGTGACGAGCATTCTTTGCAACAACAATATTATAAGTTTGGAACTACTTAGACCGAAGACTAATCAAACTTGCAAACTTATTGATAATTATTATTCGAACGGTTGAATTTAACAACCCAAAATTTCAGGTTCAATATTTTATTAGAACAGCCGGATGTATACTGAAGGACTCTCACACCTCGAATCTCAACTCTCAAGGTATCTCTATTGCAGCCACGGGGCTGAGTTTATCCCAATAAGAGGCTATAGTCGGCTTATCGGATCCTGGATTTGCGGCACTATGGCGTTCATCGCCTTCCCCTACCACACTCTTCTCCCTTCTTTGACCTATCCCATATCCTACCGTACGGTACCTTTCCTTTCCATTCTATTCTATTCCACCCCTGCAAACCTCTCGGTTACACTTTCTTTTTTCGCATCTAGTCTAAAGGATAGACCTTTCCTTCTGTAAGCGGGATCGCTATATACTCGCTATAACAGCGATTGAGTGTTTGTATTATGATTTTTACGCAAAGTAAACTTCGTAGCTTCTATATAACGACACGCTGAAGTGCTTCGTTCAAGAGGAAAGAGGTGGTATTATGACTTGATTATTCGTGTGGATAAGTACGAAGGGGTTAACCAAGCCGACCTCAACCCTCTCTATATTTAACGGGGAAGACTGCAGAGCGAGGAAAGGAAAACAAAGTTGTAATCCAGCCTAGGGCGCTTACGTTGGAAAGACCGAAAGCCAACTACCGCTCAATTTCTCCGCTTCACCGGAGTTTGCCAACGTCTAGTATATTTTTGTTGGAGACCCCGACTAGACAGATACTAAGTAGGCGAAATGAGACTGCGAATGTCTCAATCCCTACGATAAAAATTTATTATTTAGTTAGACCAACCAGCGTGGAGCCAAGCTGCGAGTGGGGCGCAGTTACTCGAATGACATATATACCGGCTGTTAAGGGTCAACGCGACAAGTCAGCAAATCCTTTTTCTTCCACCGGTATACATGACATCGCGTCCTAGCCACAAAAGGAAAATTGATAATATCACCAGTCAGCGAACCACGAGACAACGAGACAGATAAACCCTCCACACGATCCTCATTGGTCCAAAGTACACCTCCATTCTTATTTTTCTCTCTCTGTTCTTGCACGCGTGGCTGACGTCATGGGAGTTCAGTAATTCACTCCATGAATTCGTGGACATTTTTGTACCGGAGTTTCCCCACCGCTTCTCCAAATCCACCGTGCAATTCTTATGGCAAAGTCATACAGTCCGCGTAGATGCGTTTTTATGTTCTTTGAACAACTGCAAATAGATTCTGCAATTCTCGTACGAAACCTAGCACACGCGAGGTCGACAATCGGGCAAAAACGAAGCAAAGTTGGATTCTAGACTGTGCTGGGATGCCACCAGAAGGAGCGACCCTCTAAGCTTTCGGAATGCCTTTATACGTCGCATTGCTATGAGATTCTTTCAGGACATGTCGATTTAAAATGCCTTTAAAAGGCGCCTAGGGGTTGCCGGAATTGTACGAGTGAGAGGCAGACGTGGAACAATATACAATAAGCCATGAGCTTTTCTCGGCAATGCCGGTTTAATAAAGAGATCGCACTGGATAAAGAAGATATTGAAATTACATTGAGCCGGTCCCTTATAGTGTGCCCTGAAAACTCGAGATTTGCACTGTGCTTAAAAGCTCTCTTTCACTTATCTCCATTTCAGTTTCATTATTGAGATTTTATATTCGCAACTGAAGTCTCGTGCAGCTGTCCTTGATGGACGGTGTAACGTACAACTTCTACTGGTAAGCGTGGTTTTTTGCTCTCACAAACGCAACTCTTAAACCACTTCAATTTACGACAGTAATTTATGATTTCGATTATAAGTAGTAACAAATATTCAATCTAGTAAATCTTTCGTTAAAGCGGAGATTATTTCACAAGTATATAACCTTGTTTCGTATAAAACCTCGACGATTTATTACCAACTGATACGTCGATAACGATTATCTGTAGCAAGCGAATGCAAGTGGGATTATTATCGTTTAAACGACTCTACTTCAAGAGATTCTAGCCGCTATAGTGAACTCGACATGCATGTACTACAGTAAAACGTTTGCTTCCGCGGTAGGATTTGTAAATGGAAGACGGAATATGAAAGATGTAAGATAAAAGAGTTGGTGTAGTTTCGGCCGGGGCATCGTCAAAGGTGGTGAAACTACAAGAGTAGAGAGAGGTCTTACAGTAGACACGGGACAAGGGACACCGCGGGGACGAGGAACAAGGGACAAGCAAGGGACAAGGGACAAGGGACGTGGGTCGGTTTTGGGCGGGGGGCAGATGTCAGAGACAGGTCTTTGACCCGTTTGAGAGAGAAGCGGGCCAGGCCCAAAAGTAGTCGAGAAGAGAGGGCCCACGAGGACGACTCATTTGGAAAACAAAAGCATTCATTCGGCCCCATTATAATACAACTACAGAGACCGCGAGTACCCGCCAACTAAAATCGCACTCCACGCACATTTACTGACTTACCATTTTTACATAATCGTGTTTAAACGTCGATTAATATTTATGTGATAATAACGTGGCACTCGGGAATTTTGTTGCCATTAAACCATACACTTTTAATAATGTACGCATGCATTATGGAGGCAATATTCAAGCGTTATTATTATTTTCTCTCATTTATCTAACCCACGATATACGTAGTGCCTTATACTATGCTTGAAAGTTTTTTTTTTTCTTTTTTTTTTCTAACCAACCATTTAGCCGAGTACAAACTTGAAAACTCTGTCTGTCTATTCAAATATTTTCAGAGGATCAGACGGAGATCCAAACATTTATCCACTCGCTCCAAAGCTACTAAGCGATTATCTCAAACCTGGTCTTTGTAAAATTTTACGAAACGAGTGTCGAGTAGCTCTCAAATTCTACAGTCGGTAGGTATACACGGTTCCCACGTGCAGCGGCCGTGTCCAATCCAAGCTGACCCCTCGATTTAGCGCCAGGCCCCAGGCGGTATCTCGACTCGCTAAAGCTACCAGTTTTGATTCGAGACGAAGTTGATCAAAGAAGCTTTAAAATTGAGCGACGTATACTATACCTGGGAGATTGCAAATATTTATTTATTTTTTTTGGTTTCAATGTTCTTTCGCCTGCTAATGCACTACCGGATTCTAAATAAGAGGTATAGATTACTTCGTTCATTTATCAATCTGTCCGACGTTTCAGAGTTAGATTTGAAATCAATATCCATATTGCGGTAGCGAATATGAGTGCTTCTTCTTTCTGTTTTGATTACTCGTTGATTTCAAGCCTTCGGTAAGGCGGTAAGGCTATCGAATATAGCCAAGAGCTACTAACTACCGCAGCGAGGAAATCTACTGGTTTGTAAAGTTAAATTACAGACACGTTCGTGGTCCCAGATTCCCAGTAGGTAAGACAGGTATGCAGCAAATAATTGGCATTATTATCCGGCCCCGTAATGATTATATTTGCCTACCCGGCTGAAATTTTGCGTCATTTACATTCTTAATAGAATTATTATTAGTACGCTCGGCGCGGGTCACTTATCGGCCCAATTATTCTGCCGGGACCACTAGGGGAAGAGATGCGAGGCCGTCATTATTATTTTTGCGATATACTCTGCGAAATCATAGAGGCGGTCGCGCGATCCTCGTGGCCCGACCCTAAAAAAAGTTAATTGTCGAGTAGCGTAATAATTACTTGGGAGTTGCTGGGCCCACGCCGCGGCCGGACCAGCATAGGGCTCGCGCATCATCTCGCTCAACTCACAGGGCCTACGTATACTATCCTATACATCCATATACACATCTACAAGACCATGAATAGTAGTCTTGCACAGGGATAGAAGAGGGACAGCCATCTCTTCGATTTCCCGGACAACCCTGTTCAGAAACTTCCATATCTTCTCTCGTTGAAGTCGAATCCGTTCGATTCTCATTTTACTCGACGTTCTGTGCCAGCATCTGCATCTCTAGAGTCGCAATCACGTTAGCATCTTCCCTGAATGACTCTGACCACGGTGCCAAATATTTTTGCTGTTTCACTTGTCTCTGCTACTTGCGATATATAGTTGAAGCTAGATTTCTTCTGTATGATATTTTTGGTCGTTTATTTCTCTTGGGAGATAAATAGTGAATCCAGTTCCAAGTTCATGTTTCACTGCGTACGTGATGTCGTTGCATTCCATAGTCTAAGCATGTGTAAAGACTACTGTGTCGCCTGTACAACACACAGATCCAAGTTTTGTTCTAGGACTGTTACGCTTAGCCCAAAAACCCGAGTAAAAGTTTGAGTGGCTTAGGACATCGGTGGACTTACAGATCGAAGGATTGCAGAAAGTTTTCACTAGCTGTAAAGTAGGTTTATTACCTACATTCAGCCTTGAGCAATGAAAAAATAGGAAGTGGCATGAGATCAAAGTTGTCATTCCTCGATCGCTCCACATACCGAATAGCAAGTACACTATATATCGAGTAACCTGATAATGTGCGGTTAACCGCCCTCTCCCAAAAGTAATGTTCCTCGGTGCTTCGTGAGAGCAGATAATTGAAAATTTTATATCCATAGAGCAGATACAGCCCTCGTTTAAATCCCAATAAATTAAATTTTTAACTACATACGACAGTGACATGCAGTTTACAAAAATGATCATACCTTTCGAACGCGTAGTGTCTCTCCTCAAATCTGTAACACATAAAGAGGCATCGTCACTACATCGCCAGAAAAATACCTGTTATTCGCTGGCGAACCAACCAACCTATATTATTCGTTCAGAATTTGAAAAATTCTCTGTGTGTATTTGTATGTTACATATGTGTAGGTATGTATGATATTCAGGAGATGGGGCGAGAAGGCGCGGGGCTGCAACAGAGGCGGGAAAAAAGGAAAGGAAGGGTAAGAGAGGAGGAAGGAGTCTGGAGCCTGAACAGGGATAAGACCACAAACATTATTTTGAACCGCTAGGTAGTTGTTATCCATATAGGTAGGCGCATAATGACTACCAGTGCAGTTAGGGCTAATTCCGAAGCCCATATTATCGTCTTCGAATCAACTTTTCCACAGCTTAGCGTTTAGTAGATTAGGCAATTTTATAAAGTTGTTACGCGTAATCACGCTCGCATTATAAGGCGTCCCATCGACGGGTCACGGAATTGTATATAATACCTATACACGCATACGTCGATACCTATATATACACGAACGGTCCGCAGGATTAATTTTGAAACGGAGAAAAAAATTTAATCAATTCGTACTTCGTACATCTACCTACTGTACGTACGCGGGGTGCATGGGACTATAATATTCTACCCCCGTTACATACAAATTGAGAAATTACCACTACTTGGAGAAAATTTCATATAGTGTGAAGAGTAGTCGAATGATTTATCAATTTCGTAAGCCATAAATAAAAGTTTAGCTCTTCGGAAGAGCCATGACAGCTGCGGCGTAGATACTGACGTAAACTGGGCGCGTTATTCGTCGCTAAACCTGCTTTTTCTAAAGTGGTAAGCTATAAGGACTAAGCTTTGCGGGCGTTTTTCCAGGGCGGCTCGGCGCGGTTGAACGAGCAAGTGAGCCGCGCGCCAGCCGGCCTGGAGGACCAGGAATGCCGGGGCCACCACCGATAAAAACCGAATCAAATATCTTCCGATCGGGACCGCGCTTGCCGTCCTAATGAAAATGCCCCGCAAAGCTTCTCTCCGCACCGCACCACTTTGTCCGGCGCGGGTTCAGCGCCTGCGTCTGTTTCCGTCGCCCCAACTTGACCAGGGTTTTGTGTTAGAAAATTTTCTGAAACACGCGGTAGCTCGGTGGATATCCTCGGAATATTTTTCGTATATTCTTATTTCTATTCTATTTTATTCAGTTCTTACTCTTTTTTTTTTCGTTTTGTCTTTTTGTTTTTTATCAAATCCCGAAGAACTGGATTCTATAACTTCCAAGTTGTATAATTTTCAAGTCACGAAAAAGATACAACCACACTAAAATTCCGACGAGTTTGGATTGCTAAAGATTGTTGAGATCCTTTCGATACAACAGCAGATCTGATCCAAAATCAGAGATAATTAGTCATTCCCCGAAATTTCCAGTACAGATTTAAAGCATCCGTTGTAACAAAAGGTCATATATAATATCCTGTCATTTTGAATTGCGAGTGATATGATTGAATCAAATATAATCTTTGGTCAGTTTTATGCGTCCAATTACTCTTGGAACGATGTCATAATGTTGGATTGATACGAACAGCTATAACGTACAGTAAAAGCCCGTCAATTAGAGATAATAGATAAAGTTATGCTGCAAAAAAAAAAAAAAACTAAGGGACACGTTACATTCCGAATTGCGTATTTTTTACTAAGTTTCAGTTACGTGAAACAACCATGTATGCCCCTCTATCGAGGAATACATATCTAGAGAATCCTGCGAGTGCTTAATTTCACATCAAGATAAAGGTGAACCTCAATTAAAAGAGCCATAACATATATGTCAGAGATTCCAAAGCAGATATTTCCGAACACCAGGAAACGCCCGGAGATGCAGAGATCGGTGGATCGTGACTGGGAGATAGAATGAGAAAGAGAGAGAGAGAGAGAGAGAGAGAGAGAGAGAGAGAGAGAAAGAAAGCATCAAACGTTTTTCGTGAAATCTCACGTATAAATGCGTCGATAGTCATCGTATATATCAAATCAATCTTTACGTGTGAACGACACGTCGTCCCTTCGCTCCTGGACCAAGTAGCCATTCGGCCCAATCGTTGCCTTAATCCAAACGGTAGGCTAGGCACGTGAAGAGAACATGTGCTTCCGCGGCTCCACGTGAGCTGAAGGCTAACTCTAAAGGCTAAATCCGAGTCTGGAGCATGCCGCGGGGACGCGACCGATCCCTAGCATCTCGTGGATGATGCTGTGGTCCAGCAAACCTCGCTGAGAAACCGACCGACCGCACGTCTACTTCGGCGCGTGACCCAGCTGCTAGAGGCGACGAGCCCCACGTCCGCGTTACGTCATTCATATAAACCTGGCCCCCCGCGGCGTGACCTGATGCCAGACTCAGGGAGCCACCCGCTGCACCCTATGCATTTTAACCTCACACAGATGTTTCATCTCATTTCCTATTATATACGAGTTCGCTTTGCATCAAACCGAAGCTTTTACATTGATCATTTACCCTCGAAGATAACTCCAGGACCATACTCCAGTAAGAAATGCAAAACTGGGAGTAAACGGAACTCGGTTATGACGAATGAACCAGTAACTTCTTATCAGTCGAGAGAATATAGTACATCGAGATGTGTCATAATTATTTACGGATGAGCAAGGATGTAACATTATGCGATAGCCGCTGCGTTTGTCGAGATATTTCGAGCTCAGGTTTACACACAAATAGGTAGAGGTATAGTAGTTATAAGGTGTATCGGTCCTACCAGCTTGTGAGATGTGTATAGGGGATCCTTATCCATTAAATCACATCAAATAATAACTCTTCGCAAGAATTTAACTTACGGCGTGATAATTCATAACGGTGGATATTATATCTGAATATCCATTTAATCCTTTCTTTATATTGGCCGAGTCTTGGAAGAGATTTGTGGAGAGACTTGGAGCCCCCCCGCTGCTCCGGCTCATGGCTCCGACACTCTGGCTCTGAATCCGGCTTTGGCTCTAGGCACGGCCAACGGCTGTACCATAAGCGACTATTTCCGTTCAACTATACGGCTTTTAACCTTTTTCCAATCACTCGGGACTCGAGTTTGTTAGGATATTTATCAACGCATACAACTAGAAGAACATCATCAGACTTGGAACTGTTTCAGTCACCTTTGTTTCCCGTATAATTTCTCAAAGTTATAATGCAGACAAAGTTACTACTCATATAGTGATTACATAGCCAGAACTTACGAGGCTTGTTGGTTAGCATTAAATCAATCTGCAGCAGTGCAAGTTATCACAGTCACTGGCATATAGGCACGTATATGTATACCTATAAAAGCTCCACTGTCGTAAATACGTCAACAACTCGCGGTGTATATAGGTATATATCTTTAAATGAAATGGACCAACTTCGAGGTTATAATTAATGGTACTAGGATAGAGATAGAGAGAGATGAAAAAATGAGATGGCGATAGTCGGTTCGAGGCCACGCGTGGCTATCCCCGTGACCGTGGCACTTGGTAAACGCATAAATTCTGACCGCTTAACTGGATATAATTTCGAAGCTGATTGCTCAATGCCGTTGAAAGCGGGCGATACTCCGCGATTAGTAATATAGGATAGGGTATACGTATATATATACACCTCGAAGAGATTCATAGCGCGTACCTATAGCAGGTGATGATCCCGATGCAATCTTCAGTCGCCCGTAGAGTTGTTCTAATTTGTACAATATTTAGCCGTTCGACGCGCGGTCAGTGGGCAGGAGTTCTGATTATATCGTCCCTTTAAATACTCACGAGCAATGATTTCTACAGGATATAGAACTCGACTGTAAACTATACTGTAGATGTAGATTTAAACCTGGGTTTATACGGTTGTTGCAGCTTATCGCGCGTTGACCATCTCGCTCCGAACCAACCGGCTCGGAAATACAGATTTACGTTAGTCATTACCTTTCGGGTAATTAGAAAAAAGAATTAGTAGAGATTTACACGATAAAAAATACAGTTGATTATTATATCGGTGTTGTATCTTGAAGTTAGTTTAGTTGTGTTAGAAAGAAATAAAAAAAAAAAAACAAAATTCAATAATTCGGTGATTAAAATTCTATGGAGAAAATTTAAACAAGTTTTACGTGGGCGGTACAAGCCAGCATTCTTCACTCGTATTTATATTCATTATTTCGTTACGCGAAGGGTGGAATCGACTCCGTGGATGATAGTTGGTTATTTCGATCGAAAGGATCCGAGTCTTCTCCTCCCTCGTGTAGGAAAGGTAGTTCTTCGCAGCGACGTTTGACGACTGGAGCTTGGCGGATGAGAATGAAAAGAAGATAAAAAAAAAAATAAAATAAAATAAATAGGAGAAAACAGAGCACAATCGTCTCCGTTTAAGGGCGTCTATACGGTGGGGCGGGAGGTTTTATCAACGCCGCAAGGATAATGAATGTCGCCGGAGTTGAAAAGAGGCGGAAAATAGACAGCGTCTATAAGTGCGTAGGTATGGTATGGTATGTACATACGTACGTGTATACCTGTATATATCAAGATAAAAGTTGGAAGCAGGTAGACGTATACATACATACATGAATACGCGTGTGTATAGGCGGGGGGAATGCGTAAACGGAGATAGGAGAAATACGTCGCATACATCATCGTCCGTCGCCAGAGCTCGTATAAGAACGGATTGGTTATGGTAGGCAAAGAGGCTCCTATTGTGAACGGTATATGTAAAGCGAAAGGAAATACCTAGTGACAATGGGATATATAGAAGACGGACGTCGGCGTCGCGATGCCCGTCGGGTTTCTCTTGACGCTTCAACAAACTCTGTACCAAAGGGTAAGAATCCGAGGGAAAAATCCTGTTCGTTATATTGTTTCGGCCGCATTTTTTAAACCTTTATTTATATCTTTGGCGGTTGAATATTCAGCCCGACCGTTCCGCAGCCCGCTGTACAATCGCGGACAATCGCGGACAATCGCGGACATACGTCTCCGGCTCGGGGAAAAAGACGCTACGGTGAAACGCAAGAGTAAAAGAGAAGATAGAGAGAGCGAAATGAAGAGGAACGGAGCGTAGAGGAGAGAAGAGAAGAGTAGAGGAAAGGAAAGGAAAGGAAGACAAGAGGACAAGAGGAGAAGCTGAACGTCGTCGCCGTAGACGCGAACGCGGACGCGGGCACAATGCGGCGCTGGCAGAATGCATTAATATTAATACTGGCGGCCTGCGGTCGTCGTAATAGACCCGCGATACGCGGAGAGGTGTTGTGTTGTCGTCCGAGTCCTCCGACCCTCCTTAGAGCGTTCCTTCACCATCCTAAGACGCGGTAGCTACCGCTCCGATCAGCTAAGACACGCATTCCTGTATAGACGGGATCTTTTCTTTCTGACAAATTTTTCATCTCTTCATGGAATTTCAACAAGACATTCGGTCCGGCCAATCAAACGGCTTCTTTTAATTAGAGGATATCGCCTAACAGACTATGGATATGTTATCTAATAGTATCCTAAATGAGATAGTCGATCAAAAGGCTCGCGTGGTAATTGAGTAAATTATAGAACTAGTGGATGTTATATGCCTATGGTGCGGAGATTTCAGCATCCCTTTATTGCCTGAATTATTATAGATTATTATAGTCGAATAGCTAGAGGTCGATTGGTGCTCAGCATTCATAAATCATTTTTTATTAGCGATTGCGATCTTCTTTACCGCGGAGTTTAATTTCGCCTCAATTTATCAGCGCGTTTGAATTGCCTCCTATAATTTGATAAACTATAAAAATCATTACACATATATTTTCTCACGATACGAGACTTTCTTCTCGCCACCTTGATTAACTTATCGAAATTAATTTGTACCTGTATTTCTACACTTCGTATTATCCCATCTACTCCGATTGAACATTTTAATAATATTATCCGAAGTTTAATTTTTTTAATAAGTATACCAATTTGAAGAGAAAAAAAATCCCTCTTCGTACCACCTGTAGGACTGTTAGCAAAGCTGCAAAATAACACGTTGAAACAGTGGCAGCTACGTAATGTTGTCGCCTGAAGCATTCGTTCCGCCTGTAAGGTTGCCGCTACGTCATCCGCCACCCGCTGCCACCCACGCCCACGCAAGGTATACGATACAAGTACACAAGTAAGTATATATGTGAAGAAATACCCACGTATGGGTAGACGTCCGACTGTACACCGATGTGAGAGGTATACCTCGTGCTAACTGATCGTAAGCTCTCGGACAATCTGACCGCAATTATGTGGTGGTAGAATATACCGAGAGAAGTCCCCACGCGTTCTAGCTCATCCTCATATATGTCCCCTCTAGATCGTCGTTAACAAGCTCACGCGCTTGTCATTAATGACTCACTGTCAACGTCGACCTACGCTTGTATTTAGATGACATATTAGACCGATGTCAGCACGCCTGCCGCCCGCGTTGAAAAAAGGTTGCAGATATACGAAAAGAGTTCTGTAAACTGTCGACAACCTTGTTTATTAAAATTGACAATTTTTTTCTCTATCCATCATTTACCATGGCTGCTCTACTTGATCAATTATTTCTGAATTTATGATGGGATAATAACATATTGCATTGTTTTCTCTTGTATACCTGCAGTACATAGTCTATGCGATCTCGGATCGTTCCGGCTGTTTTAAGTGGCTAGATTCGTCACGGAGAAAATGATAATCAAAGAAAGAAATGAAGTGTTGTTTCAACGACAATAGAAAGTGAGCCTTGGTGTGTTTAACTACTCTTAAAACCTTTATTGTTGGCATAATGACAGTCGTTGAAAGTTTGACGCTTACGGGCTACGATACGATGATGCGGCTGTAGAAAATAACAGCTGGTACTGTAATGCGCCGAAGGGTCGGTATGAATGGGCTAATGAGACTAGATGAATGAATGAATGAATGAATGAGTGAATAAGTGCTATTTCAACAAGCCGGACTCGCCGGTTCACTGAGTCGAGAGATGCTGCAGTACCTAGAGTCTAGAATCTAGAGTCCATAAGCTATCCCAATCGGCAAGTGCAGCTTGAAGGAACTCTTGAAATTAGATTTTTGCATATTACTGGGCCAAACTGCAGCATGAACGTGGAATCGAGACTGGTCTGCCAAAAGTATACTTTGCTGACTTAAGCAGAATAATTTGGTCATCGCAGAATAAACTATGCGGACCGTCGTGCGCATACGTGCCATGTAGTGTCAGATAGTGGGTACAGAAGTGAACCGTGAGGGGTTAGCGATGAGCCTGCGGAAAGTATAAGAACCTTACTTAACCAACCACCACGAAGAAGTCTGACCGACAACGTACCGGGCTGCCTGCCTAATTGCGCGGAATCACAGGCCCCAGGAACGGAGCACCGCTTATAACGCATTATATATAAATTAAAATTCTTACGTTTCGCTCAACGGTGCAGCCTGCCCAAGCACGTAATGGTTTAATTCGTGAGGATTACCATATTTTAACAATTCGGGAGAGCGCCAGCCACTCTTTCTATCTTTTTGCGCGTTTCGGATACGGGGCTGTGGAGTCTGAAGGCTGGCCTCTTGGCTCCCTGCCGGCCTAAACGTTGCAATAATTAAGACATTGGCAGTGGACCCGGCAGGATTGTCACTTCGCAACTCACGCCGTGTCGTCGTTGTCACGCCACAGGGCCATTTCTCATTTGTAATTCGTATCAGCGAACCAGGCTAACCTCTTCTTTGCTAACCGAGAATAAAGAGTCAAGATTTGCGAGCTGATCAACTCCTTCAGAATCTAACGTTTCCATTTATAATACTCGTACGAAAGCCTTATAACGTGTATTTTGAAAACCTCAATCGCTTACGATCCTCTCCGATGTTTCTTAACCTGCGGGTATGAAAATCTCGTGTGATTAGGATCTCATCTTTTCGTGTACCTCCATATATACTTCATATTCTACACCGTGTAAAATCCAGAGTCAATTGTAACCGAACTAAAAAAAAAAAAACCCAGCCTTCGAAGAAATGTTATTTAAGTAAGCAGCACAGACGGCGAGAACCATTTGGCGGGGTTACCTAATCGCCGAATCTAATTGACTCGTGAAAATAACACGTGAAACTGATCGACCAAGAGGCACGTAAAGGCTACCGATATAGTAATATAACTACGGGTGAATTTGGACTCTGGTCGAGTAAAAAAGCGGTCGTGAAACGGGCAGAGGGCAAGAGGTCCAGAGGTCGGTTTGATCCGAAGGACGGGGGCTGGGCACTGGCTTCCTTCGTCGGTTGACCTCGCCGAGTAATAAGAATGAATGTGATTCTATTACGGGTTCAATTGTTACGGCGGCAGATAGGCCGGCAGCTACGAAGGGGAAAGATCATCGCCGATAGGGTCAGTCTCCTTTTCGCAATCCGCCTCGTCCTCATGCATGTGGATGTAGGGTAGGATGGGTGGATCCTACGCGTACGCGATGGAAGCGTATGAATACCGTACTTTGTTCAAACTCAAAAATCATTTTTTATTTCATAATTTGTATGCTCGCCGCATGGCTTTGCGAAAACGGTCCTATATCTATATCCATATACCTTCTTTATAGGAATAGGAGAAGAGCTAAGACAAAAAAAAATAATAATTTCATTCTCTGCAAACAAAATCTAAGTCTCAAAAGTAATGAAACTCTGCAATTTGTCTTGCATATTCGATTCCACGATTCTCAATGTTCTAAAGTAATTCTATTGGAGTAAGAAGGGCTTAGCTAAAGAGAGCTCTAAACCGCAGTAGAATGACGAGGGTATTGCGGGGGACACATGCGATCCGCATCGCTAACCGGTCCGGACAGGCGGTCATCCTATCACCACCATTGATCGTTTGTTGGTCAGCCTTTTCTCGACGATCGCCGCAGACGCAGAAAACAATGATCGACTTAGATAGCCAGCTACCGCGGTAGACGTGGGCACCCGGACCTTTCGCTCGAGTATGTTATCCGCATCGCCGAATGGTTCTTGTCGAGATGCGTACATCGGATGTCCCCGGGGACGTGTTTCAAAAAGTTTTCGCAGGATACCCTCGAGAGCTTGAAACGCGGAAGAACCAGTGGGACTTGGAACTTTTTTTGATACTTAAGACAACTTCACAATAAGTAACCGTTAACTGTTTCTTAATTCCCCATTGTACCGATTTGATTACTAATGGACGCTCCTTGATGTTAATTGCTCGGCATGTCGATATCTGATCGAGCGAAACCTCATTGAATTTCGTAAAAAAGGACAAAAACAAAACCAACATTCGTTATATCATTCATCTAGCTCTAAGCTAATTTGTTTTGCCAATAGAGTAGCGAATTGCTGAAGTTTTTTTTTTTTTTTTTTTAATTTGCGGACTGTAGGGTGCCGAAAAGTGAAGCTGAGCTCCGTTTTCTGATCCAGAATTGCCCCGGGTATGACTCGAAGGTGACGGGCCGCATTATAACCGTGACTCGCGCGTATTCGCACATTCACACATTCACGCCAGTTTGCTCATGAATTTGCACTTGCAGTGTCAAGAAATTGAGAGAGAGAGAGAGAGAGAGAGAGAGAGTATAACGAGGGTCAGGCAGTGCCAAGTGTCACACAAAAGCCGCTGGTAATAATAATCACAATAATTCGCGAGAGCCAATATCGCAATTCAGTCACGGCGAAGGTACCAACCTGAGCAACCGATCCTTGAGACGACCGGTTGCAGTAATGTTCGTTTCTTTCTTTTGTTATCGGCGTAGCAAAAGTGAGAAAAGTGAGCGAGGTCTCTGACACATTTACGGGCCTCGCTTCAATCGGATATGAACAATAAGAGAAATATTTCATGAGTCGATCGCATCATCGATATAAAGTATTAAATAGCGATTGTCGCGACACGGAGAATATATCAGACGGAATCGAATCCGATATTCTGCCTTACCCTCAGAGCAACACAATCAAGGAAAAATATCATCAAGTTAATAATGAAATTAGGTTCAGCTGACAATCGATACTTTTATAAACCGAGGGGTTTTTACAATTGTTAAATCCTCTTTCACGGACACATGAATTTCATCAGTAGGTAGCATCGATGTCTCTCAGAAAAATATTTCTCTCCTATACAGTTCTACAACTACATCGAGTATATTTCATTTCGAACGAAATAGCCTGCGACTACGAACTCGATAATTTACTATATAGGGGTGCGAACTCTGCAAAGAAATCAGGGCATGTTATCAGATTGCACGTGACCGTGCACTCCTGATCGTTTTTTATATCCATGGCCAGAGGTTCAATGATCGACAATGGACTGTAGATTTTTGAGTTTACATTGATTAACATCTAATCATCGTTGACGGGGTCAAGCATCATAGGATTAATTAGATTACAGCTATTTTGATAATTTTATAAGTCTTGGTAGGTATGTATGTTCTAATAGTTATAAATTAATTTCACTGCACGAGTGCAGTACTCTTGTTCGGTCCGTTCGATTATTAAACCACAGAAATCAGGGTATAATTAAATAAACCGAAATTACTCAAAATAGTTTCAAAAGTTGACCGCGTCTGCGTATATGTGGTTCAAGTAACACTATACGAGATCAGTTTTTGAGGTACTCACCGAGCGTTGACAGAAGTTGCGTTGCCGACGTCATCCATGGACGGCTTCCTAGAATGAAACCATGAATGGAACTCGTTATTGTTCGTCTGTAGTTGCATTATCGCAGGGTGAGCATTGTACGGGGAATAGACTTGAGGCTGCCACATTCTGCCGCAAGCCTGCACATCCATGTTGCAGAATCAAGGGTTGGAATTGGGGCTTAGTGGCCTTTCGGGCCTGACGGACAGTTTCTGTTATTCATCGCTTATCGCTTATCGCGCACCATGAGGTCGTATCCCAGAAATTACCAATACTTTCGCTCTCAGTAACACGGTTCTCAATTCAGCAAAAATAAAAAATGAATAAAAAACTTCGGTCAATTATTATTATTCTTTTTTTTTTTTTGTCTTTCACACTTCACGCGAATTAAAGAACTTCAAGAAGAAACGATCACTTTGAGTTGGTGCAGCACGATGTCGGCGAAGGGTGCTGCATAAGTGTCGCGGTTCGTTTGACAGTCGCGCCTCGTGCCAGCCGCGTGCTCAGCCACCCTCGAGGATGTCATCCCCACTATATCCGCCCTCCTTGCGCGCGCCCCCTGAAAAAGGACTCGGGTTCTCCAGCACGTGGAATAAACTATACGGAGATGGTCTATCTTCATTTGGGTGAGGTTAGCCCTGCAGGAACCCCCGTGACGCCAATAAAATGCCGTATCTCTCCGACAGGTTGTGTATCTGTTCGACTACTGCCTGCTCCGCAATCGTGCCTACACGTATATGTATATTTGTGAATGTATGTACCGTGTACATATATGAACATAGTACATGTAGACACTAAGCACGAGGTATCCCGGACAACCATTCGCCAATAACTCGTAGCTACCCCTAGATAGATCAGCAATTAAACGGTGCACAGATGTGTCATTAAGATTGCAAAAGGGATAATCTATTGCTAATTTTTTTTTACATTAGATATTTCGAGACTGATTGAAATTCACCTGCGACATTTACTTAACGGGCATATACATGTGTATAGGTATAGCTTTCGTATAGGTTTCAGTTTGTGTTCGATTGAATTCGTTAACAATTTGTAGAAGGCTAGTTTTACACGCGGTTCTTGTTTGCCTCGAATTAATCGGTATGCGTGGTCGGCCACTCCCGTGGGTGTGCCATTTTCTTTCTTGTTTTTAGACGAAACGGGATATTGAGTTGAAGCAGAAAAAAAAAATCTCTTCGCAGTTAACTCTATCTGCGTTCTGAGTAAAAATTATTCCGCAATATGGATCGGGAATTGATTTTAAAGAGCGTTGTAGGTAGCGAGCGAATAATTTTGCGTATCAATCAGCGTTAAGTGCCCAAATGACACGACGATTCTTTTCGTTTGGCTTTTTTTTTTTTGTCATTATTATTTTTCGTTATTTCTCAAGTGAAAAACTGAACAGGCCAGTTTGAGTCTGATTCACAGATCTTCAAGGTGATAACAATCGTATACGTTTTGCTCGAAAAATGTGTAAACCGACAACTCTGTTGAGAGTGGTTTGAGTAACTTGTAAGACCGGATAGTATTATAATAAATTCTAGAACTGATGTTGAAATGATGTGACGTACTTTCGGCACGTAGGTATATATTTTCAATCCGAAAGTCCCAAAATACGTGATTCTAACTTTGACCTCTTAAACTGCATTTAACATCGCATTTACGTGGAAAATTGCATGTACAGCGCGCTATACCTGATAACTAAAAATATTATATGTAATGTATATATTTTTCGTCACATTTTTGAATGGTTTCGTGGAAGCGGGTAAATATGATGTTGGTAGCTACTTTACAAGATAACGTAACAGCCTACACAACTTGGCTTATGTCACGATGATCTAAATTAAAAAGTGTACCTACTGAACTTTTTGGTAAGCAGATCAGGATTATGACTACCTTGATCCCAAGACCTCGATTCTCTAGTCTAATTTCTGTTTGCCTTTACAAAGGAACAACTGAACTTAAAAAATGACATAAATTAGAACGTTAATCTGAGATCATGAAATATAATTGCTTTCCTCTTTTTTTTTCGTTTAGATACCTAGATATATGGGGCATTTTATGCCAAATCGGCAACCCGTGGGCCTTTGCATGTTTTATTTGTGGACATTTTTTTTTTTTTTCGCTTTTAGTACACATTGAAAGGAGCCCCCCTGATTTTTTTTTTTAATTTTTATCTCAAACCGCTCATGAGATACGGATTTTTGAAAAAATTTTGAATATTTCTTTTCAAATTTCTATAACTAAAATCACTTATATCAGGTTTAATAATTGATTAGTTCTATTCTGGCTTGAAAAATATATTTTTCAGATCAATGTGAAGTTATTTCCAAATTTTATCGTTCAAAAGAAAATTTCGTAAAATTTAGCCCATGACCGAACTAGTCCTAAAATTTGTTAAATGGACAAAAGTTTTATACAAAAATTATTTTCTGTCATGTACGTACTCGAAGTGAAGAGTTAGCGTTCTAATAGGAAGGTGGGTAAACTGGTAACTTACCTACGGTAAAATTTTTAGGGTCGTTGTTGCTGTAATGGTTACTCATTATGCAAAGTTGAGATGCATACGGGAGCTACTCACCATGCTGTTAAGAGTTTGGAGCAGAACGACTACTTTATGCGCGGTTGGGTAAAAAAAATCTAAAAAGGTCTAGTTGTCTTTCTGACGAAAGAAAAAGCAAAGCATAGCCCTAGTTACACAAGATTTTGTAAGCCCATAACCGGGAACTAGATTGACCACTGTCCTGTTGGACGTTTGTGTGCACCACCTAAAGTCGAACTGCTACACCGAAGGCATTCTAAGAAGCAACTTCTTATTCCACCGTAGACATCGCGTACCAGCAGCAACCACCATGCCTCGAGGCAAACGACTTTACTTCGGTCTTGCAAAATGGAGAAATTTTGTCTAGGTATAGGTACAATAATTCTTACACTCTCATAAACAAGTCAGAAAAATTATACGTTTGCGTAAAAAATCATGTGAATCGTACACGAATTTTGGGAACTGAAAAATCCATTATACCTTTACTCAGGTTTCTATACTGATTCTGAGACCCTTAATTTTCGCGGGATGACGGCTGAAAAAAATTGTCGAATAAATTAAACACTCGATTTCTCGAGGTCTGCGATTGGTGACTTGCCGAGAGTATTTGAGAACTAAAAGAGAGCTAATATAGAAGAGAGACGTGAAATAGACACATTACCGGATTTAATGAAATTTGCTCAATAAGAAATTTCGCGCCTTCTCACCCTTGCAATAGGCGCACATTCACTCCTACTGCGTATCGTTTAGCGGACCATCCAACAACTCGCAGGGAAGTAACTCAGCTTATCCGAATCAAAATCGAACAATGTTCAGTATAAATTATCCCCCATTTGTCGACGTGGAGTATTACCTGTCATCGACAATACAATGCGCCCATTTGATATTCATCAGTAAAAATCCTTGTGACAAATTTATGATATAGTTTCCTCAAATTTTTGTTCAGAAAAAAGGTCATCGTTCACCATGGCTAGATAAAAATGTACAAGGTATGCTGATTTCCCATCAAAATTGTAATTAATCAACCACAATTACATCTCTGTTTTGCCACTTTCCAAAATAAAAATGGTAATGGATGGTGCACCCACACCGGGTCAAAAGCAGTACTTGAGATTCCAGATTATAGACGCGCATCCGCAGGCCGTGTATATTTGTATAGATATACATAGGCATCGCTTATATGCGGAGTCAGTTAGTTGTTTTCTTTGTCTTGCACCTTGCAGGCGACTATTCACTCACCCGCAGTCGCGGTAACTTGTTGACTTCACTGGCCGCGGTCGGAGGGACGCCGATTCGCAAGGTCCTATATAAGGAAGATGTTGAGAATAAAACGGCTGCTCGACCAACCGAGCACTTAGATTAATAGCCGATTCGTACTAATTACAAGTTGACCAGGGGATGTCCCCGCTTGTAACTTTCCCCCCGTCCCGTAGCAGCGCCGCCCCTGTATCAACGGCAATAAAAGTTCCAGTATTTATAAATTGCCTTCAGTCCACAAGACAATGCAACTCCAATCTTTAGCTCTTCGATCTCAACCTCCGAGCTTCTTGTCGACTTCTGACAATGGCGTAGGATCTCGCTTCTCCAAGAGAATGATCCTTTCGGTTAGTTGGCTACGTACCTACTCGGTGGATGTTATTCTCAATTTAGAAGATAATAACTCACACATGCAATTATTGTAGATTAATTGGCATGTCGCTTCATAGAATCTCGCGTGAACTGGATATCTAATAAAAAAGAAGAAAAAAAAAAAACTGCATTCCCTTTTACTTGCCCATATCTATCTGCGTGCGGGGAATCATTTTTTCCAGTACGATTGGGATTGGTATCCGTCACTAATTGCATATCCACGGTTAGATGAAATGTGGAGTAGCAAACCGATTGTGAAGTCTCTTCCCCGGATCGAATGTCTTACATCAAATTGAATGGTACAATGGTGCGGGTACCAAGCTACGCTCAACGCCGCGACTCGTCCTCATTCCGCTACCATTTGTGGAAAACAGCATTTTGCTGGTCGCTGGTTCTCAAAAAGCAGCATATGAGCTGGTGCAATACGTAGGTACCTACTGCAGGGCGTACGGCCCAGGGAAGTAAAGAGCAAGAGATCGGCAAGTGGCAAAAAGTTATTTGTCAATTAAAATATACGGAGCGGCATTATCGCTGAACGAAGAAGCCAATCATGGGGAATTTTTGTAACGGAAGAAAATACGAGCCACTACTCAATATCGGTGAAGAAATAGCTCCTCGCTAAAAACCTCGGGATTGATTGTCAACCTGACGGGAACAGAAATTCACGATTTGCTGCAAGTATCTACCATTAGATCGCGGATAAGTTTTAGGAATACATTTATTTCTTATACCGTCACCAAGATTCGATTAGACTACTCGAAATCCTTCGTTCCGCAATGTAATCGTAACCGCTGATGTGCCGCGATCTTCTGGACAATCTTTCGTTTAGAAAAGAAAAAAAAGAGAAAAAAACTCGAAGTCCTGCCAACGATCAGCGAAGAGAAGAAGTAAAAAACTCATGCTCGTATTTTAGCACGTTTCTTTTTTTTTTGTTTTTTTTTTCTTCTTTTTTTTCGGAGTATGAAATTCCGGCACGGGCTATTACCGGGAGGGCGTAAAGGTTTTGGTCGGATCTTCAGCCTCGTAGACTCTGTATAGGTACGGATTGTGTAAAAAATTTCACGAACGAGATCTGAATTAACGAGTGGAAGAACCTAAGACTATCAAGACGGGTCCCTCCTCTTCTTCGCCGACCCTATATCTACCTCCTACCCAGTATAGCGCCAACTGGCAGCCCGCTTCTCAGTGTCAATAAGCACGAGGCGTGTGTCTTCGCCTGCCGTTCCGGGTGCGAACCGCTGCTGTTTATGACTTCTCATAACGCGCCATAAATCAGCTGTTACCCTTCTCTCTCTCCCCCGAACTAACCTAACCCTGTCCTTCGCCCAGGTTTTACTAATACACGAATGTTTCCTGTTCTCCGTTTTTTGTTCCGTTTTCTTTTTTTTTTTCGTTTTCTTTGTTTTTTCTTGTTCTTCATTTTATTTTCTGGTTGTTTTATCTTCTCTGATTTTTGCACAAATTTTAATGCGGCGAAGCAGAGCCAGTTCCGTGACGTAAACAATCTTGTCAGATTCCCTTGCGTACGCCGCAGCCTCAGCTTCCGCCTGGTCGACCCTTGTGGTTCCTGGTCCAGGTCGCGAGCTGCACCGGCATCTGTTCTAGGCGGTCAGGCTCGTGGTCGCCCCGGGCACCCATTCAACGGCGGCCCGTCTCGGTCGCGCGCTACTCGTCCGCTTACTCACTCGTTCGTTCACTCGCTCGCTCGCTCATTCATTCATTCATACGCGCGCTGCACGCGATTTGAATCGATAAGCAAACCCCGGCAGAGGCGGGGACCTCACCTCGCGCTGTCTGCCGAACCCACGGTGGCTTTTTGTCTGGCACGCGCTACTCCGAACGCGTACGTGTGCCCAGGACATATTTAACTTCCTCAAGAAGTACCAGCTGGTCCATATTTTTATTTTATTTATAATCTTTGTTTTTTCAATCATTCATTGGCTTCTTTTTCGGAACTACGATCACCCAATCAGCGACCCACAAATTATCTTTTCTTCAAAATTTGTGTGACACATTCGAACCTGGAAAGCCAAAAGTTAGGAAACCTCCGAGCTTCTGATTATCTAACCATTCAAGTCTGCACGTAAAGCACCACAACGACTCGGGACGTTTTTTTCGGTGAAAACGGGCGGCAGGCACGAGTGGAGATTCCATTTCCTGCCGATATTGAGTATGGCTGTTTTATAATATTGTCACCGCATGAATTTGCGGCTACTTTGCGCAAAGGAGGGTACAATGAACATCAGTATGTAGTTCGACCACGTGGCTCGTGCCCTGGAGCGATCAGACGGTTAGACGGTCGAAGGGATGGACGTTATACGGACGTTCGGACGGACGAACGAACGAACGGGTTGTATCGTCGGACTACGGTGGGACAGGGAGACGGACACGGGGACAGACAGAGCTGGAGGCCGCTCATTACGGGCGGCGCATGCAGGAGGAATGCAGCGGCTCTGGTCTCTCTTCGATACAATAAATATAGCATTGGCGATCGAGCATGGATCGAGCCAGCGAACGGACGAACGGGCGAACGGGCGAACGAGCGAACGAGAGACGATGAAAGTCGAGGTGAACCAACTCCCGGACCGACAACAATGCCCGCTGTAGTAACGACATCCAGTTAAATCTGATGCTTGCAAAAAATACACTACTACCTCCAATGTTCAAGACTCGAAGAGCCTAACAGTCTTGGCGCAGCATCAGAGGGACGACAAGCTATTCGCTTCTTGTCGACACTTCGTTGCTGAACTGTGTATTCGGTACTGTCGTTGTCTGTAACTTACTACATTGTCTGCCCTCAACGTTCTGCAGGGATAAATGAACCGATGAATTTTTGACGCGATGTCAGAGATCGGCAGTAACATTACTCGACCGGTTCGCTATATGTAAGACTTTTTAAGAAATTTATTGGCACTTTATTTGATACTTTCAGAAGGAGAAACGACTCTATGGATAAAATCGCCTCTATTACTTCTCAACATGAATACATAGAGGTGAAATTAAAATTTTAACTCAGTATCCAACCATGTTAATGTATCCGAACAAATATCGACCGAGCATGTTGCACTGAAGACAAAAACTTGCAAGGCGTTCCTTTCCATTTCTAACTGCTCCGCCACACTGAAAATGAGCTAAAGCACGGACGAGATGTGAAGTAAATCGCTCAATCGATGCACGAATTTCCAACTGGCTAATGGCAAGATGACGCAAGCCTCTGATGAATGTTTTATAATCAATAGGTTGACTGTTTTCAATGTGACTTTGGCTTATTAGAATATGTGCGTATATTTGAAGCCTGCAGGCAGCGTACTTTTAACTAGATATGAAAATTACAGCCGTGAACAATAAGACAAAAATTTTAGATCTTGAACTTTTTTTTTCCCTGTGCGCGTCTCAGCCTTCAGGGGTTCATTTCTTCGCCAAGAAAGTGTCGAGCGTACTCGAGAATTTCATCAACTTATCGCGCCTTGAGAACGTGACAAGAATTGAGTACGAACTTACACATAACTATGAAGTTTATGTTGCCTTACAGAGTATTCAAACTTCAACTAGGTACTCGTAGGGATTGGAACGAGAATATCATGGGAATATTTATACTAGATGCTGCATTCCCGTACGTGGACGTAGCTTATATCGCAGCTGACAATAAGTGAAATGAATCCATTACAAATTTGTGTTGAATCTCAAACTAATTTCTGAAAATCCTTCCCTCTCACTATCCTGAGCAAATCTATTCCAGGACGTTTCTTCATCATGAGAAACCAGTGGATGTTGAAGTTGAGGATCAAAAGCAGCGTGGAAGACCATTTCTGATAACGTCACACGCGTTATTAATTACCAAGGTTCGGCTGTTTGTAATTAGCGTCCGATCAGTTATAGTTAATTGCTGTACCCCCGACTTTTATGCAGCCGCCCCTTCCTCTTCGTCCTGCGAACTGGACCTGCCACCATTAATTATCCCTTGCCCCGTCTTGACTCTTATTTTAGACTTTTAGCCAGCATATTGGAAACTCTTCTTTTACTCTACTTCGAATTCTGGAGTGGGTAGACAGACGGATCTTATCTGACTTATAATTCTAGCCACCATACTACACCGTCGTAATAAATCTAAAAAATAAATATTAAACGCTCGCGAATCACTCCAAAAATTATTAATTCACATCAGCTAAAGAAAACGTCCCCTTTATTCTGCTATCGAACTCTGAACTCATCGGATTGGAGCCAAAGCGCATCGCCATCCCGTAGAAACGGGAGCCTGTATATCCGGTCCTAGTTTTCGCCAAGGATGAAAGCTCGGTCGCGGGGTCCTGTGACTCTCTGTCAGTGGGTTTGGTCACTCCCGCGTTGATTTATGTCCCATCGCAGAAACCCCTCTGGAGTCTTGCCGGCGATTCGCCGCTTTAAACAATGGAATTGCATCGCGACGTCAATCTCGTTCCATCAATCTCAGCTGTATTCCTTTGCTATTTTATATGCTTCCCCCCATTTATTGCGCCTTATAACTTTCATCCTCTTTAACTTCTCCAGCAGCGAATGAAACGACGATGCCTATTGATACTTGAATCACGATCGTGATATTAATCCTCACACAACTAAAATGTATTCTCCAAGTAAAAATATTCCTGTTTGTTTCTATGATCAGCCATTAGCCTGGAGGGCAAATGCTTCGAACCCAATTACGAAATTCAACCTTTAAGCTGCGCCCGGAAGTTGAACAGGCTCCGAGTGTAGACTGTCAAAAATTTGCGCGTTTTTATGCCTCGCATCAATTGACGTGACGATACACGTATGCATACGCGTATATAGGTATGTGAGTTTAATATGTACGTTTGTATACGAATGTAAGCGAAGAAAGTTATAAGACGAGGTATAACTCATACGCGAGTATAGCCCAACATGTATACGAGCTTGCGCTGACCACTGCATCAATCAATCTTGACGCGAATAATTATTGTTGGCCTGGGAGAGTAACCGTTCTTCTCGACCTCCGCGAACCTTTTGGAACCTCTTTAAAGATTGTGAAATGGGCTTCACTGCCGTATATAACTATATTCATTTAGTTTTTGTCGGCAGATTATTTCAGTTGAGGTAAGAATTCCAAAAAAATCACATTTTATTATCGGCTATAAGTACGATCAAATTTTATATCTGTATGATATATGTGAAAAAGAAGTAGCTTCGATTTAAATTTATGTGGCTCCGAGTCCGAGACAAGAATATTAATCATGCGTCTGTCACTTGACGGTGATTTAAAATCAATTACTGCAATTAGTAACAAGATAAAGTAGATATATTAAGAAAGTGAAAGCGATAAATCGAACATGGGAACGATGATGCAGAAAAAAATGAAAGTGAGTATTGCATGTTACAATTTGACAACATTTGATTAGTAAGTAACTATAATATAAGGTATGTGTGTGTGAAAATATTTTTACCTGTCCGTCCAACAGAGAGCATCGTCGCGGTACCTGAAACAAAAGTAAAATAAATTTATTCCAAAACTGGTTTTAGATGGATACAATTTTGCAACAAATATCTAGCCAAAATTCATTCGCAGCATCAAATAGAAATGAATTCTGACAAATTTCGGCAAAATTGAGATCGCCTACTTCTCTCAGCATTCATGGTCCTAACCGAGGCGTAGTCCAGAACTGATCGATTTTTACGGGCTAAGTCGTAGTTGGGATTCGCATGGGCAGTTATGGATTTGGCGGACGTCATTCGCGTCATTGTAGTCGTTGCATGGTCGGCTACTGCGGCTTTTTACCAAATCACTAATTCGAGTTTTCGTTCTTGACGCCCCGCCTTTTAGCCGTGACCCTCCCGCGCAAGTTCCGTGTCGCGCAGCTTACAGGGAAAAGCTTTTATATGAAAGCTGAGCCATATGAATAAGATCGGCGTCGTAAATTTCAGGCGAACCTAATCTTGCGTTCTACCGTGAGCTAAGAATCCTGCACTTTTAACGCCTGCAACTTGACTTGTCGCTGTAGTGCCTCGGGGGTAGGTATATATTATTTGTAACGTATATAGGTATATACAGTCGACGTAATCGACTACGGAATTAATACCAAACGATTTCCTCGAACGAAATTTGCAACGCTTAAATTGCAATATGAAATATTTCGCACGTACCAATACCATCTGCGTAAGTCTTACCCGAAATTGGAGAAGACTTGGTTACTGGCCACCGCATATGAGATCGGGGTCTCTGGGCCCTGCAGGGCGTTAGCGTAACACGAAAACATGCAACGCGCATCGCTGATTTATACTTGCCATGCGTTATCTGGCTTTTAAGTGCTAAATCCGCTGATGCAAAGATTAAAAACTCGCGCAGGAGCGCGCATTCCTCTGCCGGACGGGGACGACAAGAACCACCAAGACCGGTGCACCTGCGATATTCTTATGCTAACGTCGGAATATTCGGATAACAACCGGCTGTACTTAAGGGACGTCGTACAGTCAAGCTTGAAAAGCGATGCGACGTTCTGCTTGTTACGAGGGCATATATAATCTCACTTCTATACAGTCTACGTCTAACAATCAGGCTCAGAGCGAGATGCGACTATAATACATTTGAATTTTTTTTCTGTATATTTTCAAAACGACAACCTATGTGATTTAAAAATCACATTTTCTTCTCCGTTCATTTTTCATTCATTAAAATAAGTAGTATCATTCAAAAGAATAGTTCATCAAGCTGAGCGTAACAAGTATTCAAATACTCAAAGATATCACATTCATCTATTCGCCCTGTACAGGGTGTATTTCGTCTATGCATTCGTCTCCCTTATGCCGTAACAACGATTCGTTAGTCCAGTCAAGTGTCAGAGGTGTTAAATGGATGCTAATTATATTGCTTGTAATTTTCCACCCACGTAACAGGAACTAAAAAATTAACGAAACAAGGACCAGAAGAATTTCTCTTTCTCGCTTCTTGGTGGGTATATAATTTCGAGTCCTGGGAGAAATTAACTTTACACGCATAGCAAGCAAGTCAACACGTCACCCACGCCTCCGATAATATCCAATAGTTCATAACTCCTCTAGTGGTGCGGATGAGAGGTATAGTAAGAAGAGGAATGGAGAGGGCGTGACGGGACAGCTGATTCACACGGGAAGATCGGCGGGGTCTGTCAACGCGACATGATTTAAAGCCAAATATTACGACAGAGGAGGAATTCCGAAGGCTTTCTAAGCTCCGATCTCACGGGAATATTTTTTGGGGGGAGGGGAGGATAGTCACTGGGAGCTTGACACTCGTGCAGATATTTCGACTACGGTTTATTACCGACCAAGTCTGCCTGGGGTGAAGAGGAACATTGATTTAATGCGCGAGTAATTGGGCGACCGGACGTCTCTATGAGTGCCACCTTCTACCGCTAATGTCCCAAACCCCCCCACACAGCTAGCAACCCTCTCTGTGGCATGCCGAACTCGTTATTGCCGGTTTTATTGCTTCGTGGGTCCTGGAATCGGTGCCAGGCAGGACCTTACAGACGACATCTACTAGCCAACGGGAACCTAAGCGTTTTGGAGAGTGGATAGAGCTTTTCGGAATGATAATATCGTCACGGAAAAGGGTCTTGAAATAAAAGTCTTTCTAAAGCTGACGAATGATAACGTTCGCTATAGAGTGAGGCCGGACCTGGATTCCCAAATACCCCACACTGGAAGTAAACGATGAAGATGTAGTGAATCCCTAATCCCAGCTGACACCTCGTCGGTAATTCTTAGCTCTTGAAAACGCTAAAGGAGTACGGTATACCTACTCTCGGTTTCAAGTGATTTTTTATTTATTTTCGCAAGCTTTGAAGTCTCACGCACCAGCAAGATATCAGAGACTGCTTACAAGGTATATAAGAGAGTATAAAAATAGGTGGTTTAAGACCCTTACATGCCTGCCTCAACAAACTGCAGGTGAGCTGTGAGAAACCCCCGTTATTAAATAACTTGGGATAATTCGTTTGGCTACAGGTGATTTCAGCCGATGTTCGATGTCTCAGATTATCATCTTGCCTAATACTACACCCCTGTTCCGAATTGCGTGAAGCCTAATTCGAGCCAATTTACTATCGACACTGAATTGTTATTACACGGCATTGTTCGGTGTAAGTCCGAGCGTCTCCGGTATATTTATTTTTAATTCTGAGGGGTCATCTGAAATAATTATATGCCACACTTATCCTTAACGTGGCCGAGTAATGATGAGCAGCAGTTGACAGCTAACTGAAATAGTCCTGTCAACTGCTTTTGAGGTGTTAAAAATTCTTTGCGGTAGCCAGAATCCAGCATTGTGCATTTAACAACTAGAAGGGGACAGGCTTTTCGCATCGAACTCAAATCTTTCGTCACACGCAAAGCGTTACGACGAACTCGTGGGGGCATAAGGCATTTAAGAATGTTTTACAAGTCGTCGTAATACGCATATGGGTTCGGGTTGTGGGAGCAACTCGGGGTCGGTCTCGTAGCTGCACACGTGTCGCGCGAGCTCCGGCGTCACATCCCCCTGGTGTAAAGTTAAACTTTGGTAACACCGGGTGTACGAAATGTCTATTCTCTAGGCATCGGCCATGGGCCACGGGGATATGTCCCAGGCTCCATGCCCTGGCAAGGGATTTTCGAAGTGTGGGGAATCGTATAACGACGATCCGATGCGTCGGGACGTCGTCGTCGTAAGTCATGCTTCGGAGGAGCTACCACTCGCGCTTTGAACTTCAATCGCGCGTTTGAGGCACTACGCGTTGTTACGACGTCGAGAACTACCTCTGGGTTATGCCTCCATGAACCTCGCCAAAGGGTTTGATACGCGCAGTGTCGCAGCGTCACAGCGTCGCGACGTCCGACTACACACGTCAAAGTAGCCCTTTGTGATACTGCCGGTCACGTGCTGAATTGAGACATCAGAGAGTAGTATCTCGCGAGGTAGGTACTTAAATCTCGGTGTAAAACGAACCCGCAGTATATTGCCAACGAGATGATTAACGATTAAAGAATAAGAGTACCCTGCACTGCCGCTTTGTAAACCGGCTTATTCTTAACGCTGCGCCGATACGCAACCCTAACTAGAAGTTGTAGTAGACCTTAACAAAACACTAAGATTCTCATAGTCGGAAGTAGTCGAAGTAAGAGTATTTATCGTAAGAACTCGGGTAACTCGTTACTTCGATTCTAGATTCTTTTGATCTCCGATAGTTCGAAGAATTCAAACCCCTTCATTATCAGATGAATAGATAACTTTTTGATACCACAAAAAGGTAAAATATTCGGTAACTTTCGTGCGGTATATAATGAAGTGCACTTTTTGGATACTGGAAATTTAGAAATCGTTTGAATCAAAGTTGAGGTAAAATACGCAGAAATGCACTCGGCATACTCCGGCAACTGAAGTGATGGTATTTTCGGTTCTCAAAAATTCTGTTGCCCTGCTCCGGGGCAGTGCTCCCCATGTCCATCGTCCGCTCGCATCATCGCATAACTTAAGTTTTTCTACCGTGGCCTGCCCGAGGCGGAGCCCCGAAAAACAGCTGATTAATCGAAACCGCACAGATACATTCCTGGCCGTGCAGGGCCCCCATCACCACGCATGCAGGTATATATTGAAGACGCGTTTAGCTTGGTTCCCTCGTGCTTTGAGCCCGTGTTCCACGAGCTAAGCGATGGGGTTTCGGGGGGTAATGAACACAGAGAAAGGGACAAACAATCGCTGTCACGCAAGCTTGTCGACATCTTCGGCAAAAAAACGAGACAAACTTCTTTCTGATTGTTTCAATTAAACAATAGACGACCGTTAGTCAGACCAGGCATTTTCGACGTTCAATAATTACATATCCTATAAGGCCATCGCCTCAAACAAAGAGTATAACATCTTTCTGTAAAACAAAGATTATCGGAACTTCGACTTAGAGCACAACAATCCATTCAGGCACATCAAAAGGTTGCAAATTTCAAGCTGATTGACATCCTATGATCCTTGACGGACGGCTGTGGATATTTGTTGTGAGTGCTAATCAATCTATTTATTTTAGACATAGTGTGATCAGTGTTTAATCTCTTTTTGAACTGATAATTTGTGACGAAATTGAGGGATTTTTATATAATTGGACGTCCAAGTCATATAATTTCACTATTGTACAAGGTTGAACACGTTGATCTAACGAAGTATTTCCATGGCATTGCTTTCCTGACATGGAGAAAAACTTACTCTTAGAAAACGACTGGAGTCTCGTAAAAGCGATTGAAGCGATTCGAGGAAGCTATGCAATCCCCGAGTCGCCGAAACATTCCGATAACCGTCTGAAAATGGGAATCTGACGTTGGTAACGAGGCACCCGAGGGATACCGTGAAGACTTGCCAAGTTCCCGTTCGTTTTTCACGCCATTTTTTCACCTTAAATATTCGATGACGAATTGACGACCCTCGACGTTCGCGCGACACCCCAGGAAACGCCCGGTTTCTATACGTTCAGTATACGTCGACTACTTCGCCGAAGACCAACCTACGTTGGTAAGAAGATGGACTGGGGAGACAGACGGAGGCCAAACGAGTGCCACGAACGTTTGCGACGTTTCGTGTTTTGCCACGATACGTTCGGACGCCGCACCGTAATTATTGGACACTGAAAGAAGCCACGGGGCACACTGCCAGTGCCTTGGCTCTGGGTACGGACACGCGTTATGGCAAGGAATGCGAGCTACCGGTATCTCAATATCTATTGCCAGTGCCACGGGCCTCTCCCTGGGGCTACGAGAAGTATTCGGAGTTGGCAAGAAAAAACCATTCGTAGACAGTGTCAAGGAGGAACAGGATAAGAAATCAGGGGTAGACGAATACCGGCGAACCTGCAGCACGAGGACCAACGCCTAATTCTCGATCAACCTCATCAGATCGCTTTTCGATCGATTAATTTAATTGAAACTATCTAGACTTATGCATTATCTGATTTTCACACCATAATTCGGAAACTGGGTTTGATTTATAATATCAATAAACAATTTGGCTATCAATAAAAAATTAGCTTCTAACAGCACCGTTTGACATGTTTGAATAATTAAACCATAGAGAACGACGCAGTTTTTCATAATTCCTTTTTCAACCTTATCAAATATTCATAAACAGAATGATGCCATTGGATATAAATAAAGTAAGCGTGTGAAATAAATCGAAACAATATTATTATAATTGGCATATCTCCCTAACAGCGTCAGAAAGCTGTCTCCACACAGGAATACTTCAGTGTGTAAATTTCGAATAAAAATATTAGATGATTTCATAATGAAAAAACATCATAGTGGCACGAGCGGGCCTCTTTTTAAATCCAACACCTGAGTTAAAGGTTCAACGACCCGCTAGTTAATTGGGTAATTATGAAACCTATGGATATCTTGCTGTCATTTCAATGATTTGCGTGCGAGTATTAAGTGGTGCTAATTTGCATAGAAGTATAGCAACAAATGTTAAACATAGCCGCTGTCAAACTGCCACACACAATGCAATTCACAACGTGTTTTATTTTATACACACGTAGCCAGATCAGGTCCAGAGCTCATAACTGTCAACTGTCAAAAAACTGACGGAGTTTTGATTGGAGTGAAATATAAAACTACGTGGGACCCCTTTTCTTGGTCAGCACACAATGTGGCTATGACTTATGTCTACATATGTATATAGATTATTTTTTTTATTTTTTTTTATATAGATTATTGGTATATTTTGCAAATTCAAATGCACCTTGTGCCTTCCTCAGAGTAGATTCAGATTACTAGGGATTTATTGCCACATTATTGCAAATGTATATGTGAAGGTAGTTATCTCCTTGCCATACTCATCATAGTAGAGCAAAATTCTTACTGCCCAAACACAACCGTAACTTGATACAAACAATTTTTGATCTACAAGACGTAAGTACTGGCTTCTGAACTAGGCAGGAGAATAGCTTGAGTCGCACTGAACCGAGCATCTCCTAGTTCATGCTATTTCTATCAAGATGTAAAGTGAGCATCAAACAGGGCTGGTCTAGTAGGAAGGTATATTGTGCGATTTTTTCAAATTATACTGGTATTCTTGAAAAATAATTATATATCTGCCTATCTAGTGTTTCTTTGATTGAGAAATTTCATCCAACGATATTTTCCATGAACTACTTACATGATTATTTATTATTTAATCACGTATACCGATTTAGCCATGTATTTACATATCTTGAAAAATATTATATTTTTCACATTCTCGTACTCGTTTGTGATAACACTAGGTGTATGTAAATATGCATACTCTCATTTCCACGTACAAATAAACCATAACCCGATCTCATTCTCGCTGGTACCATTTTAGATGGCATTGAAAGCCGTGTATACTTTCACAGATGACACGTCGTGGCCGATAAATATAAAATATTTTACAAAGTTTGGCTGATACATAAATGCTGAAATTATTATTAATCTATAGTGATAGCACCCGGTGCGATAAGTCACATAACTAATTGGGGAGATACCCTGACCTGCTTCACTCCATGTTTGCATAATTATGCATATATGTAGAGCCCCGCCCCGCAAAATTTCAGAAGGTGTATATAAACACTGCAAACCGAATGCAGCATCGTCAAACAAGTCTGAAGACTGTTCAGCGACACATCTAATTACGATGCGTTTCACTCTGTTCATCGTGCTTTTCGTCGGCTTGGTAGCCTTTGTAGCAAGTCAGCGCTGCAATCCAAACCGATGCAGACCCCCTTGTGGACATGGTGAAGAGTGCTATTTGGAAGTCGTTCAATGCGTCAGAGCTCCGTGTCCTCCTATACCATCGTGCAGACCTATTCGACGCCCCTACTAAATTGATCCGAAATTCATCACTACGATTGACCTGCCTGGTTTAAGACTGCAGCAGAAGAATAAATGACGACTCCGTTTTCGCAGCCCCTCTACAACCTCCAAGCATACAAGATATAACAAGTAATCACATATTTCTGTATAATGGATAACGACTGTGTCAGAATAAATAAATAATCCATATGTCAAGTTAATGACTCGAATCATTGTTTCGAATTCTATTATCTATATCCTTTTACCTCATCCATCCTTGGCCATAAAGTGACGCTCTAAAGTTCCCATTTATATCACCAGTTAATACAGCGAAATCACTCGTCGGAACAGAAAGACTACCGACCATGTGAATTAAACCAGGTAATTGGGTTCAAATTCATTTCCTATGTTATATCAAATACCTTGCATATTATCATTCATAACGATTCACCATGGGCGAATGCATGATAATAAATGCACTGCTACCTTTCGACAGCAAATCTGCAGTCCAAACCTGGAATATGGTGCGAGCTTGCCACGCTCGTTCAAAACGACATATAACTATATGCAATGACTAGCCACGAAAAGTAGAGGAACGTTCGCGACATACAATAGATAACCCATTGCTTGTAACCACTAAACTGTGAGTTGGAATAAGCGCAGCAAATATAATGCAGCAAAAATAACACCACAGCGAAAGAGGAAAAAAAATTACACTCACACAATAATTACACCGCGGTAAGAGCAAACAAAACAAAAAGAAAAAATAGTAATAACCTGTCAAAATAGGGAACTATCACTCACCCACAATCTGAATAAATACTTCAAAATAAAAGGAAAAAGTATAATAAATAATTGGATATCGAAAATATTATTCGTCGTTTGTTTCATCTACTATACTCCATGCGAAACTTCATTAGAATGTTGTTTATTTTATCATCTGAACAAACCATAATTCAGTTATTCTTGCATTATTTACTCGTTATTGCGTTATAAAGTTACGCATCACTTCGCTGTCGGTATATAAATGGGAGCAATTCGAGAACTTTGGTAATCAGAAAATTATTGTTAATCAGCTGAAAGACTATCAGACCACAATGCGTTTCGCTGTGCTCTTCGTTGTTCTCTTCATTGGTCTAACGGACTTTGCCCTGGGTCAAGACGAACCAGGGAATGAACCAACCTGCGAGGGATTCGTGTGCCCACCTGGTCAGGAGTGCGTCTTGGTAACGAACCCATGCTTCGTCGCTCCGTGTCCCATTGAGCCAGAATGCAGAGATAAAGTTCCAACCTGCAAGGGATTCCTATGCCCACCTGGTCAGAAGTGCTACTTGCAAACAGTCATCTGCATCCGTGCTCCGTGCCCCCCTCAACCGACCTGTGGACCAGATTCTCACGAAAAGTGGTAATTTCATGGGCCGTCACCTTACTCCGATTGACTCATGAAGATAAGGACAAAATCAACCAATTCCTCGACTATCTCGGGATTCGAAGGAAAAATTAGCGATATTGCGAGTAAGGGTGTACAATACGGTTTAAATAAATCGCTCAGCAACTGATTCAGCGTTGTATTATTAATGTTGCCAGTGTTTAAATTGACCTTTATCCTTCAACGCTCATTTCTTCCCTTCCATTGTCGCTAGCCCCCAGTTTGAAACATGCAATCCTCCGTCCGCTTAATTTTAAACTAACTTTTTCATCACCTCAGGAGTTATAATTTGACCGAAGGCCTCGTATTTTTACAGAAATTTATACCGTAAGAACGAAACTGATTGAAACTGATTGACTTCACCGACTTCACCGCATTGAACGTTGTGTATATTTTCACAGATGACACGTAGTGGCCGATAAATATAAAATATTTTACAAACTTTCGCTAATATGTACATAAATGCTGGAATTAATATTAATCTATAGTGATAGCACTCGGTGCGATAAGTCACATAACTAATTAGGGAGATACTGACCTTATCAATGTTTCACTCCATGCTTGCATGAGTATGTAGGTATATCTGAAACCTCCCGCAAAGCTTCAAAAGGTGTATATAAGCACATGCAAACCGAATGCAGCATAGTCAAACAAGTCTGAAGACTGTTCAACGACACATCTAATTGCGATGCGTTTCATTCTGTTTATCGTGCTTTTCGTCGGCGTAATCGCCCTTGTAACAAGTCAAGGCTGCAATCCAGACCCATGCAGACCTAATCCTTGTAAACGTGGCGAGGAGTGCTATTTGCAAGTCGTGCAATGCATCAGAGCTCCGTGTCCTGCTATCGCAGCGTGCAGACCTATTCGACGCCCCTACTAAATTTACCCGAAACTCATAACTACGATTGACCTGGCTGGTTTGAGACGGTGTGAATCCGTTTGAAGACTACAGTAGAAGAATAAATGACAACTCCGATTTCTCCAGCCCCGGTACAACCTCCAAACATACAAAATAACAAGTAATCGCGGATTTCCGTATAATGGATAATGACTATATCAGAATAAACAAAGAATCTATACATCGAATTGATGACCTGATTTATTATTTCAATTTCCATCATCTGAATCCTTTTACCTCATCCATCCTTATCCATAAAGTGATGCTTTACGGTTTCCATTTATTTCGCCAGTTAAAATACAGCAATCACTCGTTGGAACGGAAAGACTACCAGGTATTTGAATTAAACCAGATAATTAGGTTTCAATTTATTCCCTATGTTATATCAAATACCCTGCATATTATCATTCACAACGATCCATCACAGACGAATGCATAATAACAAATACACTGCTACCTCTCGTCAGCAAATCTGCAGTTTAAAACCGAAACGTGGTGCCACGCTCGTTTGGAAACAACTTATACCTATATGCAATGACTGACGAACAAAATTACACTGACAGACTAATAAATTTCTACAAAAACGAAAACAAAAAACTACTGATAAACCTAGACAACATGGCAGATTCGTACCTAGCCATGAAAAATAGAGGAACTCACGCACCATACAATAGATAACTCTCTGCTTGTAACCACTTAACTATGAGTTGGGATAAGCGCAGCAAATATAACGCAGGAAAAATAACGCCACAGCAAACGAGAAAAAAATGTTACGGAAAAATATCTATGTTTATACCCACACAAATATTACACCACAGCAAGAGCAGACAAAATAAAAAACAATAATGATACATAACATGTCAAAATAGGGAACTATCACTCACCCACAATCTGAATAAATACTTGGAAATAAAAGAAAAAGCTATAATAAATAAGTCGATATCGAAAATATTATTCGTCGTTTGTTTCATCTACAATGGTCCATATGAAACTCCATTTGAATGTCGTTCATATTTTCATCTGAACAAACCATAATTCAGTTATTCTTGCACCACTGCCCCTACCTCGCCATTGCATTATAAAGTTACGCATCACTTTGCTGTCAGTATATAAGTAGGAGCAGTCTGAGAACTTTGGTTATCAGAAAAGTATTGTTCATCAGCCGAAAGACTATCAGACTACAATGCGTTTCGCTGTGCTCTTCGTTGTTCTCTTCATTGGTCTAGCGGACTTTGCCCTGGGTGAAGATGAACCAGGGAATGATAAACCAACCTGCGAGGGTGTCCATTGTCCACCCGGTCAGCAGTGCTGCCTGGAAGAAACCAATTGCGATAGCCCCCCGTGCTTTATTGGGCCAATATGCAAGGACGTCAGACCAACCTGTAAGGGATTCGAGTGCCCGTCTGGTCAGGAGTGCTTCTTGCAAGAAGTTCAATGTATCGTTCCTCCGTGTTTCCCTGTACCAGCTTGCAGACCGAAAAAACCTTCCTGCAAGGGATTCGAGTGCCCATCTGGTCAGAAGTGCGTCTTGGTAACAAACCCATGCCTTGTCGCCCCGTGTCCCACTGAGCCAGAATGCAGAGATAATCTTCCAACTTGCAAGGGATTCCCTTGCCCACCTGGTGAGAGCTGCCACTTGAAAGATGTCGTCTGCATTCGTGCTCCGTGCCCCCCTCAGCCGACGTGTAAACCAGACCAACCCCAAAAATGGTGATTTCATGGGCTGCACCTTACTTCGATTGACCCATGAAGACAAGGACAAACCAACCAATTTCTCAACTATCTCGGGAATGAAATAAAAAATTACCGATATTGCGAGTAAGGGTGTACAATATACGATTTGAATAAATCGCTCAGAAACTGATTCAGTGTTGCATTTTTAATGTTGCCAGTGTTTAAATTGACCTTTATCCTTCAACGCTCATTTCTTCCATTCCATTGTCGATAGCTCCCAGTTTGAAACATGCAATCCTCCCTCCGCTTAATTTTTAACTAACGTTTTCATCACCTCAGGAGTTATAATTTGACCGAAAGACCTCATATATCCGTGTCTTCCTCTAACTGCGTGCAGACCTATTCGACGTCCCTACTAGATTCATCCGAAACTCATCACTACGATTAACCGGCATGGCTTAAGACGGTGTGAATCCGTTTGAAGACTGCACTGACAGACTAATCAATCGCTGCAAAAAAAAAAAACTAACAAATCTAGACAACATGGCAGATTCGTAGCTAACCACGGAAAGTAGTGCAACGTACGCAACATACAACAGAGTGAATCCACTGCTTGTAACCGCTAGACTATGAGTTGGAATAAGCAAAGCCAATTAGATAAGAATAACGCCAAAGCAGAAATAAAAAAAAAAAAAAAACTACGGAAGAATATCTATACGTTTATACGCACGCGATAATAAGACCGTGGTGAGAGCAGACAAAAAAAAACGGATAATAATACATAAAATTGTCAAGACAGGGAACTATCATCCACCCACAATCTGAATAAATATTTCAAAATGGAAAAAAAACTATAATAAATAAGTTGGCATCGAAAATATTATTCGTCGTTTGTTTCATCTACAATGCTCCATGCGAAACTTCAATAGAATATCGTTTATTTAATCATCTGAACAAACAATAATTCAGTTATTCTTGCATACCCAATGTTATCTCCTCGCTATTGCGTTATAAGCTTATGCATGGCTTCGTTACTGTCAGTATATAAGCAGCGGCATTTCGAGTGCTTTGGTACTCAAATAAGTATTGTTCATCAGCCGAAAGACTATCAGACTGCAATGCGTTTCGCTGTGCTCTTCGTTGTTCTCTTCATCGGTCTAGTGAACTTTGTCGTGGATGGAAATGAACCAGATGGTAAACCAACCTGCGACGGTTTCCCTTGTCTACCCGGTCAGAAGTGCGTCTTGAAAGAATCCCATTGCCGATGGCCTCCGTGTCCTGTTTGGCCGATATGCGAAGAAGCAAGACCAACCTGTAAGGGATTCGAGTGCCCACCTGGTGAGGAGTGCTTCTTGCAAGACGTTCAATGCTTCGTTGCTCCGTGTTACCCTGTACCAGCTTGCAGACCCAAAGTACCATCCTGCAAGGGATTCGACTGCCCACCTGGTCAGGAGTGCTACTTGAAAACAAACCCATGCCTCATCCCTCCGTGCCCCACTAATCCAGCATGCAGGGATAAACTTCCAACCTGCAAGGGATTCCCTTGCCCCCCTGGTGAGAGCTGCCACTTGGAAGATGTTGTCTGCATTCGTGCTCCCTGCCCCCCTCAGCCGACGTGTAAACCAGACCAACCCCAAAAATGGTGATTTCATGGGCTGCACCTTACTTCGATTGACCCATGAAGATGAGGACAAAATCAACAAATTCCTTAACCATCTTGGGAATGGAATGAAAAATTAGCGATATTACGAAGGGTGTACAATACGGGTTGAATAAATCGCTCCATAAATGATTCAGTGCTGCATGATTAATGTTGCCAGTGTATAAATTGACCTTTATGTTTCGACGCTCATTTTATCCTTTCCAGTGTCGATAGCTCCTAGTTTGAAACATACAATATTCCGTCCGCTTGATTTCAAGCTAACTTTTTCATCACCTCAGGAGTTATAATTCGACCGAAAGCCTCATATTCCTTATAGTTAGATTCAGATGGTATAAGAACGAAACTGATTGATTACAGTAAAAGATAATTCTTACTCGACTCGGTTGAAATTGTGGAAATTTTATCTTCACAAAATGATATAATACACATTTTGAAACATCCAAATAACAACGAAATAATAACTTGGCACATTATTTTCCCAAACGATGAAAGTTCGTGCATTGACTTATAGCTTAAAACTTGCCAGAAAGATACAACAAAATACCGGTTTGGTCAAAATATTCGAGCGATCTAATATTATTCAATAACCTGCAGCAAACCTGAATCATGACGGCAGATAATAGGCTCTATAGGTCGGTGTTCGATATCATGTCTACCTACTTGTTAGCACGGATATCCTCAAAGCTTTGTAGCGCGTAGCTATATAAATTCAGAGCGCCATCCTCGAATAGCATCAGAGAGAATTTCTTCGTCAAACAAAACCTTGCATTACACAACCGCTGTAATGCACTTTGCCGTTTTTCTCACCCTCGTATGCAGCCCGCAGCAACCACCACCATCACTCTCGGTTTGTATTTAGTTTTTTGCTCCATATTACGATGAAGATGTAAGGAGCTTGAAGGTTCCCGATACCCCCCAATCATTTTGCACTTATAGAAAATTTTTATTCTAAATCATATTTTTTGAATACCATGATTTTGAAACCGGCAAATCTATTTCTATGTTCAGTATTGTTTCGTCACAGAGCTTCACATCGCTGTAGTGATGCCCTATAATAGATCGGAGGTATTTCTGAGTTCTATAGTCCCCATTGTATCTAAAAGTTATTTAAAACTCTGGGCTGACGGGTTTCTACTAATCTGGCGTTTAAGTCTGTCGAATGTCGCCGCGTGTCGTCAGCGTGTGGTTTCAGGCCGGACGTCACTTCTCATTTAGATAACACGGTATTCGGGAATTACCAACTCGCCTGTATCCCTAGACGCAGCATGCACCATGCCACGTCAAGTTCTCTATCCTCGAGTCATGTCTCCACTATTAATTTCAATGACTGAGATAAGCGGGGACCACCCTAACCGCACGACTATTGTTGTATTCCGATTAAAACAATTAAAAAAACAAACAAAAAGTATTCGACCACCGACTTACGACGATCTTGCACTCTGAGCTGTTCACTCGGCAAAGCTTTACCGGGATAGAAATTTTCCTGAGAACGGTATATCCTATATAAACAGAATATGCTTAATTCTCAGTAATACCAAATAATTTTCAACTTCAGTTGCAAGATAGTTTCACGCGTAGCCCTGGAGCTACTTCCCACGTATGTGGATCGTTCAATCGTTGAAGCACGACGCAAAAGCTGGGAGCAACTACGTCGAGTGACCGGGTGCAGGTTGATCGCAGTACGACACCCACACATGGTCGTAAAATTGGATTATAAATTAAATTTAGCAAATGTATTTATTCATTTGATCGGACACGTTCACAAGCCTTGCACATTAAAAAGCTGTGAAGAAAATAAAATATAGCGTCAAATAAGTGGAAACTATTACAATGTGACGTGTGGAATTTAATATTAAAGTTTGTAATATACGGTCAGAGCCGTGGGGCGGGAATCGATCAGAAGTTAACAAGTTGAGCTTTACGGCTTGACACACCAACACAACACCTCGGCCCTCAGTTTCCGTTAGCTCGACGTCGCACTGAAAGAACGCCGAACCTAACAATTTCTTTGGCGGTATTATTCGATGCAATTGACGAAACACCCACATAAAAACTTCTACCTACCTTGCGGCTTTGACGATTATCAAAACAGAAAAACTTTCGACTTTCTGGATGGACATCTCGCTTTACGGTGATTCAAAGAAAAACTTAGATACCAGACGAAGGCCTGATTAAAATATATTTATATCCCAGATCACTTTAGGACCCGACAGTATTATATCACGATAGACCTCGTTTCAAAACTATTTCTGACTAAACGTTTGATAATCTAGAACAAAGAAGCTTTAGATATAGCTGAAAGTGAGGCTTGAGAGAAGTGGAGATACTTAAATAACGAATGGTTACGAAGGGGTGAAGAAGGCAAAGAATAATAAGCAGAGATAGTTGAGGATCTCGACGTAGCGTTTGGTTATCGTAAGGTGTCGCACATTTCAAGTAAAAGCTGGAACTTTGAACGAAAGAAAAAAGTTGTTTGGAAAAACACGAGATTTCAATTAAAGAGACAAGCTTAGTAATGAGGCACCCTGGATTTATTAGCTCAGAGTCCGGGTCCCAGATCGTCTGCGTGTGAGCGGCGAAGCCTCGAATAAGAACCCAAAAATGGTCCCGCAACAGTTTCGAGGGTCTTGACTCGAAATTCTCCTTTTCAAGGATGTTCCTCATTTGCATCGGTTCGAAACTCATTATTGTTTTGTGACTCAGCCGCTCCCGTTTAGATAGTTCCTTTCACCTCTTTCTTAATTTTGCTTGTACCCCAATCAGCCACCGTCGATTACAACGTAAACGACCCGAGTCTCGTGGAGCATCTTATCTCCACACCTTCTCTCCAAAAGCTATCAAATTGGACGTCGACAAATCGTGACGAAGAATCGTATACCTAATGATTAACGAAATTTTATGGGCAGGTAGCACGGAAACACTTTGATTATATAACCGTGTTTTGTAAGGGAATTGTCAGTGTCTTTCATACCTTGGTTTCAGGTTTTCACACGTCAGTAACTATAATTACCTCCATTTCCATTCGTAAACTAACCTAACCAAACCCAGTATAGATTGTGACTTGGTATAGTAGAACCGCTTTTATCAACCTTATTACCATGAGTCCATAAATCAATTTTCCGTTAACTGTTACAACGAGTACTTATACAATTAGTAATGAGCGAGTTAACTAGACGTAAACCATGTTAAGAATAAGTGTAAACTATGATAGAAGCCAATTACGACATCATGACGCCGATTATTAAATTCATGACCCTATACTGCACACAGTTATTAATTAATTGATATAAATCGAAAATATTTTTGTACCTAATCAGCTGTCGCAGATTTAGAAGGCATTATGTATGTAGTCTCATTATACCATCAAGCGACGTATCATACTTCCCCGCCAATCAGTGCAAATAATCTTAAACAATGGGCACACTAACTACATAATCAATTGTCTTTACGCAATCAGTATAAACAGAAGACACAGAGAAAGAGAGATGTTCTACGGTAGCAATGACGACTCGAGATAAAGATCTGCTCGTCGCCTCGTTAATGTCCCTTTTACATTTTACAACCGCCGTGCTGCTGCTGTTGCTGGGCCCTAGGGCCCCTTGGGACCGATGGGAGTGGGGACAGATCGCGTGACAGATTAAGCCAGTCAAGATAGATATTGTTAGTGTCTTGTATCGGCATTTCCGCGCCTAATGAAGGGCCGGTTCGTGAGGCCCGGTTCAATAGGGTTGTGCATCCGCGATCACAACCGGTCAAGCCAAATTCAAGACAGAATTTATTACTGGACCTTGACAGTAATAATATGATTCTTGATCCATCTAACGTCAGAATTTCCACAGGAATTTATATCTATAACCTGATCGAAAACGCTGTTGATTCCTAAATCTTATATATGAACAGTTATTTACCGTTTGTGTTAGAAAATTTCGTGGTATTTAAATCGGTGTACAGAAAGAACTGTTCATCGCTCATGAATTTCTGCACTTTTATACGAGACATAATACGATGATAATTTCAACGGTATGCTGAATTAAAAAATATTGCAAGATGCAAAACTGAAGGTAAGAAGGAATCGATACCAATCGGTAGCACGTCGATTGCACCTCGATTGCCGGCGGCCTTCGCTGCTTTGCGTACCCCTCATTATGTATAACATAATATCTTATCGAATCTTGAATGTGATCTTGAAATACCTTCGGAATTATGGACAAAAATAACAATCTCTGTTCGCAGTATTGCGTCGGGGTTTCTTCGTGCAATGGAAAAAGGAAAAAAAAAAACTTTCGCATATATAATGACCGTACAAAATTATACTTGTTGCTGGAAATATTGAAATTAATATGGATCGATCCTTCTCCAAATATAATTTGTTCTGTATAATCAACGAAGCAATTAATCAGAACGATTTTCAGAAAAGTTTTATTCTAATCAGTCCATTGTACCTACGTCACATCATTGGTGACTAATTATTGTAAGCTGCAGCTTGCCAGAGTGATGAAAGTTCGGAAATTTAATGTACTTATTAAAGGAAGTGTCAATTCGGCCTACCGAAATGTCGACCCATCTTCAGATAAAGCAAAAGATTGATTTTACATTTTTATGGATTATGTATCTGAGCTTCTAGTAAAATTCAGAATCGTTGAAATCTCAGACTTACAAAATTAAGGATAGGATTTTTCAATTAATGATTGACTATATAATTAGTGAGAATATTACGTTAGTATTTAACAAAATTAATGTTTCCAAAATCAACGATCAATTGAAAAATTTGCATGTATAACCGGATGCTGTTATACATGTATACGTATCTCCATAATACTTCGACTATTATTCAACATGGCAAACGAGCGAGACAAATGAAGTGTAACTAATTATCTGAATGTGGTGAAGGCGCGTGAGATCTTTACATGCCAACCATGCAACATATACGTCTAAAAATGGAAGACTTGAAATGGATGTTCTATAACGATTGGTAATCTGCGAACTGAATAATCTTGGCAAAAGGCACAAGGCTCCATCTCGTTAAGAATTCACCGTTCTAGGTATACGTAAACCATCTACATACATCGTGCAGTATTGCCTCGATAATATCATGAGCCAAATGAAACTCAATAATGATGTACCCCTGTCATAACTCATCTTAATCGAAAATTCAGAGAATAATTTATAACGAATCTTTTATCCACAGTCTAATTGATACGATTAATCTGATGGCTGAATCTCTTTTTCGTTTTTGGTAATTCGAACCTTCAGAATGCTATGGTCACAGGAATGAAGTCAACGGTCCAGATATCCCAAGATCGACTGAAGTTTAAAAAAAAAAAAGCAATGGCTGAACCTTTCAGCGCGACTTTGTATTTCAGAGACGTTACAGCACACAATATCATTTCAAAGTCAATTCGGAGTGGTTTCAGTCGGTCCATTCCGATTTATTTCATCAGGCTGCATGAGCAACTCACGGCACCAGTCCGTCTGTATCGAATGTCTTGACTTTGCCCTACGTCGCGTTACGTCGCGTTACGTACATTACCGAATACGTTAATCAGTTTGGCTCGCTCCTTGGATGGAGAAGCCGAGAAGCTGGCGAGCTTCTTGCCCACCACTTCTCGTAGTCCCTTATTCCCCTCCGATCAGTAACCCATGTACCAACGCACTCAAACTCGCAGCCACAATCTCCCGAGCAAAAGGCAGGCCTCCAGTATATCCATGAATAATACACGCGCGGCACAATTAGCTCCACCGTTTCCAATTTAATCGGCGAATTATCAGCCCTACAGAGAATGGAGACTTGATCTAGTAAAAAACTGAGCGAGTATAGTAACGACCTGCCGCAAGTCACTCGAAGGAAACGCTGTCATTCGCCACACAGACTTGCGCATGTAGTCGTTGACGTTCGATTTTCACAATTACAAAGATTTGTGTCACAGATAAAGACTGAAATACTAATTTCATTAGTAGATGGTACAATTATCACTAAATACGTATCCTTGATATAAAGATATAGTAAGATATTATAGCTGCATTCTCCTCCTTGGTTTCAACTTCTTCTCTATAATTGATGATAGACTAAGTCTACAAGCTTAAAAATTTCCCTACTCAAAATATCGATAAACAGTCTTATTTTTCTGATTATTTGCCCGGTGACCCCCCGGTCGCTATATTCAGTTCGCAAATTGATACGCTGATTCCTTGAGTACCGCGGAAAGGTTTATTGGCTACGGGTAATTTGTTGTCACGATATTCGCGGCCATAGCTGGATGCTAATTAAAACAGGTGTTAAACAATGAACAATCACCGATGCTGCAGCTCTACTTAACGAAACTTGCATCCAGTACCTGTAGTCTGCCTGTTTATATTACAGCTGCCACCTATGGAATAGCTTATCACATTCTTTCCTTCCTCCCCGTCTTGAACCCACAGCCTACGACGTGCGGGTAGTGCAATAAGTATAACACGGTGACGCAACGTGTGATTAAGTTAGGCACGTTGCTTTGAACGTACAATATCGATTCAAACTATTTTGAAAGACTTCGTGCAGTACGTTGGGTCACAATTATTATGTAATCGGTCTAAGAGTTTAAGGAATAAATTACCCGAAATAAGGAGTCGCGATACTATATACGAAACCGTGTAAAATAAATGGTCGAAGTTGCTAGTTGGGTAGGGTGAGGTAAACACTCCTATACACTTAGACTGTAAGGGACATTCTCTCAAGGGACCGACGACCCCAAGATCGCCATTCCCACCCCTCTGAAATGCGACCATCTCGCGATGTTTCGGACTTTATCTCCTCGTATCTTGACAGTACTGTACGTACCGAGAGAGACATGTACATGTAGGCCTCGTTCCGTGAGTACGACCCTCGTAATCGCGTTCACCAACACGCTGAGGTCGTCGGCGCGGAGTTCACGAGCCAGTCTTCTTCGCCATCATCTATCACCGCGTCCCATATCTTCCCGGCCATAATTATCACGTCGGTACATTCATCTATTTTAATAACGATATCACTTAGCAGCGAGCACTACTCAACCTTCAGGTGAATGGGCTGGAATTCTCTGTGGGAGATGGATCACCCGCGGCTGACCACCTTCATTACTGTATATTATTATACCTTATACCTATACAAGTAATCTTCTCGACGCCAATCGCCCTTTTTATTTCTGTTATCAGTTCTCCAACTGCTTTTGGTAGAGATTGACTCTACAGAAAAAAAATCAAATCTTGTGCCGACTGTTTCTGAATTATGTTTTTTCATCTTCACACACCATATCTAACGGTCGCCGAAAGACACGCCACAATTATACACTTGTCAGACGCCTTATCAACTCTTGGGATTAAATTGATTGGATAGATTCTCCCGAAAATCTAATTATATTTTACTTTTAATTATTTAAAAGTCTAGGGCACACTGGGAAGTCGAGTCTGCCCTGAAGTGCACGGTGCAAGTGCGACTCTCACAGAAAGCGTGGAGACTTAGGTAGCCTTTAGTCTTACCCGGTGGTTATTTCTTTTTCATTAAATGAAAAGATTTTCTGAACTTTATTGCCGGTTGTTAGGGTACAGTGTTTGTTGATTACTGTGTCCAGGGTTCCCGTCTCTCATGCAGAGACTTGCCGCCAACGTTGTAGATGAAGCCCACAATGAGGTAAAATAATGAGTAAAATCATCACCGGTTTGCTTGACATAACGGCCTGGCGTTGTTTGCACAGCGGGCGGTTTACCGCAGGCCTTAACGCATCGTTGAGAACACGTCAAGTCACCACCGACTGATGAGACGCCCCTCTGGCCGAGTCTTCGATGTCAGATTTCTCCCAGGCTTTAATTTTCGAATGTATCTAATCGTCGAAAGCTTAGCATCCGACTGTTGTCACTAATTTGACCAACTAAATTCTCTGTCCGCTGCCGTGCGTATAATACAAGTATCAATTGCCAAACGAAGATTCTCGGTGCGTTTTAAATTCTGTGAAGGCATTTACTTACTTATAATTAGTATTTATGGAGATTAGCCATCGAACAGCGAGAACCTTGGATTCCTTTTCGGGATGACGAGATGTAACGGCTTGAAAAAAAGACTCTTTAGTTTGTCGCGACAGACACGGTGCAGTGTTTCATTCAACGCGGCGTTTTTATCTGGCTGCAGCGGTCGCCCGATAAGACGTGTTAACTAATGGCTGATTTGCATATGTACCTAACCCCGCTCGGACTAAGTGAGTCCCGGTCGGCGTTAGCCGTATCTCCGTCGCCTTCCTATAGGGACACGACGTGAGAAACCTGCTGGAAGTGACCCACCGCAGGGACTCGATTCATTCAGCCACTTAAGTAGACTCGAATCCTACCATCTGGAATAGCCGTCGAAATCCTTTAACCCTAACCTGACCCAACCCGAGCTAACTTTAGATGGTGAAATGAAGAGATTTTAACAGAGATTTTGATCGTTTTAAAATGTTGCTGTGATATTTGGCGATTGCAATACGTATAACATCGAGCACTCCTTCGCAACGAGTAGACATAACGACGTAATTTAATTTGAAGAACGCATAATGAAGCTATTAAAGACGTAAGCGAAGAAGCAGGGCAGACCAGGGCACAGAGCTGCTCGGTCAATCGGAGTTGTCTTTGGTGACGAGTGCCGCCCACGCGGCCACTTGACCTCCCTGCAGCCTCCGTATCTTGTAGTTAACCTTATCAACTCGTTCCTCGTATACGTCCGTACTCACGCGTCATTCATTCTCACCGTAGCAATCGCGAACTAGCGCCTAACGCAGTTTTGTCTTCCAGGTTGCTTCGACGAACCTAAGAAAGGTATTTTGACTATTTTAAAACCAGCTCTTAAGACACCAAAGGACCACTTGGCTGATCTGAACTTCGGGTTAGTGATGTTGGTTCAAATATGATATGAAGTTGAATATTCAGCGGTACATCTTTCATTACTTCCTGGACCGCCGAGAATATTTGGACCTTTCTCCGATAGACCAGAAGACAGTAAAGACTAGTGAACCGCGCGTGCGTAGGTACTTCTTCAGTCGGTTGACTTTTTATTTGCCTCGAGTTCGTTCTGTTTGCTATTGAATTACGATGCGGTGTCATCTCGAGGCTTTCAACTTGAGTAAGAAAGCTTTGAGAAAGTTGAAATGCGCTGAATCAAGAAAACTTGACTGGGGAAAGAGGAAGATACTTTGCCCAAAGTACCTACCTACACACTGTCACTTATCATATCTCAAGTAAAGTCAGGTAATTGAATGATTTGCGCAAATGATGAAAAACGGTCTTGCGAATAAAACGAAATAATGGACGGGTATATATACCCAGACCAGATATAAATCGCGTGTAGCAAGAGAGATTTGTCGCTCGAAAATATTTCAACGTTCAAATTGCTTTAGCCGAAGAGATTTCAGCTGTTCTCGTGTTTATACTCGTTATAAAATATTGCGATACCCCATAGCGCCCTGTAGCGGTTCAACCCGGCCTCCTATTTGCACGTATCTGTACCCTGTGCCATTTTGCCCATCTCGTTATTATCAGGCTTAGTTGAGTAATGCGTTTTTATGTTTATCGGTGTCTTCGAAAAGGGTGATTCACTGTCCGGGATCACGATGCGGTCTAACATTCAATACATAAGATTTATTAATGATATTTCATACGTGACCGTAAGTCCACGGGGACCATTGCAGGAACGAGTTGGATACGTCGACAATTAATTAATTGCAGGACGTGCACAATTTCGAATTACGATATTTATGTTCGTTGGCTTTGTGAGCTGGTCAAAAAATATTTCTACCGTACATTAGAAAGAACAAGATATCATAATTTACGGGGTTTTGTTTAAAAAGATGAATAAATAAATGAAAAACCGCAAACCGAGAAGAGTAACCAACGCACGCGGTAAGTAGTGAGGCATCGGAGATAGAATGAGAGTTGGATGAGGGTGGTGAGCGCTCTCGGGGACATTTTGAAATATGTATTACCCGGAGATTATATGTTTATGTATGCTCGAGGCAGTGCTTCGAAGTGGCGTATTTTTCTTTGATACGTTCTCGCGTTCCCTTTCCTCCTTCATCCACCCCTTAGCGGGTAGCACCTTCGCCGCATCGGGTGAGATTTGAATAAGAGCATCCTCGCCCGTCGGGAGGAGACAGGGGTGGGTTTCGCTGGAGACTTTTTACAAGACCGCAACCTTATTAAATATGTATAGGTTCACCCCGCTCCCCTTTTTCCTCGATGGAACCTTGTGGCTGATTACGCGAAACATATGTCCCAAAGATTATAGCTCGCGGTACAGGGGAAGGGCGAAGAAAATAAGGTATATCCTTTGGTTTAGTTATCTCTACCGTTCGGTTCGACATCTTTTGCGCATGACTCAATTAATTTTTCTCGATTAATGGAATACAAGTTTTTTTCACCAAATGTCCAAAATACTCCAAGTATGGAGTCTGACAACAACACCTCGTGTAATCTAGACAAAACTATTTGAACAAATTTTTCATTTGACAGAGGATAAGTGCCAGTGACTGACTTTCACATATTTTAGGATAAGTTTCAGGTTGAAAATAAGTTAATTGATTTTTCCATGAGAATAACGAATCTCGGGTTATTTCGCGTCGAGGATTAAACCATGACGATAGAATGTTTTGAACTTTGGAGGCAATGCGGTCGCTTATTAAGACGAAGTGTTGGCGGGGGTTTAATTTCTTCGAGAAACAAATGACTCGCGAGTTATCACCCCGAACAGCCAACCCTCCCATTTAAAAAATGTAAATTCGTTAATGCAAGTGGTACGGAGTCGAGGGGGTTCTGCTGGGAAAGGAAAGAGTGCGAAAATTTGTTCGCCATCTCCAACACTCCCACCTCCTGACACTGCAGGCAGGCACCCCATTACCTGGGGCTATTATCCAATACAAAAAATCAAATAAAATATGCTAAGTTACGCTTGGAAAGCTTCGGGGAGTGCGGGAGTAAGGTCTAAGTCTTTGTACGGGTGAGGGGTGTAAGAACATTTTTTTAACTCCGTCTCACCCTAAGCCCCATTCATTCCCAATGGGACGAAAGAAAGAGTCGATTGCGAAGGAACATTGGAAAATTACAGTCTTGCAACGCCTCGCACAGACTGCGCGATTTTAGGTACCGGGGGGTTCCGGTAGGTATGTAGGTAGGTATGTACATAACTATGTATATATACCTATACATGCCTACATAGGATAGTGTCCGCACTTTCATGAGAAAAGAATGTTTAAAATACCGGCGATCGAGCGTGAAATTCGTACCTTAATTAGTTCATTCGGAACGTTAACCTTACCTAATTGCAAAACTTAATGAAAGTTAATTGTTATTCCATCTAATTGTTATACAAGAATACAGTTTTTTTCAGATTCATATACCTAACGAACAATGCTTGCTTGAGACATCGGGCTGCTATCCAAACTATTTTCTCATCCGTTAGTTCATACTGGTTAAAATTATATGAAAACGATGTTATTCATTAGTCAAACCCATTCTGAAGCCTCTCCTATTGCTAGAACGTTCAGTTTTCTCAATCACTGCACAGTTCAGACAAATTGTTTCCATTCAATTTCAAATTGCGATATGTCAATACTAAATATGTGTAAGAAACTTTGCGTAGTTTCCTGATTTCACGGTATATGTACCATGGTTCTAAGATTTTTTTTTTTCTTCCTTTTTTGTTTCTTCTATGTCATATTTGTTACCTGGCCCATTATTGTACTGGAAACAATTCTCTCACAGAGTGTAAGATAGTTACGTTTCTAAACAAACAATTATCTTCTTATTGGCGTGCAAGGTAATATATTTTTTGTCTATAAATACCGGTGTGAAATATGTGTCACTTTCTAATTGAGTATATATAAACAATTTTACGATCATAGAAATACTAGCGTATATACGGATATCTATCAAACCAACGATTGCGTAAGTAGTAATAATACTAGTTCTGACTGACAAAAAGATATGAATTTACTTCTTATGCTCACTATATAGTATAGTACTATAGCGATTTGAAAATAATGGAAAAACTAGATCCAATATCAATTTTACGTACTGCTACGGAGGTCTAGCTTATTTGTACATCAATCAATTCTTGTCAGCAAAATATTTGCCGAAATACGACTTGATCTGCTGCGTGTATCATCGTGGAAGCTTGTACTTTCAACAAAATCATTGTCTCGAATTCTAGCCTGTATATATGCGTATTAGAAAGAAAAAGAAAAAAAATGTAATTCTACTATGACTCGGGCTTAGCTCGAGCTTAAATAAAAAATAAATAGGAAAGAAAAAAGGCCGAAAAAGTCGGGACGAAATTTCATAGAACCATAGGCCGGAGAGAAATGCTGCATAGTAGATATAATAGGCTCGAGCAGCGCTACCCGGTGCAGAACAATACTGGACACATACATTCGAGGAACTAGATCCCATTAAGTTAGAGGACAAAAAATATACTAAATAAAAGAGTACAACAGGCGCGGGTTTACGTACCGCCAGCAAGTTTTTTTTAACGAGTTTCGTAAAATACGCACACCGTCATGGTCCGGTTATCCAACGGGTGGTACGGGGGGATGCCCGCACGCGCCGCTTCCACTGAAGCACAAAACGAACTTTTGTACTCCTCGGAGCTCCCTCGGTTGCGCACTCCTGCCTCTTTTATTCTGTTATGTGAGTATATTACATCGTGATATCGGGGCTCAGTAATTATATCGGATTCCATCAAGACAAGGAAAAGCCCTAAAAATCCATCTTTATCGGAACCTATCTGTATTTTTTTTATTTTTTTTTTCATCAACTCACGGATGGTTTCTGATATTGCATCTTCGGATGCAATGAAACGGACGAAGCACTTGTGGCTCTTGGCTAGTTGGTATAGTCTGATCTATAGCAACTTCGTGTATCTGATTCGAGATGGAATAAAGCGATTTAAATTTCAGATAGACACCAGCTGACTAAATGAGTCAGCACCCGTCTCCGAACTACAACTATAACCATACGTGTTCAAATTTTTTCTATATGTCAGACAGTCGAGTCCCTTTACTATTTTGTGTCGCATTTCATTTCAAGATATAGACGGTCCTTAGGGCAGAACGGTGTAGCATTTAATTACGAACGATATGCAGGTACGATTCGGTCCAAGCCATGCAAGACATTTTCCATCAATGTGAAATATGTTCATCTAGGGATGCAAGAAATTGTTCCTGAGGACAAGTTGAGTAGATAATTCAACCTGCTCTGAAATGTATTAGGTAGTTTTGTGGGATTCCATCGATACTTGCAAGATATATGTACGACTGTGGCCTTCTTTGCAGACTTACAGTCGCGCCTATTCGAGGAAACAAACAATTCCTTAAAGCGTGAGTTTCTTAAAATCTGCGAATCGCTGATTATCCATGTTCCATTTACGGTACTAAATTCTACAGTAAATATGTATGTTAACAATTTAGTTTCTCTTGGCAAGTTCTATCGTAGGATACTCTTGACTGCACCACTCGATTCAGTCCGCAGACTGAGCTGGGCTTGGCGTGTTTATGACGCCTAAGTACAGAATGCGAAGAAATATACCAATACCGATGGAATGCGCGTGAGAGATACGGTTCTTCGAAATAATTAAAGTACGTCCACACCTATCACTCAGCTTAACGTGGGTTAGCCTCGCTTCGATGTGACCTGCTATGCTATGGTACTATGAGTACTATCGTACGCTATATCTAGTAAGAACATAGTAAGGAGCGAGGCAGAGATTCTGTACGTCGTTACTATAATCACGATCACCCTGTTCGATCTAATCTCTGCAGTTCAGCAGTGATTCAAAAACGAGCTTTCATCGGATTAACCAAAGCTACAAAAATATTTCAAGTTAAAGTGTTAGAATTCTGTTGTTAATTTATCACTCTTACCCTGCCTCAGGTCGATTTGATCCCGAAGCAAACAAAAAAACTTGAATCAAAAATAGCCGAAAAATTTGGTTGTCTTACGTATAGGTGTATACCTACCTGTATATGGGCCGTTAATAAAATACCGCATAAAGTATCCTCATATTCTAACGATAAGTGCATGATTTATAAAGAAAGTCTAGCCTGGTGGTGAAAAAATTAAACTTTTTATGTATACGGAAGGTTGGGTAATGATGAGCAATGATTTTCCAATAAATCAACGGCGTTGATGTATGATACGTGTACGTTGTACCCATACGGGATTACCATATCGAATAGGCTCGAAGACTAATGTCTATGCATTGAAAAAGGAGAAGCACGTAAGACTATTTGTGTTTTTTTTTTTTTTGTTTTTTTGTTTTTGTCTCTTTCAGTTTCCTTTTTTTGGACTCGAACTAAATTATGCCGTGAACCAAAAATACAACGGACAAGATCCAGGCACTTTCTTCTCCGAGTCGTTGGCTACGCGCAGTGGATAGTGACCGAGAGGGGTATGCCTGACGCAACTCGATTCTTGTTTTTCTTGGGGGTCCGATCAGATTTTTCTGTTCGACCAAATTAATTGAGATTTGACAAGCATCAACGCTCAGGAATCTTAAACGACCGCCGTCAGAGGAAATCGTTGCTCTGGGTATGAAACACCCGGGGAAAAAGCTATATGCAAAAAGGGTTCTTCCACGCCTCGCACGCTCTCAAACTAATTAATGCGAACGCTAAATCACCCGGTGTCCTCCTCCAGGCTCTACTCTGTCTCATCGGCATTTTAATATCCTACGTCGTCGTCCCCCTCTATATCTCCTCTTCGCGTATACACATGTCGGCATTTATTTATTTACTCCGAGTCTAGACCGTCATGTAAACTTATACCTATAATATATATATATATACCTATAAATACTTATATATATATCGGTACCTACCTATACTATACACTTATTTTATATCATTACTCTATCACAGCCATATTATACACATTCATCCATACTGGAGTGACTTGATAAATCTAGGTACGCGCATTCTTTTACGTATCCATTTGTATCTATGACATCGCTATAGATATATACTGGTCAACTAATGTCATTGCCGTCTGCACTCCTGCTATTAATGGCATTCGAAGTGTTTCTTGGCCTAGGTATTCGAGCACGTAGTAAACACGGCCTGTACCCCGGTGTTTACACGTCGGCACTTCTATTAGTAACGTCTGATTATGACGCGCGGTGATCACATGAAAAAAAAAAAAAATCTAATTTGCTAGAAGGTATAAATCACATATTATGTATAACGGCTTTGATTTCAACCTGTATCCAGTATTTCACTCTGTTTCTACTCATTCTCTATGCTGGTATAAGTTTAAGGATTCTAATGACGAAGATAGTCCTTCTGATGCGGTTATACGATTAGGGTGAATCATTTACATTCCGATATTTTCTTATTTAATAATTGCACGGGTATTTTCTGACTCTCAGCTGTCCCACGGACTCGTGGCAGCCGTCGCGTCGCGTCGCGGTCGTCCACTTCGACAAGGAGCGTCGCGTCGCGTCGCTCAGGGATCCGTTGCAGCATGCAACAGTGGGCTGGGCGATGAGCCGTTCCTTTGGCCCCGCGGGCGTAGTTGTATAATACGGACGCGCCAGGGTTTCGGCAGGCTATAATCAATTCTGATTGCGGTCCAGGATCGCCGCGCGATCCGCCGTGCGATAGTAAGGAAAAAAGTTCACGTCCAACTACCGTCCGCGTACGTTCAACAGCAGCTGGGGGGTGAAAGATACTTTGCACTAGGGCTTATCTACTGTGATGCTCGCCATCCTGATACTCGACGACGACAACGACGACGACGACGACGACGGCACCGAGAATCACGTGTCCCGTAAAAACGCAAAGAGTTATTTATCGGTCGGGCCTCCGTGCCACCCGTCCGGGACACGATCCCGGCCCCAGCTACTCCGGAGTGCTTCGGTACGGCTGTTGTTGCTGCTTCTGCTGCTGTTGCTGCTGCTGCTGCTGCTGCTGCTGTTGCCGCCTCTCATCCAGGAAGAATGCGTCGGACTCTCGGTCCGTCGGGTGGCTTCACCGACAGCCTTGATCCGCCGCACTTACTTCTTATGATCTTATTATATCGGTACGTCCGGTCCCATTTAGCCTTAAGGCCCATCATTCAATAACGTTGAGCTGCCCGGATCCCGGTCATACCGCTGGACTGCCCGACAAAGTCTGTCATTGTCATCGAGACGAGACGGAGACGAGTCGAGACGAGACGTTGAACGCGTCCGGCGTTCCGAAGTTTTGAACGGCACCACCAAGCCCAAATAAATACCAATAATGCAGGACCGATACAAGTCCAACTATCTGTCCTCCTGTCACTCTTTTTCTTATATAACAACGATCGAAAATCTTAACGAAGAACCTCGAGAGAAATTGAACTTTATTTTTAGAAGAAACTTTTTTTGTCCCATCAAGATTATTGTAGTAACGTTATTATCGATCCTCGAACAAAAATGAGAAATACGTTCCAGCAGACAATACGCAGAATGATTCGTTCCAAGTCACTTCCAAACATATATACAACGTAGATCTTAAATCGACGGACACACGATCATCTCGATATCAAACTGCGTATATTTCAGTAACCTTGGAGTGATTTTAGTTGTGTAAAAGTGATATCGATATTTTTTTGTGAAAGGTTGAGTAAAAATGTCGAGGGAATATATGCAGCGGTCGTTTGAAAAACGAACGTTGGTATAGAGCCGCGAGAAAGAAATCCTGATAACTAATATAAAAATACTTGACTTTAATAGAAACTGTTTTTGTTGAAATCCAGCCTGCAATTGAACGCTGGCTATATCCAACTTGAGATCTACTTAGTCAGTGATTTCTTACGTATAGTGTGGCACGATACGGTCTGATCGAATGTGTATACCGCTCTCAAGTCTAGCCACTTGATAATGTCTCATGGCTACACAGAATACGCAACGAGAAAATATCTTTGACTGCTGGGATAAGTAGAGCTTGTAAAAAGTAACATCATCCGGGCCAAAGCAGTTCGGTCTAGAGGCGTTCTATAGAAGCGTGGGCAGATGAGATTACGACCCGTGTAACCTCCAGGGTCAATTTCGCTGCCACGAAATTGCATTGAATAATACTTTGAACCGATCCAATTTTCGGACGATGAACTTGAAATTATTAAACGAGGATAAGAAGGAGAAATAGAAAGAAAGAAAGAAGAAAAAAAAATACTATAATTCATCGATCATTCACTCGTCTACGCGACGAAAGTGATCAACAATTTCATAGCCAGCTATATAAGTATAGTCGTTTTACCACCTTGTAACAGATGGATTTAAAAATCTTAAATTACCGTGACTGATTGACAATTTTAAGCACTTACAATTTCTTAATTGAAGCCACGAACTTCAACCTCCATCTCCGTTCTCTCCAGCCTTGCCCAATAAATAACGTTATAAAAAATTAAGCAATTTAATCTCCATTGTTAACAGTATGATTGTCGTACTTGTTGGTGTTCAGTCGTGCAGATTGAATATCTTCGCAATTCTCCAACACAATTTCGATTACTCATATATGATCCGTCTCTAACTCGAATGCGGAAATGAACGACGATCAAAAGCAATATTTTACATGAATAAAATCCCGCTATATCTGTCATCGACAATCATATGTAGCCAAAATAGACATTCCCCGTCTCTCGATCATCTCACGACTCCGAATACTAGGACTTCTGTATCCATATGCGATCGCTAATCCGATATCGAATTGAAAGGTCAGAACTCTGATTGGGCATTAAATTTTATATTACAGTTCGCGGCTTGTAAACGTCTGAAAAATGACCGGCTATCAATTGATTGTGCTCGCGGTGGCTCTAAGTGACCGAATATCGCGTGTCAGTCCCGTACCTACTTTGCGAACGCAGCAGTGCAGCGAGCGGGGTCCGGAAAACGGATATTGCCCTGGACTTCGAAGTCGTCGGTTTCACCCGCTGGATTAGTCACAAGTCGACGGGATACCGAGCTGCAGGAGAGAGAAGGAAGGTAAAAGGAAAAAGTAAAAAGATAGGGAGAGAAAGAGCCAGGCTGGCGCAGTGACGAGGGTGTTTAGACCGCGGGACTGCAACAAGTGGCCGTCAGCATACGCACCCACGAACTCACGCACTAACGCATCAAGAAACGCATTCGGTAACCTCAAGTGGGTTCCCTGCAGAGGTGCGTCCCTGTATCAGACTGCAGCTGAGTGAGGAGTTCCGTAAACGGGACCAAGAAGCAATTCAGGGGACGCCGCGACAGACTCACCGGCGCTGGACGTAATTGATAGCGAAATGCTAATGATCCACGCGAGTCAAGAATCATAATGCGTTTCTTGCCCAGGTCCGCGACTCCTCCGACAGGGCGAACGGAAGACTACCTGAAACTCCGCTGCTCTCTATTTATTATATTCATTAAACGACTTTTGCCCGTTTTGTCATCCCGCGTGTCGTCTCCTTAACACTTATTGTCAGTGCCTAACACTTTATCATCTATCACATTTATCTATGTATACCTGTTGAACGGCGCATACCGTACAATTACCATGGAATAACAGCCTAGACCCCGTCCATAGTTGATCTGTTAATTTGTCGCTCAAGTGGCTCCGACTGGTCTCAACACTGCTTCGACAAAGCTTCAAAGCGGTTGTAAGTATTTCAATGAAAATTTAGCCAAAGTCATTGACCACGGGTCACCGGATGATCACATAAACGATCGGCATTTATTCGTATTTGTTTTAAGAATCGACGATTATGCGAAAGGGAGGGGTGAACGAGTTTACACGAATGTTGGATTTTGGTATACGTGCGGACTGACAACTCTTGCACGACGAACTCAATGGAGAATATTTTTTTTTATAACCCCGACTAGATGACCAGCGAAAACTAGAGCGCGTGTCATGGTCAACGAGAAAATATCGCAGTGAAAACAATTGGTAGTAGTTTTTTTCTTCTGTTCCTTTCTCTTTTATTTTTAGTGAGGTAGAACATCAGAATTAGGACGAAAATGTAATTACTGATGGAATTTCTCATCACTCGTCACGGATAGTTCGTAGTAACACTGTCCGATGATCCACGCACTATTTTACTCGTTCGATCTCGAGTCTTCGATGTTTTCACTGACTTATCGAATCACTCAAGGAGCAAGAGAAGATATAGGCAGAGCTCTAAGTAAGATAGTGATTACCGATGGAACCAATACATCAGAACAAATGTTACATCCCATACTGGGAAGGTAATAGAATTTAACGATGGGATAAATCCCTGTAGTATAAGGTTTTTTTCAACATCTGACTTAGATTGTCTCCGTTACCGCGAACTATGACTTGTACTATGGACAGTTCTTCACGTTTGTCGGCAATATCATACACTAGAAACTTTTTTGAATCCATGATACCAGTTTCCCCGCCTCTTAAAACAACCTCCATAAGGACAGCTTCTTCGCGTTATACTCTCGTCAGTACATTCTTACATCAATTTTACTTGTCACTATCCTCACATTACGGGGAGGCACATCCAATGGACGAATGATAGGAAAAAAAAAAAATAACAACTGATTCCTACCTGTAGTAAGGAAACCCCTGGGGGACGTGCAGATCCATGGGCATAGCGGGGTGCGTAGCCCCGTGGTGTGCGGATGCTGGAGCGTATTCACCGCCGGCGGACAGAGGAGGCTGCATCATTCCTGCGGCCGCTGCTGCCGCATGGTGATGATGCCCGGCGAGCATGGCTCCCCATGGGAAACCGGCTGCCCCCGGCATCGGGGGATGTTCTAGATCCAGGGTGCGACCACCGCCAGCCGTACCACCGTTACCACCGCCGCCGGCGACCCCGCCGCCGCGGTGCATCAGCCACCCCTCCACCACGAATGAAGCTTACCTCTCACTATGGGGTACCTGGGGCACTTAAGGTATGATCACTCTTGCACGAAAATCACTTTTCCGTCACCTTTCTGCCGCAACCTGCAGCACTCACTTCTGACCAAACACTCTTGTCACCACATAGTACCGATCTAAGGCTGCAGATAGGAATACGGATGGACCGCGATCGGTCCCCGCGTTAATAACCGGAATTTTTTAAAAATACGTCGAAGAATACGCGAAGTGGTTCCGCGTGCGAGCGGACTGCGAGCGCGGCACTTGACGCGGCCAGGCAAGGAGACACGGCGAGAGGACAGGTGCGCGCGCGATTACAGTGCCGGACGGACGACCCGGAGAGTGGCGCAGCCTTCGGCTCGGCCATGAATGACGCGGCGTGGACCTCGCGGCGTCGCGGAGGCGGAGCCTCGGCACCTCGCGGCCACGTGACATCCCCACGAATATTTCTGCCCCGCCTCCGCCCCCGCGACGCCGCACCAACACCCGTCGACGCCCGTCAGCACCCGGTGCTGTTGCCCACGAGCGCCCCGACGCCGCTACTCGAGATGGGGGAGAGGGTCGACGCGAGACCACGTTCTCAACCTTCGAACACTTGTTGAGCTCCGCGTTCTGCGGGCAGTGACATTTCTTCGCCTACCGCGGATAGTGCGTTATAAAGCTGATACGAGGGGCCCACACTCGCCAGATGAGGTGGACACCGATAACGAATAGGTTTAGAACAGCTTCCGACTTTAAATCTCAAAAATGGATGCAAAACACGCTTCGACGTTCGATACCATAAAATACAAAAACGTAACGCGGCTCAAAGTTCAGATACGCGGTGTGCGATGATCTGCACATATTCGAGTATCGAAAGAGATACGTAACAGGATGCTGAGATTTCGGTTGAAAGATGATGCAAGATACGATTCATGAGATGAAAAGATGTGACCCTCGTCTTATCTAGTTTGAGAAAAAAATTTCCCTCTTGAATTGTATGTATCCGTAATTAAAAAATTTGTTAAAAGCGAACAGAAAATGGTTCGAGACGTAACGCTCCGTTAAATCAGCCCTTCCTACTCCACTCCACCCAGCTCCGTGTAGCCAAGCTACAATAAAAAATTTAATCAAAATGCCCTCTTGGTAATTTACAGCTTCTACTCGCAACCCTTGCCGAGGGAAGCTCTGTAAGAAATTTCCTTTTCCAGAGCTAAAGTAAGGCCACGATGGAAACGGCTTTGGCGAGAGCCGGGGAATGGGGTTGGAGGCAGCCCCCGCAGGAGTCGTTGAGCTCTGCGACGCGGCCCATTTGCCTTACCGATCCGTCACCGGGGGGTCGTCCGAATAAAAATAATACCCAGCGTCTTCACTCATTTGTGACTGTTAAAACCCTGGCGGTAGCTCCGACGCCAACTTCCAGCTAGCTAGTCGTAAATTACAAATTAGAACGTTAAACTTTTCCCATTAACGCATGCAAGCCTCAAGACGGTATCTCTCAGGTTGCATCTTAACGCTCCATATTAAATTAACTCTACATTTCCGGTTACACCGTCGTATATACCGCACATAATTCCCCCATGTGCATCACGTAGTTTATTATATAACATGCATTGTAGGTATGGAGTAAAGAACTGTTGATGAAATTGTTCTCATTTTCATAATACCTAGTCGTTATTTCTGGGAATAGGTAAAGGTTCCACGGCCAATTTGTGCCTAACTTCTTCGCTGGAGCGATAATCCGCCGAACCCAGTCAGCAGATTTAGATTTCCGCGTATATTATATATGTATCCTCGATGTAGTCGCGTATACAAGAGTCATTAGCGGACTTGTAGGTACCACAGGACGTTTCTGCCCTCGGGGTGTCGTAGGGAAGTATAATGTCCTGGTAACGTGTTAGCCGAGGTTATGGTAAGACCTAAGTGCAAGAGATAGAGATAGAACGTGCCTCTTCGCGGAATCGGTCTTCGACCGTGTCCGCGTTTGTCCACGTTCGACGCGCGGATGTTTCAATCGGCGAGGCACGAAGCGCGGACACCGTTTGGCTGATGGTCCTGCATATAAACCGAGGGACGCCTAGCGTCGGCGTCGAATATCTGCATGTAGTAACTCGACGAGGGGGTGTCCGGGACGAGCGAGTTGGCACGGGTACGGGCACGGCTCCACGGGTAGAAGGAAAGAGGGAAGAGGAGAGAGGAACGCGGGGGAGAGCTATAAGGGGATTACGTGAAGAGGATGGTAAACTTTTGTAATTTACAAGCAGAACAGCGCCGCAATATTAACAAGCCCCTCAATGCTGGTATCCTCACCCACCTCCTCCAACCTCTACTCTTTCCCTCTTTGGTAAGGTGCGGCACACTGCTGCTGTGAGGTGGAGGGATCCCTCTACGTATCACCGATATACATCCCAGTAACCGAACCGCAATTTTGAGCACGCCGCACATCTATACATGTATGTACATACATACATACGTATGTATATGTATATCTTACACATCGACAATGAAAAACCTTCTAAGTTCTGTTAAACATTTTTTTCCTGGTTTCATCAATCGAAATCTAGACGTTTGCCTTCACCATTCTTACTGTTGTCATTCTTTCCCTTTTTCATTATTTGCCTATCCCTATACACTGTGCATGTATATACCTGAATAAACTTAGAACAATACTGGTTCGCTATAACTGGTGAGTGTCGAGCATCATATATCATTACATGCGTGCAGACATGACAGGCAAATATACTAAAATAAATAAAAATATGATAACATCGGATAGAAGACGTGAGAATGAATGTCGTAAAGTCACTCTGTTACGATGAAAGTTTGCGTGAAGAATTTACTCCGACCCGCTCACTTCTTGGCTTTCGTTTTTGGAATTTGTCCGTATCGTAAATGTGAGTAAAAATCGAAATGATCAAATGACGATGGAAATTTGAATAATCATTGGTCCTTGTAGCCTTGACCACGATCTTGTGTTCTTCATTACAGCTCACGAAAGTGACTATCGCAGAAGCGGACTGGGCACAGTTTTGCAATTAACTAATCTCGCTATAATAATGAGCATATGCGTGTACATCGTGTTGTTCTATCTGCCGGACGCACTTGGCAAACGAGGTGAATACTCATCCTTGAGAAAGTGCACCATTTTAATTACCCAGATAACTCAAATATTTCTATCATTGTGGTTGATTATACACCAATTCGTTTGGGCTTCAAAAACGCTGCGTTGTCTTCAACTGGCTGATGAACTTAATAAAGCGATGTGTCAAATATCGAACTGCAAACAGCGGCCAATCGCCTTTTCCATCGCGATGGTCTGGTCCGTGCTGTATCTAATCAAGTCGCTAATATTTGAGACCAGTGCTTTTGTGCTAATCGTATTGCTCATTACTATGTTTCTAACCATGTATTGCGAGACCTTGATGCTGGAGTTTATCACACTGATCTGCACAGCCCTGGATACCATCAACCAAAAGCTACAGTCTTTGCAAACCAGCAGAAACTGTGACATAAATGAATTGAAAAGGCTGCAATCCTTGTACCTGAAAGCAGCGTACTTAGCAGAAATGGTGGATAATGCATTTGGAATCAGTTGGCTGGCGTCAATTTTCGCCAGAACTATTCAAATCGTTGTTGTTTCCAACTGGTTTTTGAAATTAGTCGAATCTCTGGCTGTTTCTCGCGACACGAATGTTTCCATTGAAAATAATTTCACCATTGCACTCATAATACTCAGATTGGCAGCTAGTACGTTACGCTGCTTGGAGATTTGTTACTCTCTACATCGACCAACGGTGAAGGTATATCAGCTCATCTGAACGAATATTGCTGCAGTGGTACTAGTTTTAGATTCATCGCATGAATTTTAATTTCAGAGATTAACAATGGTTAGAATTCTACGCGGAATGATCATTCGGAATGGCGATAACGAAACATCAACTACGGTAAATAATGAAGCTGACGAAATTTTTAAAGTAAAACGTTACATTAGTTAACCTACCCAATTGTAGGTTCATATCAAATTCTTATGCTATACATTACCCAATAATTGCGAGCAGATTTTCATCAAATAACACGGTTCACAGATGAATGAGTTTACTCTACAAATTGCTTTGAGGAAAATAACATTCACAGCTGGAGGATTCTTCGACATGAATATGCGTCATTTTGGAGAGGTGCCACGTTTCAGTGACTGTATTATCACATACGTGTGTAAATTCTATCTATTCATAGAAAATTTATTTTCCAATTTTTCAGATTGTGGGAATGTGGCTTACTCTACTCGTCATCGTGGTTCAGCTTACCTAAGCGTAAATGCAAATGAATAATAGTAGATGTTATTATAGTAAAAAAGCTAACTTCACCGTTTATCAATTGCACAATAATTTTGACCAACACTCATCTATATCACCATTTTACACATCTAATACCCTGCAACTCTGTACACTCACTATGAAGGAAAAATTAAAAAAATTTAATTCCCTTGAGTAATTAGACCAAATAAAAATCAAGGAGTGTAACACTACAAGCTATCGTATAACTATAGCTGCAAAATTTTTAAATGCATATAGGTATATGACTCCAAAATGTCACGATACGTGAAAAAAAATGATAAGCATGGATAAATATCATTAACGGTAAATTGACTAGATATATGTAAAGAAAGCCTAAAGTGCTTCCGATCGATTGTTTGACTAGCAATTTCAGGCGACTACCAACACATATATTACGAGGATAGTAGTACGAGGTGAGTTACTTGTTATACAGCAGTAGCGAAAGAGTTTTGATAATTCTTGAAGATATCATGAAATGGTCACACGTCGCAGTCTTGGCACCGAGTTTCTACTTTTCTCGGTTCGTAGGAATAACGCCATTACTTGCAAGGAGGAATCAAGGTTTGCGAATGAATTAATTTCTTGTCGATATTATACAACTATCCTATGACGTTTCATTGTTTGTGCCACTCTACGGTTAGAACAGTGTTTAGTATTTTCCACAATGAAAAACTCATTAACTGATACATTCGTATATTTTCAGACGGCATTCTTGAATTCGCAACTCATGGGACTCTGTTAGCAATATCTCTTCTGAAGATCATAATAATGGTCAACGTCTCCGTCTTCGTGAGCATAGATTACTTGCCACAAATTATTATGAATTACGCCCCAGTTGTTCCGTACGCAATCTGCGTCGTCTTTTCATGCTATAGTTCGGTCATTGTTCTTGGAACTGCATTGTTAAATCAACGGCAGACCGTACGAGCATTCAATGAAGTTCATGAACTATCACGTCAATTAATGGAACACCGAAACCATAACCGAATTCCCTTCGAAGCTTTCTTTGTCCCAATAACTGTCGTATTTATCATCACGAGACATTTTTTACAAAACTCCAGATTTGAATTCTTTGGTAAATATATCACTGCCTACCAGTACTCTTACTTGATATGCCTTGGCTCGCAGAGTCTTGCCACAGCTTTTTTGTTCTACCTGGAAAAATTCTTAAAATGTCTTAATACCGAGCTGTCTGAGATTAGGCTAAATTTTAATTCATCGCCAACTGACGCGGAGATACGATTGACCGTATCCCGTTTGAAACATCTTCGTAAAGTACACAACCGAATCTGCGATCTGTGCGACAATATCTGCGAACGTTTTTCCCTGGATATCTTCGTTATTTTTGGTTTCGTTATTTTCGCGCTGCTCGCCACACTCTACGCTAGCATCTGGGTTCGAAGTATCACATTTATGTGGTTCGTAGAAGTGCTCAACATGATCCATCACGGATTTCTCTTATTGCGATTGGCTCACATCTGTTACCGTAGCGATTGCTTGATGAAACAGGTATAACTACGTCAAAATTCACGTATATTCGTTCGGACAATACCGTATGCATAATACATCGTGAGACCGATGATCACGTGATTCGTTACGTGAAAAATGAAAATGAGCATCATAAGCGACTATACTTTGACATACTAGTAGTTATATTGTAGTAGTTATATTGTTTCACAGAGCGAAGTTACAAGCGCAAAGGTTCACTCGTTGATGGCAGCGTACTTGCCTGCTGAAATCAAACAAGAAGTAAGCTCGATAATATTCCTATCACGTATCTCGTATAGCTTGTAAATTGATCGGTTGCGCGTTCTTATAGATATATCATTTCACGCTACAAACTATGTTGAGGAAGGTTGAAATAACGGCTTGTGGATATTACGGGCTTCGAATGGAGACAATAACAACGGTGAGTAAAACGTAAAACGTAAAACGTACCGTTACTCATCTAATAATACTCAAAAATTCCCTCGCAATAATCATATGTCAATTACAGCTCCTCTATCTGATTACAACATATTTAGTTTTGGTTATCAATCTGTTCGAAACGGTTTGAATCATTGATTGAACATCAACTCGATCTACCAACGACACTCAAATGACTTTATAATGAAACAAAAGTCAGCTGTACTGAGTACTGTCGTCTCTTAATAAACTTGTATCTCATTTCCGAGGAAACAATAAATGTCTGAATTAATGCAATTTTGAAATAGTCATTTCAATCCACCCAGAAAACGTGTATCTTAGAAGTTCGTCGATAGATGTGGATACTTTGGCGAACACATGTTTAGCTCTTGTAGCGAAGTGCATAAAGATTGAGTCACCTCAGGATGTAAGACGCATGAAATTGATTCGGTATGTAACATTTGCAATGTTCCACTGCAAACACTCACGCAGTATAGAGTCGAAGACGTGCTTTCGGGCAGGTCAGTGATACTCGAATGAGCGGGTGGGCGTCCAGGCGAATATGGCTGTCACGAATTCTCGGGTTTCGTTGTTCACTCGAGGCCAGACCTCTCCAGAAGCATCGCTTGACTTACAGCTGGACCCGTTTCACCACGAGTTACAGTCTAGTCGAATCACGATTCAGCGTAGGTATCTTTGATTGTAAGTTTATATGAACGTGAACCTTGTAACAGATCTAATCAAGAATTATTGGATGAACATATTAGGTGTAAAGTTTGACCTCTGAATTATCAATTTTAAATGAAAACGGCTTCCAAATACACACCTCAGAAGCAATAAATAATTAATACCTGAGTCATAAAGATTTGGAGACAATAGTCCGAAAAACGTTCACTCCTGCGTACCGCACAGGATCGTGCGGGAAAAAAAACATAACTTTTGGAGAAAAGAACGAAAGATAGACCATGGTCTAGCATTTGCTATACGAATGTCACAGCCTAATACAATTGCAGTACAGAAGTAATTGATTGCTCATTGTCACACTTCAAATTTGCCTCTCAGAATCCTTTTTTTCCTGAAATTATGGAACTGAAAAAAGTAAGGTTCGGAATTTGTTCGGGTAAACTGATTCCTTCGAGTAGATGATTTGCTTTTTATTCTTTGGAATTCCAACGGCATCGATCTTTTATCTTGCCAATCAAGTGAGGCTTTTTAATTAAACCGCGGTATCTATATCATATCCCAGGAAGTGGGCAAAACAAAAGTAATAAATTACCACTTGTGTTTAGTATTTGTAAAAGAAAGCACGATCGTAGCGGAGTAAAAGACAGATACCTGGTAAAGATTTGGGCCAGATTTCCGCACGATGAATTCATAAGAGGTTTAACTTTCGCGATGCATTAGTTATGCGTCGTACACCACCAGGACCACCGTATTTTAACCGTCTTTACAACGACAATATATAAACGGCGAACTTCCTCTAATTTCCGATATCATCTACACAAGGCAAAGCCGAGGCAATACCCAACAGAAAAAAGAAGACTCCAACGTGCTGAAATCGATTGAGCCCGATATATTTTGCATCTCGTACAAACGAGAGGCTGTAAAACGGACCGCGACGCCTTGATGAACAAAAATTTTAATACAGGTACGTTATAGGCAGGTACATACATACAACCACATACGTGCGGAGTATGAAGAAAAGAAAGCAAATGAAAAATGCGTCGAGATGGGCTTGATGTAACGAAAAATTATTAAAGCGGATATGCCGGAACAGTGAAACTCGGCGGCGAGTGGTCTTCTGGCATAGGAACAGGTGAGTGCCGTAATGATACAGCGGTCTCGGCCTTTGACCTCAGGTCCGCCCGCCCGAGTCTCTACCGCGACCAGCCAGCTACTTCGCCCTAGCAGCCACAATTGGCCGAAGAAACACAGCAATCATCCCGCGCGTATCAATCGCCAGGGAATCATTATTAGAGGAATAGGCGGCATTACCATTTTACGAATAGCCTTTGGAAATGCAGTTTCAACATTGTCTGTAATTACCTCAAGAACATTTTTATTCTTCGATCTATTATTATTATTATTTTTCTATATACATTTTTATTTTCACATTTTCTATCTATATCAATCAGCATATTTCAACGTTTTCTAACTTATCAATGCGAAGGGGTTAGATGACTGGTGTGAAACTATTCAGGCACCATAATATAACTACTTTAGAACTAACAATATTATCAATCTTTTTACTCGGCTATAATGGAAAATACCGCTACTAGTGCTGAACAATGATTTGATGTGAAATATTGAACCTGGGACAGTGTATCGTACTTAGGAAGCGTTATATGAATCCATACCAGTTAGGGCATTGATCAAGTTCATTGACATTCTTGCATTTATATCGCTACGAGGATATTGGAATTAGGGTAGGTAGGTGATATTTCGAATGGGACTAATGCGAACGGATCAAGCCGCAGGAAGCTGTGAACATGATACTTAGAATGATGTACCATGTTCGGATGCGATGGACCCCGAATTGTATACCCGTAGATTTGATATACATGTACATTATGCATTTATACGTGTATAAGCGTCCAATGGCCTCGACACAACCTATCATTCGTCGGTCCGTGTTTCATCGAACCGACCGGACCGGCAAAGATCTTACGGCCAGCTTGATTTGCTTTATACTTTTTCTTACTCCCTTTTTTTCACCATTGTGCGCATTTTCCGGGAGGAACAACCGATGGTCTTAGATGTCGCTCGCGTGTCTAACGTGTTGTATAACCGTTAAATTAGATATTCTTTCGATAATGTGTGACAATGGTGAATCGTGTCGTGGATTTCATCCTGGTTGCACACGCTTACGTGCTCTGAGCTTTGTTGTTCTTTTGTGTTTTTATCGTTTTTCTTTTCACTGTCTATAGGACCTCAGTGGATACACTCGATAGTTTGGAATTTCTCGTTAAATTACTATCAAGACTAAAACTTCTATATCCAAACTATATACTGCCTATATCAAAGGTCATTGTTTGATACTGGACAATTCCAAAGTGGACGACAAAAACCTAGTCTGTAGAATAAAGATCACAAAGACCCCGAACCCAATCTCTCATACCAGTATATATAATATAATTGATCTTTGTAGGTAATCGTATATAGACGTAGGTACGATAAAACGAATAATAATCAGCAACCAGTCACGTATATCTTTCATCGAGATACATAAACCGTCCCGAATCGTATATATCTCCGTGAATCTCACCATTAGTATAATTATTTTATTATTCATTCGCTTATTTTTATACAACAATGCAGTTGTTCAAGACCAATTGAAACCAATTAAATAATTAGTCAAGGGAATTGGTCGTTTCTACTATAAGCTGATTCCCATTTTATCTGACTTGACTGACGTTGATTGTGAAATTTAATTTACGCCCAAAATTACGGTACTATTTTGGCAATACAGTATTTTGACTTATAGCTGATATTATTCGGGTCTTTGTACGGCTGGTTTCTGCGAATTCCGCGTATTCAATAATACAATTTATAGATTACAGCTATTAAAATAGCAATCAGCCGTTGAATGGTAGCACCCAGGGACATAGTCATCTTGCGACAAGTTATACTCCGGATCGTCACGTGTATCGGTTAGATGACTTTGAGAATAAGAATGAATTTATTAAGCATTTAGGATTCACAGGCGGACCGAAGGCTTTCTTATAACGCGGAATCCAATTTATACCAACAAGAATAGTGATCTTAACTCTCTTGAGAAGATAGATCTTCTATCTGGCGATATTGTACGTTTATATTTATAGTTCTGGTAACAAATGGCTGTAGCCTCTTATCTTTTCATTCTTCTTTCTCTTAATCGAATATTTAGGATGCTAAAATATGAGAAAGGTTCAGAAAATAAAATTATACCGTTTGGTAATGTCAGTTACTTCCCAGTTTTATAACTCATTGAAGCTCCTAATACCACAAATCCTTGAAAATCATGAAATCATAGATTTGTGTGATGAATAAATTGTATAGATGTGTAATACGTATACCCACCTTTTTTTGGTTTTCTTCTATCGTGTAACGGTATATGAATATTATAAACATTACAATGATAGATCATGAACAAGGAAATATATATGTATGTACATAGGTATATATATATTTTTCGGGAACGAATTTTATTCTTTAAAAAATGTTAAAATACATTTGAATATTGATAAAATAAAATGTTACCAAAACTACATTATTACTAGACCATAACGTATTATGGTAGTGTTTATAGTGTATATAGTTGTTGTTATAATGATGATGAAAATACGGGTACAGTGTATTATATACCTGTAGTACGAGTACAGTATTAAATGGCTGATCACCGCCAACGTGGTTGGATCGATGACAGTTTTGCATGACTGTGAATGAATCAAGTTTGTGGAATGATATGTTGTGTGCTTGTAAACGATGATCAGTGAATAGAGATACTGCTTTGAAGGCATTTTGATTACAACGAGATCGGTTATCAGGCTCTATAGTATATGATTTTATTTTGCCTCATTTCATTCCATTTATTTAAATTTGTTTGTTTGAAGAAAATTTCACATATTTTTTTTGTACGTAGTACTACGTACAATAATTAAACTCAACGATGATTTTATCATTTTCTTTTTTTATTACTATTAATATTTCTTTTTTATTCTTGTTTTCCGATGAAATGTCTTTGAGCAAACTGGATTATTAAATTTCATTCATTATTTAGATAAGTTAAGAATAACCCTTATTGCCTAGTATTACTCTATATTATGAACGCTAATTAATAGCCGGGTTTTTTACCATTAAATGCTGTTTTCGTGGGAGGAATTTAGAATACCGTTAAACACACAAGGTGCAATGATACAGTAAGACTAATCATTCCCCGTTCACTTGACGCAATAAAGAAAAAAAAAATATGGTAACCCGTAATAAAACTAAAAATAAGCGATTCTATAATAAATCAGTAAAAATGTAATCCATTCCAGTCAAGCTTCAAAAAAAAAAAAAATAAATAAAATAAAATAAAGCGTTACTCGATTTAAGCTCTTACTATGCTTTTCTCATTTGAAGCTCGCGCATACAAACACTTGAATAAGGTTAAGGTATACATATTATATATTTTTAAGTTTTACCATTTTTTTCCTTTTTTTTCTCTTCCTTTTTTTCTACTTTCTTTCTTTCTTTCTTATTTTCATTCGTCACACTGCAGCAGCAGATATGAGAAATCAAATCTTGAATCTGTCGCGTGTCAGCGATCAAAATATACTTCATGTAATTATCGATGTATGTAATAATAATCTGGTCAAGCGATAAGACGCGTTCACCCATGCTATATATCCATTTCAAATCAACCAATGAATATTATTTCCATTTCAAATGTTGTCTAAAATGGTAGTTATTGATATATAATTAAATATTCTTATTCTCAGGTACTTTATACACATTATCATAATTATATATAAGGCAGTTACTTCGACCCTGGATACACCAATGTCTATATTTCTCGCATTTCTCGGATCGCCCAACAGGATGGCAGGAAGATGACAGATTGGTAAAAAAAAAATTTTTTTTTTTTTTGACAAATCGTATCGTATCGTATATAAGATATCGTATTTAACTCCATCCGAAGATATATGCAATTTTGAAAGCGGAAGGAAGATATTGGTGTTCCTGCGCTTAATTTCATATATATGATAACGTTAATTATAGATATTATATCTTATGTGGTAATGTAATTGACTTTTTAACATTTCAAGGCGATTACAAATATATATATACTATATATGTTCACGTTCAATTCACGTGAAAGTACGTAATTAATATTTCAAGTTATTTTCGTACTACGTATTAAAACTGGCATTGCTGGGCTAGTTAGTTAGGCGATGACTTTACAACAACGTCATACTTCGAGCTAATCAATATTGACCAACCATTCCCACGCCATATATTATATACCTACCGTTTAAGGCGAATTCAATTTTGTAAAATTATTCAAAAGTCATGCCAAGTACCGAAATACTTATCAAAGACATAAATATGATTGAAATACGATGTTTTCGTAATACGATAATTATAGTAAATTTTTAAGATATAAGGCTTTTCGGCGATCATATTATTATAGTCGACGACTCCTGGTTCCCTCAACTCATTCCTCGTTTACGTTATTCAATAATTATATATTTCTCCCTATATTTTATTTCATTTTTCATTTTTTATTATCATTTTTTTCTTGTATATTCATTTCAAATCTTCGCATGCTTATCTCACATTCTCCGGCTTAGATGAGAATCGGAGTCAACAACCTTGGCCGAAATATATATTTATATATATTTAAAAAAATAATGTAATGAAGAAATTATCTATATAAGTAAAATAAAAAAATAAAAAATAAAAAGAGAGAGTTGGAGGAAAAAAATAGATATAGAGGTTTATAAAACACAGCTCATCACACACGCCACAACGTCTAAAGTCTTAATTTAAGATCGATAGATTTACTCGTGTCCTACGATTATTCACTCGTATAGTATATATATAATGTATGTAATATATTATAATATTATAATTGGTAGTTTCAGTAATTAAAACTTAGGGTATATTATATACAGTCGCGCACGCACGCAGCAGCGTCATGCATTTAAGAGAGGGGGCACACCGTACAGTACACTTTGATTTATGCCCCCGGATCCTTGAACGTCATTTATACTATAAGTGGCAATACCAATGAAACAAAAATCTACTCGGGTTTCTAGACAAGGTATAAAATCAACCATCATCCGTAAGAATTTTACCTTTTCTTTTTATTTGTTTTTTTTCTTGTTTTAAAAATGGTCAGATTTTGTTCAAAACGGGTTCTTCTTGCCTACTTGCATATCTTATGACCGTGAGAGACCCTTGCTCAAATTTGTGGTTTTTACAGCCTAGATATTCTTCAAATATTCGCAATTCGTAGCACCACGCATACTTTCGCCTTATAATAATCGTACAATTATTATTATGTACTTGAACGGGCTCGTACGTTCATATTTCTAAATATATATATAAATATATATATATATTCCTATCTACGACACATAATATATGTTTTATAAACCCATATTATATAAATATTATATAATAAACTTGACAAAGAGGACTCAGATCTTGGACAGAAGTTTTGATCAAACGTAAGAAATAAAAGTAACAAACAATAAAAAATTGAACAAAGTATCTTATATCATTTTCCATTAAAGTCAAATTGAAATCCCATTATATAGATAATTTTGAAAATCTGTTTAGAAAAAAGATCGAGAAAAAAAATTTTATATTAATCTTGTTCCTGTGTCCTCTTTTATTCAATTTGTTAAACTTCACTATATCTGCTCTACAATCATGCAACGTGTAATAAAAAAAATTTGTCAATATTTTCTTCAAAAATATTATCTCAACACATACAACCGCTATAATAATAATTATATCTACTGGTGTTCGATTACAGTGATTTATTTCACTAACATACATGCTTATGTGTATATAAAATTAGAAATTCATTAACGAATTTCAAAAGTACTTTTCATTTATTTGTAAGCTTTTATTTCTGTTTTATCTTTATTTTACTCTACCAGCAGTAAAAAATTTATTCACTTCCCCTGTACCTAAGGTATCAGAGAAAAAGCGTTTAGATACGTTAAAAAACAAAAAACAAAAAAAAACAGTAAGATATAACATGCATGCTCAAAATACAAAAAACAAAAGTACAGATTTTCGTCTGTACGAAGATTGCAGCTTCGAGACGTCGAGGTATAAAGGCGAGCGATTTGCTCCAACCTACCCCGAATCATTCTCTCAGCCTTATAAACTTCTTCACCTAACATATCTCGAAGGTAAAAACCAGTCAATTTGACTCGGAGTTTGTTTCAAAATAAAAAATATTTTTCTCCTGCTTACCTTCGATTAGTTACAGCTCCCCACAGCTCCCAGATATAACGGGCATTATTGGTAAAATAATATACCAATGCCTCAGACTCGTATAAAAAAAAATCGTACCTAACAGCAATATTTTGCAAAATATTTCTTTGCCTAAAACCAAAAATAGGCACTATCTGGTAAGGATCGTTCCGTCGTTTGATCCTATAGTACGTTGTCCGAAAACCGTTTCACGGATTACCGCAGGGTAAATAATGTCTCAAACCTCGCGCGTATCGTAGTGGATAAAATTTTCTGGTCCTCGCCAGATAATTGGCGGGTTATTTTTTACCCCTAACAATCTAACCCACGAGTAAGTTGAGAAGATATTCAAACCGGTGGTGGCCCACGTACGTAACGTAGCTGCGGTGTGAGGGAGAGATTCAAGGTGTTTGCAGCTTCGCAACAGTGCGGTTCAAGCAGACAAGCAGCACAGAAAAGCGCTACTAAAGCCAACTGGAAGGGTAATGCTGCCCTTAAAACTCGCCAGACCCAGCCGTGCGGTCGTCTAGGTTCATTGTCTGGATCACCGACACCCACGAGTCCACCTCCGTCCATTGACATCGAGGATTCTGAGGCCAGTACATCTGCGCTTATCTTTGAGCTCTTCTTTCGTTTGCTGAAACATAATAATGAAGGGTTTTCGTGGTGGTGAGTGGTACGAATCAGCTGGCTGATTTTGAAGAATAATTGAAATGAGAATAAAGATGATAATAAGAAAGAGAGAAAATAAAGATGAACGTATACGTATGTTCGATGAGTTTAATTGTTCCTTTCGATATGGTGTTGTGATAGGCTAGACAAGGCAAGTTTAGTTGGAATTTTCTTTACTTTCGTATTACAGAAAAGGTAGCAATCTTTTTCTACCACAGCAGCATCTCGAGGTGGTGGTTTGCAGGAACAGAACGTTCACAAGGCTTTGAGAACCAGGGTTTTTTTTCTTCTTTCCCCTCCTCTTACGTCGCACGCTCTGCAGGGCTTTTTACACCTTTTTTACGACGCAATATAGGAGACGTTGGTTGGGTACCCGCGAGAACTAAACCTATTATGGTTGTTGCACGCCAATGATTAAACGCAACTATAAAAAAAAATCCCTAAAACAAAGTTAAATGAGGTTGCTCCTGCTGCTTCCTCACCGTTACCAAACGGTCTTACAATAATTGACACAGGTCACAGCCACCCCTATTTTCCACATTCTCTCTCTTATATTGTCCCGAAATATTAAGGCACTAAAACTTCCCTAAGAATATTTTCGAACATTCCCGCAGAATTATTTTAACTTGGTATTCGAGTTGCAGGCTAATTTATCTTATACCTTTATCTACAAAAATTTCTTCAGAAAGCTACAAAAAAAAAAAGAAATAAATAAACGCGTTTCAATCATCCGTCTGTATAATTATTCGAAAAACTAGATGGGCCAGAAGTTGAAAAATGAAAATAAAAAAGCAGCACACTGACCTACAAAAATATATTCCTAACAGAAGTTGTAACGCGTACGCTCGACGCCTACGTTAACGGAAATAATGACCATTCACGTTGTAGGTAATTAGAGAGTTGTTGGTAACGACTGTTTTAAGGCCTGTTTGTGCGGAGTTTTCGCGTGTGACATCGCGGTCGAGGGTAGATGGCTGCGGCATCGGAGGGAACGTCGAGGGGCGTTGGGGTACCGCGCTAAACGGCAGCAGGTCGGCGTCTCGCTTCGCATACACATTGACTACTTTAACCGAAAGTAGTCGCTGCCCTCGGCTAGAAGAGGAAAGGGACTGAGAAGGAGTCGTTGCTTTTTGCGATAGTCTCTTCAAGCTACTCCTCTGCGCCATCACGACTTTACAGGACTCTCTTATACGCCGGATCTCACTTATTTGAAAACGAACGCTTCGTAAGAAAAGAGAGCACCAAATCATTCCGCTGACAATGAGCGTTGAAGTTGTCATCACTTTGTGTTGCTCTTCTCGTTCAAAAGAAAAACGTCAATCATTTTTCGCTCGATTGTTTTTTCAAAAATTTTTGTCTGCATGAACGAGGCTTGCTTTAGCAAGAAACGAGGAATAATGAGACGCCGTCTTTCGCCAGTAACGTCAAGTCGACTTTTGCCAATGAAATTCTTCTTTTTTTCTTTCCTTTTCTTATCCGAAGGATTTTTCAGCCCGGGTTTACGACACGAGAGAAAAGCACGCCGGGAACAATATGTCTCGCTTATGAGAAGCGATAACTCATTTCCGCAGCTGTTGCCCCGAACGCCCCCTGCAGTAGCACTTGTTAATTCACTGCTAAGTTCTTTTATTCAAATGAGGCTACCCCCTAACCCCTACTCCCTCGTGCCTCCTTCATTCCTTTCCTTCTCATTCGTGCGTTATGCAGATCGTTGGCACTTCTCATTAAACCGCGTTTTCTCAACGTCTACCATAAGATGCCGAAGCGTCCTGCGAGACCAATAATTTATTTATCTCATTGCCCGGCGCAGTAAAATCTACTTTCGTCTTCGTAGATAAGAGAGTGAAAATGTCCAACAAACGGTAGTAGAATAAAATTTTTTATTTTTAATTTTTTTTGTCAAAGTAGGTAAAAATTTGTCAAAGGTCGCTTATAACTCGTATCAAATTAAATACCATGTAATTTCCGATTCGTCAGAGTGAGGGAACGTGGGTTAAACTTGAATTCTTGAACTGATCGTGAGTTTCGAGTCACAGCTCGATTACACGCTTGTCAAATGTGTAGAATTATTGAATAACGACCGTTGTCCGTGGTGAGGAAGCGCACGCGAATGAAAGGAGGCATAAGGTAGCTAGATGGGTAGGTATGAGTATTCTTTGGTAACAGTAATTATCCGTTACCTACGCAAGGATGCATCCCCAGCGTTAATCGAGAAATGCAACTGATCCCGCAAGACAAACTCAAAATCGATTAACCGTGCTTGAAGGCCGTATTACTACAAGACGATTACCGCAAGCGAAACCAAGAATTCCCACGAAAAGACTCGAGGGCAAGGACTAGCCACCCATCCTACTTATCGCATAACACCTACGCAATACATACGATATACTACATCGTCAACATTCGTCAAGGAATATAATTTCCGCGAGGTAAACTCCGAATCGATTCACGATTTACAAGCCCATTATACCGACTCTGGAGACTGTGCCTAATATCAGCATATTCAACAGTCGCAAAACCGTAGATTCTCACGATAATTAAACGATTACAGATTAAATATTTTGCAAGAAGTTCAGTTTTTTCAGATACTTTTTTTTATCAGAAGGAACAGTTACCTGTTTGGCATCGCCGTTTGATTCCTCGTACGATTTGCAGCACGAGCTTCAACACTAGCTGCGGTACGGACTATTAGCTCTCGGCACTGTTTCTGCAAGCCACGAAGCTCCGCCTCAGCGCTTTCGACTCTTTTAGCGAGTTCGACAAGCGCTTCACTCCCGGGTGTTAACTGTGCCTCGAGAGTACGAGCCAGACGACGAAGGGCCGCTAGACGACGTTCTCTTTCACTAAGTTCCTGCTCGCTTCCGCTGTCCGATATTCCGCTGTCCGACAACGAACCTCCCTCTTGAAGACCTCCGTTCGCGATTACCATTGCTGCTGCAGTTGCTCCTTCGTCGTTTACTTGACCGTTTGTTCCGTCTTTCGACAGTCCACCGTTCTGAAACACGTGAAGAAAAAATTTTTAAGTCTTTCATTTCCAGGATACTTTGAAATGAAACGCGAGTATCGAAAGTAGAAACGAAAAATACTCTATTTCTAATCATATCCGTCACACATATTACATATCGCAGTCAAAGAGTCAATCCGTCGTGTCGCCTCGTATTCGAAGATCGAAGAACGGGATTCATTGGATTCGTATATGAATAGAAAATTCTACAAAGGTTGAGTAAGCCGCGTGATATCGAATATTGTATAATCCAGTAGCTGTTGGCGTTGGCTAAGATCAAGGCGTACGAGCTGAGACGATGATGATATAAAAAGGTGGTAGTGTAGGTGAGTTGCAGAGCCGGAGTACGAGAGACGAGGGAGATACCTACACCGTAGGAAATCTAAAGAAGAGGAAAGAACAAGGAAAAACCGGAGATGTAGGGGTAGGGGCAGGGAGCAGAGGCGCGGGGGGGGAGGAGAGCAGCAGAAATAGAAAGAGAAAGAAAAAAGAAAAAAAGAAAAAACGAAAAAAAAAGAGAGATCGAGCTGGAACTCGAGCTGGAGCTGGAGCTGGAGCTGGATGCGAGGAAGGGAGTAGATTTAGGCTGTTTGCAGCGAGCGACGGAGACGCGCCGAACGAGCCTCCGGTAATGAAAAGCGCGACCCGCATACCAAACAGCATCTCCGAGCACCAGCCCAACCTAACCTAACGTAGCTAGCTATATACATACGCTAACCTATATATTCGCAGAACATGCTTTTATGTACATGCGGTATAGGTATATCTATGTATGTATATACCTATGTACATTCATATTACCTAGATTCACAATTGTGCAGATGTACCGTATACTCGTCTCGTTCTTCGATGATTATATGAAAGACTATCTTGCAAAGTTATTGAGTAAAGGAGAGAAGAAAGGTTCATTATTGAAAATATAAGGGTTGTACGAGTGTCCGTCTGAGACGGCAAAAGAAAACCCCGCTGGACGATGGCCGGCAACGTAAATGTAATGTAATATCAGCGATTAGCCCCAAATGGAGAACCATTCGGATATATCCATTTGCAGAAGTGGATCCTACTCGGTCCGTCGAGGAGGTTGAAATGGGGCGACGGGTACTGGCCGACGCCAGGGGTGCTATGGGTGATATTAAATTTGTATTTTTACGCTGATTCCACGGGCCATCCACGGACGTGACGGGGAAGGGAATGGCTCGGGCGATTAACGATCCAACCTCCCAAGAGAGTCCGTGCAGGACGCCAACCGTCCCAACGCCCTAGAGTCGGTGATCCCGGTCTCACTTTGGCCTTTTCTATATCTATGCGATGCGGGCGTCGCACCCCCGCAATACACCCTTGACCCGATGCATTTCGTAACATTTTATTTAACAGCTATCAAAATGTATGGATTTTTTTTTCACTATTCTCTTTTTTCTCTTCTTTATCCTATAGGAAAAGCAGCGGCAATAGTTGCAGTCAAATATTACCATCTCCGGAAAAACATGTTTTTGTTTAGCTTCTTTCTTATCGGATCACTTTAATATTTTCCCTTTTCTCAAGATTCGCAGAAAGAAGTAATGGACTGTATCCTATATAAATCGTTATATCGATGTATTTGCATTGCGTGGCAAATCTTATACGTCTTATTAAACTTTCATAGTTTTTTGACAGATTAGAAGCCACCATCGATACGATAGTATAGAGTCGGTTTATAATCAGTTTTCACGAATCCCGTTCCACCAGAGCTCGTGCCCGGAATAGTTACAACGTATAAAGACTTTCTATACCGACTCTCGGATATTTTCAAGCGTCGTAGGTAATCCGTGTAAAGAAAAAGAAAAAGAAAAAGAAGAAAGAAGAAAGAAAAAGAAACAGGGAAGGTGAAAGCAAAAGGAATGCGAAAGAGGCGTCGAATTATGCCCTTGGGTATTGTAAATCGGGTTGTTTCCTTCGTATGGGAGTTTGACTATCAGAAGTAGGCCCTCGAATGAGGGAGAAAGAGCTGCCGCCGTCCGTCTTCGCGACAGGCGAAATGAGTGCTCGAGCAATCGGAAGTCGCGCCCGAGTTTAGGTTCTTCTATTCGCCGCGCTCGCGCTTGCAACGGAGTTTACTTTATATGCAAATGCGAGACGGATGTCGAGAAAATAGGAACGTAAGAGAGGTAAGGGGCTGAACGGGGGTGATGTGACGGCGTTTAGCCACGCGCCCGGGAGCGACAAGTGTCATCAGTCAAGAACAACCCTGCAGCCGCCACTGTTCGACTCCTCCGATTCCTCCGAGCGTTTATGGTAGATATGTATGTACATACCGAAGGATATCCACCCCAAACTTTCGAGTACCTACCTACTTCCTCGGGTCGTGGTTCGTCCTCCCTGATTTTCAACTATAATATACAAGAGCGGATTTTACACCGCGGTTATGAATACGGAATCCATAAATCCCGAAAATCCCGAAGACATAGCCGGAGGCAACGTCTTGGCTAGGGAGTATAACAGATTATCGCGAAAGAGTTTGCATCTCTTTTTCAAGAGGTATAGTTTTCCGAGTCTTTCATTTTACAACACCAAGGGGCGAAGTTATTCATATAATTGTCTAAATCCATCATATAAGATGAGAAGAAAAGAGAAGAGAAGACCCCGGGAACAGTGATGCTGCAGTAATTAGCAACTAACGGTCTTTATATAACAGACGTAAGAGTAGTACCTACACGAAAGATTCCCACGCAACAGTTCCACGCCTCCGTTGTAGGAATATATTCTCAGTGGATATTGTTCGTAAGGAAATGTACCGCGTCAGGTACTCTATAAGAAGTTTGATCCGTCGAGAGTGAAAAAGGAAAAAAAAAAATTAAAAAAAAGTACTAATTTTAATTACCAAGAGCCGAAAGGTCAGAGATCACTGACTTTCCTTCTCATGATGTTCACTGACGCGTGTTGTTATGCTTCTTCGACACTCCATTCTGTTTCTTGAGAGTTCTACGCTATAAGACGTATACGTTCATACCATAAGAACGAAGAAGGGACGGAAAAAGGCATCTGAGATGAATAGAAAGACGAAAATCATTCGGGAGTGTTACGGTAGCTCATGACCTCCGCTTGACCCGAACCGCCTCGCGATCGCTTCATTGTTTCCGAGCTCTGAACCACCGGCTTAATTGACTCTCAGATGAAATCAGTGCCGGCCGTCGGACAAGCTGACGGACGAGCCGTGTGAGAGAAAACCACGCAGTATGTAGGTACAATAATAGACACGCACTACTCCATTGCGAGCAGAAGCTTTAGCCAACCTTATTCTTCGACACAGCGATACCCTTCTCCTTACACAAACTCTATGCACCGAAGTTGCACCCAGGGGACTCATTCCCCCGCCTACAACCCCTGAATAATTGCCAGCAGCTACACCCGCCGCCTATCTACCGATTGAAAATCAAAAGAGACTCCGGATTGCCTGACTGGATTGGAAATCCTTTATATCTGATTGAAGAATCGACCATTTGATTTGTTCTTTTACCAAAACAAATAATCTTGGATTTTTGTTGACTTTTACTTTCGCTACGTCGGATTTCGTTTGTTAAATTTTTGACATTAATCAAGTCGCGATAGGTGCATACTTGGCGAGGGTCACTTTTCTGATATGCAGCCACCAGAGGCCATAAGTCCCCATTTCTTGGTACGCTGCAGATCGTGTAATCAAGACTCTACCACACTGACCGAGTTCCAAGTATATCTACCTCTGGAACAGGTAGTGGCAAAATTTACTGGAGAACAAGCTGCGCGAGACGCTGATACCATCTCAGACTTCTACGTCGACTAATTGGTAGTAAAATAGCGAGAACACGCGATTACTTGTACGCCCAATCTTCGCGGAATATATCCCACAAGTCACGAGGACTGCGTAAGGGATCAATAAATTTGAGAAAAGATGTATTCGAAAATCTAACTGTGATGTGCGATACGGTAAATTGAATAGAAAAAAAAATCCATTTTTTTCAAACGATAGCAACATTTCTGTCAACATCTATTATGGGACTAATCTATAAGGCATCTTCTTGATATGGAAATTTTCAATTTTCACAGCCGACTACAGGCAAGCATACGTAGAGTGTGGGAACTGTGTGGGTATCATAAGTCCCTAACGTCGGCGAGATCTGTAAGATCTGTAAGCGAGCGATCACTGGTCAAGAATATTACGAGACCGAGGACGTAGGTGAAAGACTGGCCCAGAGGGGGGCCAGGGACGAACTCCATACGAGCGAGAGAAGGCGAGGATCACGATGCAAAACATGCCGTGGTGCACTTAGTGCCCCTGGCTGGCCCCTAGCAAGTCTGACTAAGTTACCTACTCCTAACCCTTGAAGTCGGTGCTTGAACACGAACCGAGCGATCGTTCAGTCACGGATCATTACCAGTAATAAGTGAACGAAATCGATTTAAATTAGCGATCCTTTCGGGTCAAAGGGCGATGGTTATTTTCACCTCCGACCTTTCCAGGTGGACGTACAGACCTGCTTTTAACCCTTTCAATGCCACTGTCGAACGCAGTAGACTGAGGTCAACACGCGAATAGACTTGGTGCAGTAATATAAGGTGGTTGGTAAATTGTTTATGGCTTGACCAGTAAAAATTTGATGAGACATGAAGAACTGTTACTTACAGTTCACCAATATGTATTCAGAAGTAACGAAAAATTGGTCAATTTTTACTCCTGACACAGTTTTTTCATTCGATAATTCACGCAAACTCACCTGACAGCAAATGTCCTGTTTCTCGGAGAGGAGTCGTGCGACGTCACGTACGGAGGATGCGACCTCGGACGCTGCGCCAGCCTGGAGAGCAGCGTCAAGCACTGCTAGAGTGTCCTTGTCCTTACGCAAAGCACTCTGTAACTCGGTAAGACGTGCGCCAAACTGTTGGATGGACTGCAGAGCACTAAGCTGCTGGTTTCCCCTGTAACATATAGCGAGTGACGTTTTATAATAGGAGAAAAATGAAGGACTGCACCGGAAGCACTGACCTCGTAAGGTCTGCAGTGCAACCCAATACCTGTGGCTATTATTAAACTGTCAGCTGACTATTTTGAGTGGAGGGTTTTGAGACTTGGAAAAACTTTTGCCTAGAGAGTCCGTCGTTGGTCATGCGTAGATTTGGAAAACCCGAATCTAGGCATAATGTATAGAGCGCTTTATATGTCAGTTTGTTCGTCCGTCAGCTTAGACGACGAGGAACAGGAAATAAGGCGACTTTGTTGAGTAAACACGTACTGGCTTGACTATTAGAAGATTCCCCTATACGGTATACTGCAAATAAATACATTTTACCCGAAACCAATCGAAAGACCCCTAGAGTGAGATCGGCAAACAAATCGTGCGTAAGTATTGACGTTGATATCACTGGGCATAGTATTTATTCCAAGGTAATTAACTGGATATACGCGAGAAGGTTGGATGTATGCAATTTGCGTGAAAAAGCTTTTACATAATTTTAAACTTCCGGAAGATTCCCCCTCGCACTGATTCAGGCCAGTTTAGCCGGGTTGGGACGTCGCATTGTCCGACGAGCACAGTTATAATCCAATTTTAATTTCCCCTAAACCCTTGATCCCCTACGTTGATAGGGGTTTAATCCCCCTCCCCCCCCCCCCCCCCGCAAAGGTTTGACCACTGACCCAGTGGGCCGGTACGCAAAGGTCACGATCATCCCTCTGCCGCTGTGGGGACCCCCGTAGGATCCGAATTCTTCTCACGATCGCTTCTCGGTATACGGCTGTATACTATAGCTACCCCTCCTATTCCTATCCACCCACAGATACGCGCGGGTCTATAAGCGCGTAGAAGACACACCTAATACCGATTTCACTCGTGATCCTCTTACCAGATAGCTCCTAATCTTTCCTTGTCAAAGATAAGGATCAAACCGTCTTTTGAATCTCTAATACTACCATCGAGCACACCGAAATATTCGAAAACGTTTTGCTGTGTACACGCTATGGGATTCGGTGTTGTTAAAGGATTTCGCTTGAGGTGATGCTCGAGGGAACCTAGCGGTCAACTCCGGGATCAGTCGTGATTAAAGTCTTGGCCGATGGTCAAGCCGGTCAAGCTGGTAATCGTGCGACAGGGGTCGGGCGAATATAGGCAAGTAAAGGCAGAGGGTAACGCGGAACAAGGAACGACGCCCCTACCGAGGGTGCGCACCAAGGATTCCGTTGTTTGCTCTGGAGGCTTCATTACCTTTCACAATATTTACCCTCCGTCACTAGACGGACCTGACACCACGACTGACCGGTCAGTGGGCGATGACCCCACATGGCTTAGGCCTTCGCCTTGAGGTGTCTATGTTGACGGGCATCATCCCCGAGGCGTACGCGACATGCCGTGATCGATATTAATATTCAAAAACGATCCGACGACAAAAGGCAGAAAGTTTTGTCGGTAGAATAAAAGCGAAACTAGATCTGTACATCATATTATTTTACGATAGCAGGTCTTTGTACCGAAAACTTCTCTTTTTGGTTGTACATTACTTACTTTTGAAAGGTTTCGTCCCAGACACGGTAAAGGTCAGCCACCTCGTCCTTGAGGGCCGCTAAAGCAGAGGAACCCGAAACACCGGCGTCGGTAACCAAGCGGTGAGCCGTGACGTTCAGAGCCAAAAGCGCCGTCTTGCGCTCCCTTAGCGTGGCCAGTTCACCCTGGAACATCAAAAATACATTTCTAGTATACGGATACTGTTGCAACTTAAGTAAATTGGCTCCAGCTATGAGCACCTTAGGGCCCGTCAATGACTCGACTGATCTACCGTCAAAAATGAGGGCAACACGTTGGAACCTCGTTAGAGAAAATTTCTAAGATCGAAACTAACGATTAAAATTTCATCGCAAGGGTGCTTCGGTTTTTAGACAAATTCTTGGGATAAAAATTGGTGAAAAATTTTGGGGTTAATCTAGTATAGCTCTAGTACGAAATTGGACTTGTGATTTGTGTCTTGAGTAGCTATCTTCCTTATTTTGATCCTTTTTGTCGGTATAGACTCGGAGGAATAAGTAGATACCAAGCGAGGCATAAATAAGCTATAAGGGTTGCGGGGGGTATTTGGGAGGGATAGTGGTGGCCGTTGTCACGTTCCTGACGTCCTACTTGAGGCACCCGACGAGGGCCGCATAAATAACCCTGGGTTTACGATGCCACAGGAGGACGAAGGACGGAGACCGCCTGCAGGAGCACCTCCCGTCGATCGCGTGACCAGCACCTCGAGTGCTCGTAAAGCTCGTCCTTGCGGTCATCATCCGCCCACCTATCACCCGCCCACCAAAGTCCTTGGTTACAAAGTACGTTTCCACCGTGGAAGGAAGAAGAGTCGTTCAACGACCGTGTTTATCCGACTCTCCGGGTCCGCCCTGCGTCAGGTTATACTCTGCCGCAATGTTTCGGCTTCGTCAATTCATATCCGGGTAAACACAATTATTACCAACCATTGAAATGGACGTCTCAGTATTCGATGAGACCTGTGACACAAAACCATGCGAATAAAAAAAAGATCGAGGCATAAGACTTGTCAATTTGTGGATATTCCCTACGTCTGAATCTATATGCGTGAAAAGGGAAACGAGAAAAGGACTTCCTTCGGTTTATTATCACTTCAATTTTCACGGTAACATTCGATAAGGTATTTCGACTTCGGAGGAGAAATGCGTTGCTGCATCTAAGAATCCTATCGACGAAGAAGAGAGCTTGAGGATAATGTAAGACTAAAAAATAGTTGGATATTAATTTTCCGGTGTTAGATACCACTTTAAAGAGGTCAGTCAAACCTGCGCCCTGACTATACGGTATCCATACGTAATACGAGTACGTACACATGTGTACTTACATACATTATACAAATTGCTATTGACCTGAAACGGGCACTGCGGTCACGCGTGTAATTCTCGAATATGTTAAGCACCTCGTGCCTCTATGTATTTATTATACATGGATTATATATTCACGAGTAAGCCCGCATATCGACCATATACGCGATACACTAACTGTAGGATCCATGGTGGTGTAACGGTACAAAGTAGAATGAATGTTTGTAACAAGAAGTGCAAAAGCAGTTCAGTCGGGCATGGGACTGAGAGCTTCGATACTATACACGGGTCTACATAGGTCGACGAAGAGCATCCCTTCCTCTGTACCCGTCCTCAAAACAGCCCACACCCTGCCTCCGAACGATTGGTATTCCAAGCGCAAAGCCAGAGGAGCGCTACCACCCTGATGGCACCAGACACGCGCATTCCAATCTAATTCAATTTCCAATCAACAGCCAATCAATTGATTCGAATTCAGTATACAGAGCGGCCGGCTTCAGGGGACCGAGGCTTGCATGCCTATGAGGCCTTGTTCTGTCTCTCGCTCTTTCTAGCTCCTTTCTCTATCTGGTTTTCCCTCTTTCTCGCTAAAATAACCCCCGAGTAAACGCAAAAAGCGCGTATTCCGTGGGCACGTACCCTGTAAAACATAAAATTGGTTTTTCACCAAGCGCAATTATTCCGAGACGCTAACTGGGACTAAGACCTGTTACCACTTCAGCTGCATAAAACTATATAGGTGGATAGGTAAGCTGCCATTTTAATTGCGCGAGCTTAATGCATCGCGGGTTCTTGCTCAAGCGTTGCAGCAAAAGGTCTTTAATGCTAAGCGATTACCGATTGCCGAATAAGGAACTCGAAATAACACAACGATGCACCGAACGACGATGGAGGTCGCTAAGGATTCAACTTTTTCCACACTATTCGTTCGAGCGGTATACCCGCTCTGCAGATCGTCGCGAGCGGAGTGTACATCGCGAAGTGGACATAAAAAAAAAAGGGCAAAAATTTAACCTGCCCACAGATTTCTTAATTACTTTCGTACGAAGCGAGGAATTGCAGATTTCTTTACCCGAATTGACTGAAATTATCTCACAGAAATTGTTCTCAGAAGGGATGATCCCTGAAATCCGTACATGATATTGCTTCATATCGCAGACCAACTTGACTCGTTAAATTTCGCGAATGGTTAACATTTAGAGTTTTTTTAAGGCATCATTGCTTGATAATTACCATTCATATAAAGAGAATTAATGAATTTATCTCTTCTCCTCTACCTTCGTTATGAAAAATGACTTTAGAAATCGTATTGATATATGCAATGCACGTATCGAAAACAACCCGGTAGTTTGGGGTTACATAACAGAAACACATAACCAACATACGGTGTGCGATTAAACGCAACATAAGCCTGTTTACCGATGCGTGATGCGCTCGCGATACCTGATTCCGATCGACGCCTATCGTTGTCCAACCGAGAGAAAGAGAGACAGAGAGCAGCAACCAACAGTCACGTGGGTTCACGTTCAACAACGTTGTTCAAACAACGTGCACGTTTAGTAATTTGCTCGTTAGTGGTGTCGCGTCTGCAGCAGAAACAACGCTATACGCATTTTAATAACGCGTGGGTGTATAGAACTGAGGAAAAATCACCGGATGAATAGTTGAGAAAGAAAAAATTCGAGAAATTGCCGATTAAGGGTAGCTGCTCGTAACCAAATTGTTTTCCGGCTCTCAAAACCGTTCAAACGGTACAAATATTAGATCAGACAATCCAAACGAAGAGATGAGACATTCGTACCGGCGTGTGATAACGGACAAAGAAATATCGCCTATATGGGGTACGTGAATTGGGCCATGGTTTTCAAAGAACGCGGCCGTTTTCCGCGTTTCGGAACGGACCTTGGTCTGACGTATTGCATAATGCATGGAACGACGCCGCAGCGAGGTTGCGCGCGCGCGCGAACGTTGAGCGCTAATACATCTCGATGATAGATAGAGCGCATGTGTTTGGCCTTCTCAGGCGAGGCACCAACGTCGGTGGTGGTTCGCTGGTCGGGGGTGAGACTTGTGGGGCGAGGGTTGGCGAGGCGCCGGCGTTACGATGCTGGGCACGTCGCCGTCAGACGGGCGGACGGGAGGACCAGCGTACGTGCGACACGGCTACGCTTTTACGCTCTCGCTCTCCTCGTCGTTCTATCCTCGTCCATTTGCTACTGCTCTACCAACAGCCAACTGCCAGAGTCGCGGCTCTCATTTCAATATCTTAAGAAATATAAATTCGCCGGATTCCTTTGCGTAAAAATGCATTTTCACCACGACCAATGTACAAAGTAAAGAAATAACGAAAACGAGATTAAAAGGTATAAAGAAATGGAAAACGCTACTCTACTCCTGGTACTCGCATCTCGACACATTGAACAATATAAGAAAACTGGCTAATCGTTTGAGATTCGAATTCCATCACGCTCATCAATTAACACTTCTTAATAATTGACCATTGATTCTTAATAATCGAGTCTCCGTGAAATCACGCAAGACACTCACGTCGCAGGTACCCATATACAATTCATCGATTGGTTGATGATCAGCAGTAAAAACCAAAACGAACAATTTGTAAAATAGACACAAGGTATTACACACTTTGTCGATTGATATCAGAGAATAAGAATTCATATTTGTCGGGAAGATAGGTAATCGCACAATCGCAGACACCAAAGATAACTCAAAGATCATGCACGAAGATTGTTCCGGCTATGGGATGATGAATAAGGTACTACGATCCGATTAACAGCAGATAACGTCTTTCATCTACCTTCTGTCGGTGTTCGAAAGATCGGAGTAAGGATAGATAGACACATAGCTTAGGTCGGCAACAGAGGAGTCTTCATTCGTCGGGTAAGAAACTTGGATCGATGTGTCGGTACATGTCGCTGATTTATTTAATTAAGGTAACCAAGTATCGTATGTTTAATTTTTATCCAGATTCCTCACTGCTGCATCAATCGATTATTGAATGCAAAAATCAGCTTTCAAATCACGAAACGAACGATCATATTTATTATTATACGTATAGACACCGGTATAATGTATTCAATTATAGTCGTACGAGAGAATTGAATGATTCAGAGTGCAAATATTTTCTATGAACGGTTTATTCCAAATTTAGCGATGATCAATCCAGAGGATCACAGAACACAGATGCTTTTTTGAAATGTCCAGGATATCAAGATTCACTACAAAATATGACATGCAGAGATCGGTTAAACGGTGAAAAATACTTACAGTGACCTGGTTGATACGCTCGTCGAGAAGATGATGCTGATCTAGAACGACTTCGTATGAAATAAGTCTGTCGTGAACTGCTCTAAGCTCTAGGCGCATTGCTGCCATATCCCGGTGAAGGGCGCCAGCTCTTCGCGTTTCCTCAGCCCTGGTTGACAATGATTCCCAACGTTCGATTAGACCTGAAAACAGTCAAGACGAGTCCCGTTTTAGATGTTTAGTCTGAATGGAATGAACGTTCAACTGCGAGTAGGACGTAAGAAGTTAATTAATTTTGCAACTCTTATGATCTAATTCGCACTCATCACACACAGCGGTAATTAGATTAAATAACTAGGTCCCAAAGCGTAGGCACGCTAGCTGAACCATGGGTCATATTCACTGAGTAATAAACTCAGTCCAGGATGATTTTTTTTTTTTTGGATTCTCGTTTATGGACTTCATCACGAAAAGCATTCAGACTAATTAGCAAATCGAATGACGAATCTATCGCTTAGATCTGCCCGTGCAATAGTAACATTCTTATTCATATTTTAATACGAATATAAATTTTGCCATCAATTTTTATCACCAAGCCATCTTTGGAGCGTACGAATGGAAGAAAGAAGCGAAAGGAAAGAAAAAATCAGGCTCTCCGAGGTCAGCCAAATTAAAAATCGAGGAACTATAACGTAGCTGTTGGCTTACCACGAATGGATATGAGATGAAATCCCCGAAATTTCACCTTTATTTGTAGAATAAGTTTAAAAGCACCAAACTATCGATAAATCGAAGTGATTTTGAAATGTAAAAGTGGTTGTCGTGGATAACGGTCACCTGATAGAATAAATCCCGAACAGTCGACCCGGGCCGACTGTCAGTCGGCGTGTGCCACGGCGCCTGAAGGAGAACCGACCACGGTCACCGCGAGCAGTACAACAAGTCGAAAGTTGATTTGCCTCGATCTCTCTCTTTCTCATTTCCTCTCTCTCATTTACTGTATGACTGTCTTTGGTGGTGCGTTCCCGTCGTTTTGATACTGAGAATCGTCGCGAGTTCTCGTTGAAACGTCACGGCATTGCACGGTCTAATAACGCGTTTACCTGCTTCTTCATCCAGCAAATAGTAACATAATACTGTCTATAACAATGGCGATATTTCTTACCTCCCTGGCATGGAGGTCAAACTTGGAATTGAAATTCTGAGCCTGCAGAAAACCACCAAAGCAAATATAAAAAAAAAAAGTTTATCGCTTTTATCGTACCTTCGTCAGCACGTGTTGCTATATGATAGACGAACATTCTGCCGTCAATTAATCACGTTCGACCTGATTTCGTTATAAATTTAGAACTCTTCAGTTCTTTTTACTTAATATATACACCGATACTTGCTATGAAAACAGCCACATGCACTGTGAAATGTTGATTATTTCAACTGCTATTATATCTGCCGAGTACTAAGACATCAGATTTTCTTCACGACGATTTAAAGTCCGCCAGCACGATCGGATTTTAGATTCGTTTCAACCAAGCAACGCTTCGTTGTTAGTAAAGCCATTTAATCATCGTGTAATTGAAAACAAAACTAAACCGCACACATCACCCAACAACACATTACATAATCTTAGAGTTGAACGCAGAAACAAAGCTAGACAGATCAATATATACGAACAGAGACTGCGGAAGTTGAAGTAAGAGTGAGAAGAGCACAAAGACCATTAGCAGAACTCACTCTTGACAGCGTCTGACCGGTAGCAATCAGATTGACTTGCTGTTAGGCAGATCGGTTTGCCAACACCAGTAAACCACTCACTATCAGTACCGAATCGTTTGGAAATGTATTTAGACGAGGAAGACCTCGAATGGGTCACGATCGTGGTGCAAAAAGGTTGTTTGATGGATCGTTTTATGAAATAAATCGCGGTTTTGACATCAACTGGCCAAACACGATCGAAAGAATGGACGTGCGTGGCGGAGGAGTCGGGTCGATTTTCCGTTGTACCTACTTCTCGAATGTGTTCAGGTTCACTTAACTTAGAGACTTAATTCTACTGGATTCTAAGTGTGTTCAGGGGTGACTTAAAAATAGGTTACTGAATTTAACCGTTCCTTTTTAAACCCACGGACGGCGTAACATCGAGTCAAAAACCGACCTGATAGCTATCGCATAGAGGATACATGGCGTCCTTGGATTCAAAAATTCCGGAAATGACACATCACGTCCGCTTTTTTAATAACATTTGAAGCTATTCTTGCGTTTCGTAATTTTTCGAACGTAGGTACATGCTATAAATATTTCCAAGCGTTCGTATCTAACAGCTTGGATATTAGATCTGTGAGATGATCAGTGAGACATGCACGTTCCGAAGAACGTTCAAATATACATTCAACTAACGATAGGATCAAATAAGTGTATACAGACATATACCTACATGCTCAGAAATAACTGGGAACGGTAAATTTTTATGGGAGAAAAAAACAATCAACTAAGATATCGACGACGATCAGATTTTGCTAGACTTTGGCCTCTCTAGTATTGGCTTATTTGGACATATATAATAAATTTAAGCTTCCGTTAGGTGTGCGGATTGCTCGAAGCAAGGAGAGACATTGGCACTGCAGTATGCCAAAGAGGGGAAATCTACAAATTTATAATACTACGAGAAGTAACGATTTTATGCATATTTAGTCGCTATGAGTCAATGGTTTAGTTGGGACAAAGTGACAGAGGCAAAGAGCGTGGGATTTTTAAATAGCGTAAAGCGATGTACCGGTGGGTAGAGCAGAAAATGAATAAAACAAACGGTGTAAAAATATGGATAATTATGTAGCGATGAAGGTGAATGACATTTATCCTGTGCTCATTTTTATTATAGGAAGGGGATTTTTTTTGTGCAATCGCGTAACGTACGGTGGACAAACGAGAAACGCGAGGATTAATATAAAACGGGTCATACTCTTTCGCCGAAACAATAACCCTTAATATAACAAGGTGACCCGGTTTTAAACAGCGAAAGAGGCCAAGTTCAAATAATCTGAGCTACTATATTCGCTTGGCTCAAAAAACTTGAAGCTTTTACTCCCATCCCCAAATAGAACCACTGCACCCTTAAAGCTCGGTGAATAGGATAACGCTGTTCACTGCTCTCACAATCGGCTACAAAAAAGACTTGTGCATTCAGGCTGTGATTCTAAAAGTAGAATCCGAAGTTCTTGCCGTGTAAAATTGAAAGCGTGAAGCGTACGTACGTGAAAGATTAAGAGACCAGTAGAAGAAACAAAAAACAGGTAAATAAAAAAACTCACTCGATTTTCTAAAGTTTTCGAAACTGAAATCATCTATCAATAAAACTGTGCAGCGAATCAAATCAAGTTTCTAAACTGGTCTGTGCTAACTATCACCGATTAAATTGGTAAAAGGACAGATCTTGGTGTATTATTTACTACTTTAGACATGTCACCGATTTGGTTTCATGATCAGATGTGATTCGATTGATGTGACAAAGCCTGGATACCAATTTGCCTCCCGGTTTTCGATTTCGGACGACAAATAATTCGTCGCGATCGTTAGGATCGTTAAAGAGTTTTATTTCGAATCTCTGTGTACTGAAGAAAAGAAATATGGAAGAAAGCGGTGCATGGAAACGAGGTCATGCAGGAAACCGTACGAATGTAGGATCCATAAGGTGGGAGTTGCGTGGCCAAACATGAACACGAGAAGTATCGTGACCGCAAAGAATAAGTTGCTCATGTCATTTGAAACACGCGTAAAAACGCAGTTCGCAGATCTGTGAACGTATCTATTTTACACCCTGTGCAAAAACTGTATTGGATTCAATTTCAACATAAGACGCCATCGAAACCTAGCAATCAAATGACTTGACGCAATATCACTACCAAAAATTTCAGCAGTCATAAATTAGTTACTAAAAATTTTATCGCCAGTTAAACTGACGATGTGAATCAAACTTACACACTTTTACCTTACTTGTCTATTCAATGTCAAGTTCGTCTTGCGTCACTGTTCCCCTATGTGAGCTTACACTCAGTTAAGGAATCCCAATTTTGCTGCATCGAGACGAAAATATTTCGTTCTTCATAAGAGAGACTGTATTTTCGTGTCAGCGTTGATCTGCCCAACTTCAAAGGAATGAGAGAATCAACGATAATTGCACATTTCGCTAATAGTTCTTAAGGAGGATGATTACAAGCTTCAGTATATAAGTGCCGATGATTGCATTGCTGAAAATAATTCCAGTTGAACTTCAACTTTCCCCTTCCATGAAGCCTGAGGCAACAATTTGTTGTCGTCGGTCCCAGAGGGGCCAAAACGGGTCAGGGTACTCGAAGGAAAGTAAAGAGAAAATGCTACGAGGAGAGTGGTAAGACGAGATTATCGGTGAGGTCAGCAAATCGTTTGACAGATCGAGTAGGTACTATGTAGCTGATCAGCAGGTCGACCAAATGAGGATTAAACTTCGGTCGAAAGTTGAACGAAAGTTCGAATCCTTTATCATACATAGATCAATTAAGATTGTCGTTGACGTCGTTTTACTAGATATTCGATACACGATGGCGACGCCAGTGCGTTTCCTACAACACCCCCATTGTGTCTTGACACGGGATCAGTCAAAAATCAATAAATCTTAAGTTACACAAAACATCGCGTACCTACAATTGGAAACAACTGAATACGAAGCTTGTAATAGTTATACATTGATCAATGATAAATAATCCACCGGGAAAAACCTTTTGTCCTATATAAGAAGGCTTAATTTATTGTACAGACGTGCAAGAGCGATTATCGATCGTCCATGAAGATAGCAAATCATGTATCAGCCACGTGGAAGATATCGTGCTCCCATACGAGGAACTACTCAATAAAATCGATCCAGCGATTACTTTAAAAGTCCAGCAACGGGATCCATGGGTCAGTCAACTTCCGGTGAAACGTTCGTCCGCAATGCCGATTGAACTCGACCGACGAAAGATTAGTTTATACTACGTGCCAATCATTAACAATTATTATTTACGAACGGAGGGTGCAACGTACAATTAATTCAATTACCAAGCCGTAAAGAGATAATTTGAAATTAATTTCAAGCGGAGGTCCAAGTGACATCAATTTGGTACAATAAGAAAAAGGTGATGGCTGTTATTTAGGATTTTAAATGACACGACATCGCGTATTAGTTAGCGTTTAGAAAGAAAAGGGAGAAGAATGAAAAGGAAAGACTGAAATATATAATTCGAATTGGGTCTGCTCAATTTGCCTCTGGCTTGTTAATTGAATGATGAATAATTTCCGTCTCGCAAATCATTTGCAATTAGAAGGTTTACAAGCCAGTTCCGCTTTCGTGCGTTCCAGCTGCTGTATTTATTGTTTTATCAGCAAGATTTCTGACCCAGTTGCCCCCACGACCGAAGCAACCTAACATTTAACACTTTGTAAATGGATGGTAATAAAATCGGACCTCGTAATAAATTTCGAACGTATAAACCTAACGGACTATTTTATCTATAGGCGATAGGAGAACCGGAATTCAACCTGTAACACGCACTAAAACATTCCAATTCATGTATAATTATAGAGCGTGTATGTGATACGTATCACACGAAAGAAAGTATTTTATTATTCCTTGTTAATCTCAGTTGAAATTTCTCGATTTCCATATAGTCAGAGAAAAAAAAACGACGGTATTTTGAAAGTAGGTAACTACAAACTTGATTAATTTTGATTCACTGCCAGTATAAATGTCAACGACCCACATTCAACAAATCCGTATAGACTGAAATTTGAGTAAACTGGTACAAACCGGGGGGGTTCGCAATTTGTAAGATCGTATGTGTATGTCATATGAAAATTACGTACCGTGTAGCATAAAAAAAAAACTCTGATACTTTTGAATGTTATTATTTATTGATCTTCTGCGTATTTATGAATTAGCCGACAATCGATTAACCTTCGAACGCACGTACTTATATATCTAATCAATAAATTCCTCTTCTATTATGAGTAAATGGTTAAGCTCTTTCGACACACGGTTCATTAGTCTATATAAACTTAGATTAGATCAGCGTTGAGTAGACTGACGTTTCGTATACTAGTACGTAGATACGTAGGCAGGGTATATAATGCGCTTGCAGCAGACACCGCTAATGCTGCTTACGTAAGAATCAGCTGTTTGACGCAATTTATAACACAGCGAGTGACAGTATATTTAGAACAACCTTGAGAAACGTATGTTATAGGTAGGTATAACAGCCAGCAATGTGAAATATCATTTGGTATAGTAAAATATGTCCGCAAAAGCACGAAAAACTACGAATATAATTTTTTGTATCACCATGTATTCAGCTATTCAAAATTCAAAAATGAATAAATATTCAAAAATTTCGGAAGACCGGACACTGACCTATAGTAAAAATTTATCTCTCCCTCCCATCCTGTGATACACACGTTCGTAATCAGCGGATAAACTCAGAGATAAGCGTGAAGCGGATTTAAATTGTTAATTGAAATATTATTTTTTCAATGATAATGATATACGTACGGCCAGGTCTCGCCAAATCTTCCGCGGTGATGTCAGTCTGCACAAACATCATCATCCCTACATTTCACTGGTTTAAATGATGTACGAAATTCCGCGTATAACGTAAGTGTATGATGTAATTAATTCGAAATTATTCTGCGCCGCGATTATTTACGATTAGTTGTATGTATAGGTATATACGAGACAAGGTGGGTATATATCTTTATATCTATATTGAAAGTGGAAACAGTACCGTGGCAAAAGTTTCGTACGACTGATCGCGGACAACGCAGACGTAGACTTGAGTCGCTCGAGTCGTGCCACTCCGACGCGCACGGCTTATAAGGAGCGGCTCTGACGGATGAACGCAACGCAACCAGCCGACAAACTATCCCGAAGGCTACACGTGGGATAGAGTGATTTTTTAATATTTACCTACCTGGATTTAACTACTAGGTATTCTCTGCGTGAAAGCAGATAGGAAAATTGCATTTAGGTACTTACAAGGCTCGGCTCCAACCGGGTGGAAAATTATGTTCTTTTCACAGAAGATATTGTAATAAATGTTAATACAATAAAGAGATTGAATATAATTGACACCGTTGTTAAACCTGTGTAATAATTTATACGAGATGAAGTAGAAAAAAATATCGCGAAAGTAATATGAACTGCAGTTTTACACTTGAGGTAAAACACGTTTATCAAATGATTTCTTTTGCCGCAAAGATTGTCAGTTTTGAAAAATTCTATCGAAGGGCATTATTAATTATTACGAATGGCACTAAAGTGAAGAAAAATTAAGAATTATATGATATGAAAAAGTGATTTTCGATTTCTTCTCCTGGTATTCGAGAAAAAACGAGATATATAGGTATACAGTTTCAGGCACGAGAATTATTTTTATTCGTGCTTGTGGTTTTTTATATTGTTAATATGGAAGTAGTGCTGGGATTTGTAGTAAAAATAGAATAAATATGCAAACACGTGTATCATGCGGAAATTAATATTTTTTAATATATATTCATCTCAGAAAAAAAACGGATAATAAAATGAAGGGAAAAAAGTAAAAAAAATATTCTTTTTTACAATGAAAATTAACATTCTACGTACATTTTAAAAACAAATTACATACTTTGTCAATAATAATTGAAAATTAGATGAAAGTAGTAGTATGTATATATCGGAGCGGTATAAGAAATTGGAAAAAAAAGAAAAATGTGTTCAAACCGATGTAGGTAAATAAAGTTTGAATATATAAATTGAAAATCGTAAAATTATAAAAACTAATAATATATAAATAACCTAAATTTATTATTTAATAAACCTTAAAACTGCGTAAACATTTATCGAGTACAAAAAGTATGTAGGTAATCAAAAAAATCTTGGTGGTGTATATGAGAAAATTGTAATAAATTAAAATAATATTAACAATTAAAATATATCGAATTTAACTGACGATATATAGGTATAGTTATTATATGTGAACTCAAAAGCACATGTAACATACATACATACATTCATTCCGATTATATCAATGCAAAACAAACCAACACATGTATGTAGAACAAAAAATAACAATAAAGATATCTACAAATAAATCAAATCGGAAATAAAAATGAAAATGAAAATGAAAAAAAAAAAAATTAGTATACAATAATTCGCACCAGACTATTTAAGCTCAGTAATAGTAGAAAAATATTCAGATATCATACGCAAAATAATAATATTTATAATAAAACACGATCAAAGAGTAGTAAATCGTACCTTCATCGTAATTTAAAAGTAAAAAAAAAAAAAAAAATTAACGCAGATCTTTTACTTAATCAATGTAAATTAAACTGAGCTTAAATAACGGTTCGATAAACGGTTTTATAAATCGTCAAAGACATGCTCCTTACTCGCAATCGTTAGTTCACTAATAATAGATTTAGCGTGAATAATATAAATTCATAGTGAGAAACGTGGAGTAGGGTGTAATTATTTTGTATAGATAATATCCATACGAGGTGACCCGCGGCCGCACGTTTAATTACGATAGAAATAGAAATACGAGACCGCTAAGGGCTGTAACCAGTAAGGCAGTGGCATACGATAGCAGTGTGAACGGGAAAGGAGTGCAGGATCGAAGCTTCAAACTCGTATTCTTATTCTGTATCTGATTATGATACTCACTGCGAATTTGTTTCGTGTTTCTTTCCCCTCTTAAAGCTCCTCCAGCAGCTTCAAGCACCGCTCGTAAACATCTCATGTTCTCTTTGCACGTTGACTCTACTTCAGCCTGGAATGAAAAAATTTATTTTTAAAATGAATCGATAATTATTAAAAAAAAAAAAAAAAATTAAAAAAAAGCAGACTTTTACATATTCAAAACAAATTTTTCAACAGTGATACTATGAAAGCGGTACAGGAAATGAGGCGCAAAATGAAGGCAAATAAAATAATAATTATTTCATAAAGTTTATTAAATTTTCTCTCGTCATCTATCGTACAATTGAGTCTATATTATCAGATTAATAGCCGAAAAGCTGAAGCATCATTTCTCATGCTTAAGGGAGGACAAAAAAAGTAATAGAAAAACAAAATGATGTGTTAACCAGTTTTTATATTGTCTCATGTGTTTGTCTCGTGTTGTTAATGTTCGAGTATGGTATTCACAGCACGTCTTCATAGCTATGAAACGTCTTAAAATTTTCCTCCAGCCAATACGAAGGTCATCTAAGACTATTTCTATATGCAACAAAGACGTGTTGTGAATAAATAAAAATTTGTAACGCGAAATTTAATAAGATAATTATAATATATAATTATTATCTAAAGATAGCGATTACTGAAAGAATAGAAAAAGATATATAGAATAAACAAACACTACAATAGAAATGAAATGTAAAGTGCTTATACTATTTATAACGATTAATGATCAATTAATTATCTATTATTAATACAGAAGCAGTAAGCCTTAGTTAGTAGTGATTATCTGTAAATTCGCATGAAACAAACAGTTTGTTTTTGGGCAGGTGTCTCATAAAGATTCTAAAAAGATCGGCACCACGTGTTGCTATCTTAGACGACAATTTACGAACCACTGTTTGAATTTTGCGAATTATAGGTGAAATAAAATTCCACAAGCAAGCTAATATTCGTTTCAGTAATGAACACTTTATAGTGTTATTTTCGCCGATACGTACGCAGTCATCGTCGAGTAAAAATGCGCGCGTTGATCGCGATAGTAAACCCTCAGAAATAACAAGTTGGGATTGTGATTTATCCACCAAATTACGAAGATCCTCCATATCGCTGTCGCTATCTTCAGTCGTGACTGCAAGTCCCTGTATTGAGAAAAATAGAAAAAAGAAGCAAAGTTAAAAATTAAACTCTAAAAAATTCTTCAATGATTATTATATTAAAAAATTGGTCATTTTTTTATTTTATTTGATAATTAAATTGTAGGTAATAAACGTTGCTGTTTAATGTTTCTATTACACCAGAAATGCCATCATGATAAACAAGTCTTCTGACATACCAACGATTGCACAAACAATTTCTACACAGCAAAAAATTGGTACCCGAGACGTGAATATTCTTCTTCGACTTAAGACTGCTAATGAACCTGAATTGACGGTTTATTATTATTATTATTATTATCGTTATCATTGTGATTATGACACGCTAAGTCGAGGTATGGCACCAAACAGACAACGAATATGGGTATACAATTTTATTACCATTGAATTTTTAGTGATTTATTAAATGTATATATATGTATGTATATATTTAGTGTATATATATTGTTAAACATGATTGTATAAGATCTGTTTAACCATCTTTCTAATAAATCGTATTATATACGTATTACCATATAAATAAAGCGAATAATCGAGACTAGGTAAATACATTATGCTTTGACCAAGTGCGATGAGCAATATCACAAGAAAAATATTGATATTTGATCTAGTAGTATCAATAGGAAGAGACGTACATGTTGCTTGCGTTTCCTTGGCAATGGCGGTGAGACATCTCTACGTGCGCTCAGACTTGATGCACAATCAGATTGACTGTCGAGAAAGTTTCTGTAATCATCTCCAAATTCTAAAAGACGACGTGCTGCCTCTGAATCAGGTGCCTCGCTGTACGGCTCGCTCATGTACTTTTCCTAAACAAATTCATAGTTTTTTTTTTATAAATTCATCTTTTCATTTGTTAAAATGATTAAATTTGAATTTAAGAATGGAATCATATACATCAAAGTAACGAAGATATTATGAGCCATTAATCAAACAATCTTCAAAGATTTATATTCCTGATTATATTAAAATGATAATGAAGGACTCACCTGATAGTTATCCCAAGCTTGTTCAGAGAACGAGTTATTGCTGAAGCTGTTCTTTTCCACGTCGCTGTCAACGTTGATTTGTGGAATACTTAGATCTGTGTTAAAGAGGACAGTGTCGATGAGGTTCCCCTTGAAAGCAGACATCGGTATTCTAGCACCTGAGCACGGTTCGTCTTCAGTTTCGGAAGTGGATTCGTCCCGTCTTTGATAATTTGATCTTATTGCCGGGGCAGGATCGCTGACGGTACTTCTTTCTAATGACAATTGTTGACGGGCCGTTGATCCCGAGAAAGAACCGGATTTAACGAGCGTTGTCGCACGTCCGTAACTATCTCTAGAAATTACACGAGCACCCCGAATCGAATTTGTTTTCCGTGGGGATCGCTGCTGGTTCGAACAACCGTCACTACCGGCTGAATGATGGTTTAGATTCACACTATCCGAACCGGACTCACTTTTGCGACCCTAATAGAGAAAATATTTTTTATTTTTGATTAAATTTATCAATTTTGGGGAAATCGATGTTCAGCAATTTTCCGAAAATCGTTCGTGTCTATAGAGATTGTGATTTGAAACAGGATACAACGAAGAATTTTTTTCTTACCGCATGCTTTTTGCGCAGCTTGATCTTCTTCCTACGTAGAGAACTGTTCTTTACCGCACTTCCATCCAAACCGATAATCGTTTCTTCTAGCAGCGTTGATGACGAATTATTGAACGCAGCACTCGAACCACTGGAATAAAATAAAGAAATTAAACGTCCAGTAAAATGTGTAGAGAAATTTTTCTACCGAAATTTGTCTGGCACGGAAATTCTCCGGAGTATTTCGGAGAGAAATTTTCGTATTTTGGAAAACTTCAGAGTTTTGCGTGAAGTATGAAGGATAAAAAAAAAAACAATATAATGTTCACCAGAATTTGCAAAACTGTAATTATCAAAATTTGCGAACTCACCTAGCATCCAAAGAGACAGATTTCATTGGCGGTGAAGCGACGAGCTGATGTAGTGCGGATTCGGATATAGAAAACTGCGATATCTGGTCTTTAGACGCTTCAAGATTCCCACCATTTCCAATTTGCGATATGCAAGAAACACTCCACGGTCTGGGACCGTTGGATTTTCGTTTAGTACGCATCACGACCTTCGGCGTGCTTGAGTCCATTAAAATATGATGTTTTTCATTGACAGGTGTTTTTTCAGAATCAGTAATAAACTCCTGCGAAACTGACTGCGAAACGCAACCAAGACTGCCTACAACTTGACGATACGTGGCTACGCTGCTCTCCAAATCATCCGAAGTCTGCGACAGCTTGTCAACGTCAGATTCTCCCGTCGTACACTCGCCGCTTGCATCACAGCTGTCTAAAGCCTGAAAAAAATTGAAAAAAAGAATAAATTAGCATTTAATACAATCATTCGAAAAGTATTAACGATTCCTCAAATTATAATCGTCGAAATTACTGTCGTTTAAGTTCAACTCACCTGAGACATGGACTTCTCTTCGTTGGGTAAAATGATGTTGACCTTTAGCCACTCTTTGATTCGGGCGTACTTAGCGCGTGTACTTGCCATGTTGAGTCCCTGTTGATTGAACATCAAAGGAGGAAAGATCCTGGTTCCTTTACCCAGTTTTCCATCCGATGACATATCTTCTCTGACAAGATCTTCGGCTTCGCTAACGAGTCTTCTGATGCACTCTTTGTTGTTCATCATCTCGTCTTCACTGTCTTTAGAAAAATCATCTCCTTCAAAGTGGACCTGATCCCCATTGTAGAGAGTCGCGTTACCGTTAACGTCGTTCGATATCACGCGAATCATTTTTGTCTCTTCGACGCGTGCCTCTTCTCCGAAATCAAGGCGGACCACGACGTTTGTTTTTCTCTGTTCCGAAGTGGTTTGCTGATCGGTTGATCGAAGTTGAGGCGTGTAGGTCCACTCCTCTTCTGAAGAATCATCTACAACTGGTGACTGGTTGTGGGTACCGCGACAATCGGCTTCCGAATCAGTGTCCAAGTGTTTGAAATAGAAGGTTGCGCAGTTTTTAGATTTTCTGTCCGATCTGCAAATTGGCAAACATATTCAATCATCACACAATTGTTTTTCACTTCATCGATAATTCTACTTCGAAGTAGAAGGAGAGAAAAATGCCTGGTGTTGTCGTGAACTCAAAACAATCAATCAATCCGTGATTGATGAATGGTTTCGTCGTTCTTACCGTGAACGATTTTTTATTATCAACTAACAGGACTGGACTGAATGTTAAAGTACCGTATAGATTATTGAGTACAGAAATTGCGTATCCTCTGTGACAATAAGAGATTTTACTCACGCCTCGTTTAATGTCCGCGACTGAATCTAAGACGTGGTCGAAAGTGGACAGCTATAGAACTTGGCATTTAGTTTGGTTACAAGTAGTGGAAAGTTATGTAATTAATTTTTAAATACATCGGTAAAACGAGTTTCTGCACTCGGTTATTAGCATATTGACTTTAAACCTCACGAGGATTCATGCAAACTTGTTTTTGCCGATATGTTTGTCAACGCGATGAAACACTTCGACTTACACTTCTAATTTCAAAGCAAATCTTTAAACACTGTATAGGATGATTTTAAATACATAAAATTTCTCGAAGATCATTCCCTAGAATGCTCACGTAAGTGTTACTAAACATAAAATATAATCACTCACGTCTCGACTCACGACGAATTAACCAACGATGCACGAAACGAACACAATCTCAAACAAATTGCAATTGAATAATCCAAAGTTTAAAAATTGATTTTCAAAATGACCTAGACCTGTATCCACATCAAAGACGCAGGTATACGCGCGACTAAAAAACGGTACGTGATAGAATACACTATCTGGGCGACGACTAACAGATAAAGTAAAAAAAAAAACCCGGTAGAAATATTCTCCCTACCACCTACGTTAAGAACTTGACCTCGATCTTATACAATCACCTTTTTAGCTTTATCTCTATCGCTTAAACAGTGACTCGATACTTTGACAAGCATTACGGATAGATACTAACATGGTATATTGCATCAGATAGAATTTAACTAGTTATATATAAATTTGAATCGTGAAGAACTAAGCCTACAAACTGTGACCTCAAATGAAATTTTTCCTCGACATATCGATGGAGTGATTTCGAATTTTTTTAAATTTTACTGAGCTTGGTAATTGGCATTTCGTCTCGCAGAAACAGATTAGTGCTATTTGTTGTAGTATACTTACGTGTTGAAAAAAGCAGATTCCGCCATAGCCCGACGACGTCTTGGACTATCATCCTCCATGTTCATAGCGATAGATAAGGGCGCGATACCTTTGACGCCACGTCCAGCGTCCACCTCATCGCGAAGATCTCGAACCGGTGTTGATGATGCGGGACCGACAACAGGAGTCGGAGGCATTTCGTCGTGTTCTTCTTCACTGGCACCACTTTCCTCGATATCACCCTCCTCGCCACGATCTCCTACACCGATCGATTCTGGCCCACCAACGATATCGAAATCCTCGGGATAATCGATTGTCGGTCTTGTGTCCATCACACAGAGCTGATGCAGCTCATCCTGATCGAAATATGAGGGCAAAAGCATCGTTCAGTTTATAATTGCCGGTTTTTACGATCCTCTGATGAAAGTAAAGTTGTAAACGAACGATAAATATCTAAAGGAGTCTTAACGGGTTAAGAAAAACTCGCGATGTTGTTGCAACGGCCTCTGAACATGTATCGAATCGGTTTATGGGTAATGAAAAATATAAAAAAAAAACAGAAGAGTGGAATATACCTATATGACAAACGTACGTAGCGCGACACGCTTGCATGGATATAAATTGGCATAGAGCAGTTTTTAGACACCGGGATTCCCGGCGCGAAATAATACACATACTATACACCGATCTCCGGTATCGGTCTCCAGGGTGTAGACTTTCGATAAAGTTGAACAAGCAGGAACTGCCATTGCGATGGTTGAGCGTCGATTTAGTCTGGCTTATTGTTTATAGCGCCGTAATATTAACTTCCGTATTTTCTAAACGCTAAGCCTATGCCGGTACGCACAAAATCGATATACGTATACTGAAAATGTTGTATATGGGAAGCGATTATTGCCACTGATATAACTACACAAGCGCGGTTTACTGGACTTTGAAGAGAGCAAAAGAAGCACCAATTGCACCACTGAGCATCGAGTATAATCGTGACCTAGCACAGCTATATTCATTTCCGCACTTATTCCAGCGTTACCGGCTACAAGATAGATAATCTTCACTGGTTCTGCGGTTAACGATTCACCACGAACACGATGTTTCAATATCGTCACCATATACCTCGTCATTCTAACGGCTTATCAACGCGCCGTATATAATTGCTGATAGGTAAATTGTAAACCGAGGATTAGTATACGCATTCGACGTACCGACATTCGCGTATAACCAAATGTACGTCAGTTTAAGCACCGGACAAAGATATCGAAAGTACATATGAAGGAAATGATGTAAGTCGTATATCTACCTCGAAGTATGACCCATCGTCGGTTAGCCTGTTATCGGAAAGGGCGTCGCTGTCGGATACGTCCTCCCTTGGTATTGTGCTTCGACGTGGAAAAGTTGACCTTGTCGACCTTACCGAAGAGCTGCGAGACTCGCGTGATTGTCGACGACTTAGGCGCGGCTGCTTCGTGACCGGCTCCTCGTCGCTATCACTGCTGCAGCGACAAGACACTGGACTCTGTCAAAGAGAAAGATTAGAAATTTAATTCAAGGTCATTTTATCGCAGCACTTTTCATTCAATAAGTCGGTTATTCTAGGCGAGGAAAATCGGTCACGGATACCGGGGAAATTCATACGATTTGCCGCAGAAAACCAAGAAAACTAAAAGGAAATTTCAAGTTTCATAATTCCTCGCAATCCAACAGGACATATTCATTTTACGCGTATAAAATTTGTAATAGACAACCGAGATCCGGTTGTATAGCACTTTGTTAATGTTGCTGAAAGCCACTTTTGAACACACGATGCGGTAAGATCTGTTTTAAAAAATTCGGACATAAGAAAAACCACAGAAAACTAATCAATCAATTCATATTTCGATTGATTACGTACCAGTCGTTCAGAGATCACGTGAACGATCATCATTGAAAGACGCGGATCAATAATAAACATAATTTTTCACTCGACACGACAGCTGGCCCTGCTGGCCAGTGAATGATTAAAATTCTTGACTATACCTCGATTTTATGCGACCTGAACTAGGACCCTTACCATGGGACTACCTACTCGAACCTCTGTCATCCACCAATTGAAACTCAACGCCAATCAACGTCGGACATTAACTCCTACTCTCTCTTTTCGTAGATATTGGCTGAGTGCAATGGGTTTTTGTAATAATTCGTATTAATATACATGCAGGTACCGTTCTTTGTTCAACGAAGCAAGTACCTGGAAGGATAAGGGTAAGGGTACGGTATACCTGCTCCCGAGAACACGATACCTGGCCAAACCAAAAATGAAGTTGAAATTTTGAGGGGAAAAAGTACCTTCCCACCTCTTTAGCCAGTGTATAAAGATTGTTTCGAATCGTAATACACAAGAACGTGATAATTACACGTCATATTCTGTACGATATTCTGCATAAATTCGCCTGCAGTTACGTAATGATCAAAGTGTACGGGGTCTCTACGTGGACTAAGCCTTGCGTAACTGTCTTCGTCGAGTCAAGTCGAGTGTTGACGATGGTAGCTATGTATGCGAGTAACATTGACGGTGTGTGTGTCACCACTAACAATAAGTTCAATTAGAAGACTCGCAAGAAATTCTTGACCGGCGGGCGACTGCAGTGTCACAGCTGGTACGTACATTATAAGATCCCAAATTCGTTTCGCCGAAAAATATCAATAGGCAGAAGGTATAATAGCTGGCTCGTGTGCTCTAGGTCCTGGAATAAATAGAAGGCGGTCTGACAGCCGAGTCCTCCTTTACCAAAGTGCAGGTAAAAATCACTTACTTTATAAGAATAAGACAAGGTTTCAATGGTTATTATAGTCCTCAAAGGTAACGCATGGTACGACCATTAACTTATTACAATTAAACTGTTGTATTGTTCTGAAAACGGTCAGCTGCAACTCCTCTCTAAAATCTATTGAAATTTTCGGTCTGTAAGTACATATAATAAGCGAGGGGATTCTCCAGGGTTTCAATTTGTCTTGTATGTTTATAGTGAACAAGACCTACACGGTGGCTTTGGTCAGCCACTAAAGCTCGTTCGTCTTGAACCACTTTAGAGGCATATGCACGTCGAAAGTCCCATTGTTAATCGGTCAATAATAAATCTAATGAGACGTTATTTGGACATTGATTTCGAAGCGAATTGCCTACCTCGTGAATCGACGCTAAGAAACTCGATGGATCCGAGTCGAGAAGACAACTGATTCGTCCGCTAATGATCAATTATATTGTCTTTAGCCTCGGGCGTTGGTTGTTGCCCAAAGACAACAAACAATGGCGTAAACGCGTTGGCGGCGTCGACCTCGTCACGCGTCCGTACTCATGCACCCTGTAGAGTAGATATCCACACGCATAAACTTAGCGCACAAAAAAAGCTCACAAACCGCGATCACGTTATGTTCGGTTTACTTCGGTAGCTTTCGGATCGGTTCGAAAGGTCACTGGCTCCGTCGACGCCAACGGACGGGCCGATACTGTCCAGAAGAAGAGTCGGAGGAAGAGGAGAGACTGGACCCATCGCTGAACCAGAGAAGGGTTTGCGGGGACGGAGCTGACGGTGATTGTCGCGTCGGGCACGTGTCGCGCTTTCGATCGCGACACCGGCAGAGTCTATATTTTTGGAAATGCGTTAATTCGTTCGCGCCCTACGCACAACGTCGAGGTTTGTCCGAGTTCTTCTTGGTCCCCGGCTCAAAATAATACCTCAAGGTTGTCGAACATATAGAGCCGCGGAAATAGAAACTACTAGAGATGCGTAAGCGGAAATTTGACGATCGTGAGGCATTGGAGAGAAAAGGAGAAACGATTTTTCGAATATAAATATATATTTCACGACTAATTAAGGGGCACAGATTTCGTCTGACACCTAATCAACGGTGCGCGCGAAAGCGAAACTCAAACGCGTTAAGTTCAGTCGATATAATTTTATTAGTCGCCATATACGATGTGCTGATTGGGAGAAAAATAAAATCGGTATATCTCAGGCTGAAGGTGTCCGATAGTTAACTGGGCAGTAAACGAATTTAATAACACGCAGGTAGGTGGCTATCGAATTACGTCGACCTGAAAAAAAATCGTTAATACCATAACGCTCCGCAGTGCAGACAGACGAACAAAAAAAGTCACATTCACGTGGGTGATAATCACATACAAGCAGAAAGAGACCGTCGCGTGCGAAGCCTTATAACTAATTATCTGAAATTTAATCCTGATCCCGCAAAGTGTCCAAGATACAACATATACCTGTATACATCGCGCGAAACGCGGTTGTCAGCTTAGATTCGAAACATCTATAAAAACGCTACCTGCAAATATACATTCGCGATCTTCCAGTGGTCTCGCAGTTTAGAAATCTTACTCGAAACGTTGCAGACTTGGGAATACGTATGTAAAAAATACTTCCAAGTGGCAGGCGCAAACTGATAACCACTTGCAGGTCACTTCGTCTGATAATTATACTAATGAAAACAATTAGAGTACGGTATAGAGCGGTAGTTTCCTGCCCATAAAGATCCGAGATGTATTTTTAACACCGTTTTAAGGAGATGAAGCGTTAGTACCTTGCCGAGATCGGGTTCAAAAAAATTCCATCAGAACTTCGAGTGTTTCGGTGAGGTATTTCAACTATTTCACAGTCATATGAGCAGGCTTACTCCGCAAGGCCTCGAGGATAGTGAAACGCGATAAGAACGCCGAACTACCTATATTCTCGAGAAGGGCAAACAGCTGCAACGCCTCAAAGTAACAGATACTCGTGGTAGCTCTGGTGACGCGAGTACCAACCCAACCTAACCCAACCCAAACCACGATCGGTAGCCTGTCCTCGGGTACCTACATAATATAATATCGTAACGCGTCAAGACTTCTTGAAGCCTGGAGGACGCCACCACGCTCGAGCGCTCTTCGCGAAGCCCCGGCCCACAATTCCCTAGCTCTTAGGTATCAAACTCCCGCACTTTCTCGAGACAAGTTTATTAGGCTACCGACTACTGCATCTCGATACTCGTACCGTTTTGAGATCGATATAATCTTAGCTCAGCTATTCGGGATGCAAATTGATTAGTACAGTTGCCCAGCCACGGGCTAGTTTCATGGCTACGCTTCGACGTATCGGTCGAAGATTATATACACGGTGTCTCTACAATTTATTTGAATTCTAAAAGGGTTCGCGTGTCAGAATTTATAACTGTTATTAGGAAGGAAAAATTGGCGATCATTTACGGTCGTTTTTTTTTTAAAGAAGATTATGAGAATATATATAATAAACAGCGAATACTGCACGCAATATGGATTACGGCACGGATGTTAGATGGTACCAGACTTGGAATGGTTCCACTGTTTCTATACTTTTCTACCTTTATCTTTATTCCTTCTTGTAGTTTGTAGGCTACTAATTTCTCGCCCGAGTTCCAGGTAACTTGAAATTGTTGAGGTAAACTATAAAATAGTTTTACAACCGAAATAACGAGAATTCTGAAAATCGTTCATGCAACAGCCAGTACTCTATACACCATCTCCTATACAACGTACCTACAACGTAATTGACGCACTTGCGTATATTTACAATCTCAGAAATAAGGAGCATAAATTTAGCGGAGATATTTTCTCCGTCGTTTTCGTGATTTACTTAATTGAACTGGACTTTCAGGCGTTGAATTTCGACGATCGAAATTTTAAACACTTTTATCTTGTGTGACTTCGTTCAACTTCATTTCCGCACGGAGATCAAACGGACTCAGAATTTTTCTGAGCAAGAACTAACGAAATCGATACCTACCTATAACTGTGTGTGTTCTTGCAGTAAAAAGAGTCAAGTTACGGTCTCAACTACGAATACTAGATGAATAAACGAGATATTTTAGTGTCAGCCCAACGCCACTGCAACATTCCGAGCAGAAATCATGGGCTCGTTTCAACTTTCAGGGCACACAGACCACAGTGTACATAGGTACTTCAGCTTGACCGACCCTTTTTATCGTTCATGAAATCCGAATGCCGGGCCACCCGGAGTTCCAATCATCGTGAGATTGCGATATTTCCGACTTGCTTCTATGTACTGTTCAACTCGCTAGGACTAATCATTCCGCTCCGTCACTGGATTTGATGAATTGATTGGCTTATTTGAAACGACAAATTTTACTCGTTAGATATTATACGCATAGCCATCGCGAGTTTGGATACAAAACGTTATGAAACGTAACCGGTAACCATTAAAGAGTTTTAACACGAAACACGATTCCACCGAAACCGTTATCTCTCGCGGTTGTGTTATAGAGTACAGTGAATCACTTCTGTCACCGTGCGGTAAAAGTCTAAAAACCTCTTGCCTTGGTGCCTGCGGTTAATTAGCGTCTACACTAAACGAATGGCTCCCTGATCCTAACGTTTCAATATATCTACCAAGGATAGAGACATGGATAGGTTATCTTTGATTGGCTGACCCGCGATGTATAACATACCTACCTCGTGAAAGTTTATACCACAAGCACGCCACTGATCTTAAACATTTGATTCTTTAAAACGATTGGTTTTCTCGTCGATCGGCAGTTCAGTTCCATGTAAACGTTTATTTAATCACTTTTCGTTAGCCTCTCATTACGCGGACTGCAACGATGTCCGTCTAGCAATTAAACAGATAACATCGCACGGTTCGAAAACATTTAAACTCTCTCACGCGGTGCAAGCTCTAGGAACGCACGTGTTTAGTTTTCCTTCCGTAAGCACGTGTCTGCCGTTCTGTCAGACGGCACAGTCTACACGTTTCCCATCCGACGTGTGTGAACTCAATTATATACGTAGTATCTTGTTAGCGTATTTCTGAATAGTGAATCCGGATTACCTTCCGTATCAATTACTGTCAGCCAACCAAACCGCCGGACGAATGCCATTGACGTACATTCAAACGGAAGTTTGAAAGTTCGCGGTATATCTGCTCAAGATTCAACTCATTCAAACGTTGCCTAACGCCAGAAATTCACCGCAATCTAAGTCTCAATTGCTTTGTAGTTTCTTCAAGAGAACAACTCTCGCCCTGCAGTTCAGTAGAAAGAAAATCCCCCCCTCAAAGTACACGAAGTACACGTATACATATACACTAATTGGAGTTCCGTTTAACAATGCGTAAGGATTGAATGTGTTACGAAATTCAATTAGAATTGAACTAATACGCGTTTGTATGGAGTCTTATTTTTCAGACTACATAAACCGCATCTGTTATATTCCCACGCGAGGTATGCATTAAGTAATAATGACGAACGGTCTTTAAAATAATACGCGGAAGAGAGATCGATGAATTTTTTCATCCTGTATGTATGTATGTATGTACACACATAGATTGTACGTAGGCATATAATATGCAGGACTGTCACGTATGTGGGTATCTGTACAAACAAATATTTCACGTCGCATATGGTATGGTATTCTCATAATCACTTTTTTGGCCCTGTACAATCGCCGTATACAGCGATATCTTTATTTGCTGAGCGGAGTTGGATGCATCGCGTTTATACGTAACGCACGAGTGTGCCTTCTGTTCCGCATATCTCCTAGCTCTAGGTCAATATTGACAGCTGCCAAACCCCTAGTCCTCGCGTAGTTTATGTAAGTAGACGTCCTTCTCCCCCTTTTGTCCACTACATTTATTTCTCTCGCTTTCCCTAAAAAAATTTCACTTTTTCTGCCTCTCCCGAAATCAGCTTACAAAGAAAAAAAAAATAATAATTTCTATATTGTATTTATAAGATCGAAGATAGAAATAGTCATTTTTATCGTATATCCTATCATATTTTGTTCGTCAACATTCTATATTCTATAATACTTCGCTCATCTTTAGACCGAAGGTAATTTTGTTCCATGTAGGGGTAACGATAATGAATCGAGGGTAGCCGGATTCTTAGAGTTTGAGCCAAAGCCAGGATCGATTTTTTAAAGAGAATAAATAACGATCGGGCCTGGAGGTCATAGCGATAAGTTCGAGGATCGACGCGATGCTCAGCAAGCTCACCAAAGTTATGACCTAAAAGCGCCCCCGCGGATCGTCGATCCTTGTGACCCGGACCAAGAAGGTATTATTAAGACGATATCTTCGACGGTGGATGGCGAGGATATCCTTTCCGGGGATACCGTTGACTCGCTAAGATTGCAACGGCCACACGATGCTGTCAGGAACGACCTCGCGAGATTAATCACCATACCCCAGGGCGACTTGTTGTTCATATATATACATATACATATGTAGTATAATACGTATGTACGTTGAATTTCAGAAGTTGTATTCGCCCCGTTCGTCGTAACCCGTTCGAGTAAACCGGTCGATGCCGATGAGTCACATCGGCTGATTATCGCGCGGGTGCGGAGAGCTGGTGTGGGTCCGAAAGGCTTAGCGTTATACAGCCAGCATTTGCAAAGTGTGGGTGAGCGTACCTGACCAGGTGCACGCCGGACCCCTGGGTCGCGATTCGTTGTTCGGGAGGGAACCCGCGTAGGTACCGCATTGTTTTAAACTCTCGAGTAAATTTTCAATTAAAATAGGTACCATTTTCTACGAAGGGCAACCGTTAAGCCGGTCACGAAGTGGGTATATATATAATTTTCTGTATTTTGTATTACATGCTAATTCCAGGTCACCACAACGAGGTGGGGAAATTTTCGCGTAAGTAACAATATTTTCTTACGCAAGAAGAAAAAAATTTGAATTTCGGAGAAAAAAAATCGATAAATTCAAAGTCTATATAAAAAGATGAAATTCATTCCGCGACTTGTTTTCTTATCTTCGTTATACCGTATTATGGAGGGCGTTTATCTAGTGCCATGCGTAAATACCGTTGCTAGGTATACAGATAAGGTATATCACGGATCGAAATATTTTCATAGATTATCATAAATTATTGACGGATATCAAGACGCGTAATCATTATAAAAGATAAATGATTTGAAAACAAACAAAAAGAGAACAGTAATTGAACGGTTCAATTCAGTAAACATTACACCGTGATTATCACTGCCCATACTCATTTGTCAGATACAAAAGTAATGCGATAAATTGAAGATAGATGAGCTACTGTTTATAGCATTTAGTCAATCAAGTTGAACTGGTCTTGTTTAAGTGCCCAAGTCTACACACTGGATGTAATTTATTACATTCTTCCTCGTTGCTCTGATGAGAATGAAAACAGAAGCAATAAGGAATGAAGCGAGAGATAAATGTGAATTAATGATTTCAATCGCCGAAAAAAAAAATTATCCCGTAATATAGACGTGGGATTAGCATTATCGTTGTTAGCTAAAATTCCGTAAACTCTCTCCATGAAAGTTGTGGATACGCTAGGGAGCAACTGAATCGTGAGAATATACGTGTAAATATCTATGTACGTATGTACATACGTTGGGTCGTAGTCCTCGAACGTCTTAAACGTCTTGAACATTTCCCTATAATCGGCTACAACTCATTACGGATGTAATTACCGCGTATTATAGGCAAAAGCGCATAGAACTTTATCGTGTCTAGCAAACGTCAAGGTTTCGCATTCGTTCTATGACTGCAGCTATGAGTTTCTTAGGTTCTTGGGTTCCTGGAGGTATGAGCACTTTCGCCGTAGATAGTCCGTGTTCGCGGTACGGGTACCTACTATAGCCAGCTGCCGACCGGTAGGTCGTTAGCGGTTGTTAGCGGTCGTGAGGACCAGCTAGAACTCTATAGCCTTAATCATATCTCAAGTTTCGTAATTTCTTCAATTTTTACATATAACTTACCGTTGTTATTATATATTAAGACACTTTCACCCTCCGTAAAGCATTAGTGCGTTACGAGAACAAGAATGTTTCAGATTGTAATACGTATGGGCCGTATGAGCGTTGTACGAGCAACGATGAAGTTACGACTTCTTACCAGAGTCATGTGAGATTGTAGTAGCCGCTGCTGATCCGATATGGACGCAAAAGGTACTCGGGTATGGATATATGTACATAAAGACCCAGCTGCAATAAACTAATTCTATCTCTGGACTTGGGGAATGGAAATAGGCGACAATCACGATCGTGCTGCAGGGATACATATAAGTATTGATATTTTTTACTTCATTTACCTTCGAGACATGTATTGTCGACCCTTTGACCCTGGAGTATTTAATGACGCGTGACTGATCTTGATATTTATCCTCTTACTGCCGCCTTCACTTTTACGTAACAGTCAAACAGATCGATAATTACGAATGAAATATCCATTGACTGCTGCAGTTGAACGGAATTAACCATTTCAAACGAGGAGACAGCGGCGGATGGTTTCTAAGCTTTGAACCGTTGCGTTTGAGGCAATAGAGAAAATTTATTCTTTTGTTTCACAATTCACCGAAATGAACACCGCGCTAGGTAATTAGACAGGTAAAAGTCAACCAGCGACGAACCTACTTTTCGTAACAAGAAAATGCTGCACCTGTCTTACCCTCATTTCTAAGATCGTGTCGAGTAAGAAGCATAAAGTTACTGTGCCGTGAATCAGTACAGGTGATCGGTTTTTTTTTTTTTTTTTTTTGTGATTTACGATCGAGAAACTGCAGTCTGCTATTTCACACTTTGCAACTATGATTCGTCATAAACTATGATCGTTTTATTTATTTTTTTTTACTTTTTCGATATTTTAGTTTAGAGTCTGATATCTGAAATCTGACCAACGATAACGTTTATCGTTTATTTAGTACCGTGAAATAAAGCAGAACAAATGTATTCCAATATGTGCGAAAAGCGTATAAAATTTTTGTTTCGCTTCAGTAACTGAACAACAAGTCAAGTTACGCAGGTGTCTACGCCATTGAGAAGATAAGATAATCACCGGATAACGTATGGAAACTTCTGACAAGTTTCTATAACAACAAAGCTTGCAATAATAATACCTGAACCGAGCCTGGTTCGAGTGTGTGTATAGATAAATCGCGATAAGTTGTCTAGTAACTACGTTGCTAAAAACACGCGACTAGACTTCCGATTATCTTCTACGTATGACGTGATAGGTACCTCTGAGTATGTTATACCTGAACATACACATATCCCTTGATTATACGTCTCCATAAATCTATACAACAATGAAACTTACCTTGTTGCATATGCGTGCAGCTAGAGCCTCGATGTGACACTGCCACTCCAAGGCGCGAAGAAACAAGAGGTGCCAGCGACGTTCTAAAGAGCTTGCGACACGTAATGCTTGGCCAGATTGCTGTTGTTGTTGATCCTGTTGATTTTGTTGTACGCTCAGGGCAACTCGCTCGCTCAATTTTACCACTGAATTAACAATTCGTCCGTGGGCTTCGATGTCTCGTTGCAAAACCTGAAAGTAGAAGAAGAAAGAAAACCATTAGACGTTGGTGAAAATTGCGGGAAGAAATTGCTACTGAAATTATCTGACGTCAAATAGGACTAATGCAACTGTTACCTAGGGTAAGTTGACGGTGACTAAAAAACGCGAGGGATAAAAATAAACCCTACGGGTTAATGACGGGACCGAGGATGTGGCGCTGATTCGTTTAATTTGGGAACGTCTTTTGGGACGGAAGTCGTCCCCCCGTTAAAGTGAATTATTGCCTTTTATCGGATAGAAGTTGTCGCGTTTAAAAAGGGGTGAAAATAGCGGGTTGGGCTAGGTTAGGTAAGTCGCACGCTGCGGGTTCCCACGCCGACCTTCTCGTCGACCGCGTTCATCCGCGACGCGTGCGCAGCATCAAGAATGAGCCAGTTTTGCGGCCGGATAAAGAGCAAGCGCGTGGCTGCGGACTGCCGCGGCGTCGCGACGCCCAGACTACCGAAACCCTTTTCTATCGAGGACCACTCGCTGAGTCTCGTGCCCATTAACACAATTCGGAGCAACAAGTGCCTTTCAAAACATGCTTTTTCAATTCGCAGCGATATACCTACATTGGATGTAATTTTAAAATATACAATATGGAAGAAGGGCATGCAGGTAAGAAACCCATCCGCGATCCTTCTTATTGTGGAATAGTGCAATCAGGGTATAAAAAAAATTTCCACGAGCAATTTGTTTCGGGTTCTACGAACCTCGAACCTCAAGTGTGAAAAATCGAAGCTCGTGCGGCAAATGCCGTACAAAAAGACAGAACCACGGTACGTTTTCTTACGTAAATTACGTACCGTAGGCGTAGGTATAATATATTTGTGTGGGTAATTTATTTAAAAAAAAAATAAGAAAAAGAGCCTGACTCCATCGAAGGTCTGCTAGCAGGAAGGACAACGCGCCCTTTTTTTGGAGGCGGAGATACAGAATGAGTGACGAGCTTAAAATTGGTGTTTTTCCAACGTACTGGAGATACGAGCTGTAACAGAAGTCTGTCTTATTTCATTCTACTGTCACGGCTGTATACCTCCCATAAGTTATACGTCATTTCTGTAACTTTAAAAAGGGTTTCAACTCGAAGAATATCTTCCTGAGTGAACTGCAGGTAACGTTAATTAAACAGAGGATCAAATAGCCGTTCACACCAATTCCGCCACCTTAATTTAGCCGGAAGATAAGAAGTCAAAGTAAACATTAATTGTTCTTATCGAACCTACCCGTAAGATTATAGTGAGCAGAAAGTTAAATGAGGTGAGATTATATCGCATGACCATTAAAACAGCTGGTCGAATAATAAGTTTTCGGAACAAACTTACTTAAAGCTTACTATGAACTGGGAACTCGCAAGGTTTTATCAGGTACTTGACGCCTTCGGGTTGCCCATCAATTACTATAACTCCGTAAATTAACTCCATACTTTTTCCGATAAATGATCGAGAATCACGCACGACCGTGTGTACCCACTTACACCCGATTGCACAACCCCAACTAAATCGTAAAGGTGTGCCAGAGAGTGCTATAGCTATAGCTTAAAAGAGGAGAAGAGGGTATTAGATCGGTATATAAGACATCTAGTTAAGTATATATAACTACTATAGGTATATGTGCATACAGTGATGCAGGCAGACGACGCAACCCACGCACTATACAGCCGTCGTTTGTTTTTACTCATGAGTATAAAGTCAACGACTCTTCAGCGTCCAGGCGCTCCGATGAATGAGCTCCGGCCTCTGAGCGTGGGACGCGTGGACGCTCACCTAAACTCATATTCTCGAATAATTTGAAATTCTATGAAGTTAAAATAACGAAGAAGTATACACGACGTTAAAGTCAGCGAGATTTCAAGAGCTGATTGAAAATGATAGAAAATTTTTAATTAACGTCGACAGGAATCGGGATAAAATTAACAAATTGAAGTAAACTATGTATATGGAAAAAATCAATTTTCATTTTTTTTTTTTGATCGATTGAATGAAGCCAACAGAAACAATTCGTCAACTCTACCAGTTAGATAATATTTGGAAATTTTGGAAAATTGGTTGACCGTAGGCCTCGCGACTCCGCTTTCTTAGCTAACCCGCGGCGTTCCATGAAAGAGACTTATCACACGTGGCCTACGTAAACAGATCCGACTCACCATGGCTTTGGCATATAACCCATCCCACGCTACACCACGCTACATAAATATGATAGAATATATAAGCCTGAGCGCGGTCGTTGGCTTTTCTCGTGTATTTCAAATCAGCCTTAGCTTACGGTTCGTGTCCGTTGCACCACCTACGATGAGAATCACCATCGGGTTGTGCAGGGCGTCTTATGGTCTCTCTGCAGCTGCAGGTTATACTAAGTAACCGCAGTCGGTGAAGATTTTACTCTATACTAGCTTGAAAGTCAATTCGATTCTAGCTTCGTCTGCGTGACATGAATAATCGGAACTCAATATATGCCGAATGGAGCCATGTGCTACTGGCACAAGCGAATGAACTTGTATATTTATATGACTATATGAGACGTAAATCAATAGGGCTAAGACTCAGGTTTGTACATTCTTTCGTTTGATAACCGAGACGATTGGATATTTCAAGGAGGGAAAGACCCGTTCGGAAGTATTAGGAAAGTTTTTCGATTTTCTCTTCGTTCAATTCTTCAAGAGGACCACGGCCACGCTTTCGAAGAACGTAAGCCGATCTTCTTAAACTCACTTAACGCTGTATAGACAAATATTTGTCTAACCATGACGTTCACTTCCCTAGTACTAAATGCACGCACTCGTATAGTACCTAACCATGACACATCTTCAGAAAAAATAACATTCATTAGACGGTCTGCACTAGGGTAAGACTCGTGGATATAATGAACCGACGATATAAACTGGGCAGAGCTAAGGCAAGATTGAGGGAGCTAATACTTGAACGAAATTTTTAAATGCGCGTGAAAACAGCTCGAGAATTCTACAGTGGCTTATACTATTTATGAGCCTACGTTATTGTCCGTTACTTAGCCTTAAGAACAGGTCAAGACGCATAGCTAAGCTGCTATGGTCCAGAGCAGAGCGTAGTAGGCGAATGATGAATTGCACCGGGTCTGTGAAAGTGAAAACAATCTCAACCGGCACGTAATTATCGCACCAGGAGTTCTGAGGCGGTTTCAGAAGCAACTGCAGGAGCACAAGGATTTAATCCGGAGTCGTGCTCGCGTTACGGTCAATTAAATTGGTAGGTTACGCTGGAGCGTGCAGTTACCATCGAAAACTCTTATTGTCATCCAATGATTACCTGCAGTTAGTTGAATTGAAGTCGTATTATCATTCCAAAGGCCAGTGACACTTTCATCATTGCTAGTCGAGTGTACGGCTCAAGGTCGCCTGCGCTCGCTAGTACGCAGACATCCGGAGAAGGTGCGGATTCGAATTGCGCAAATGCGAAATTCTGACCTTTATCGTGGAACTGCAGCTAGCTGCACAAACGTTGGCATTATCGACGTTTTATAATAATTCAGAATGTTATTCTCACGTGGAACAAGCAGATATTGGCGAACGTTTTTCTACAACTCGCGCGAGTGATACACGACCTGAATTGTACATGACTATTAACTGAAATTTATTCACGGTGTTTTAATCGCCCGTTACAATCCCTTCGACGCTCATCTTCCCCTTTATATTATACCCTGCTATTAATTATTATCGATTGGTTTATAGAATACCTACTCGCGAACAGATCAACCAGCGAATCTTCTTATAGACTATATGTTTTGCAATTGATAATTTTTCCCTTCCATCTACATGAGCAACGTAAGAACATCTCTGAGCTAGAATCGTGATTTACAAACGCCTTTCTAATGTCACGTAATAAATTCTAACATCTGGAAATTGCTTGTCTTCAAGCCCTTCGCCTCGGGGAATCCGCAACTCCATCTCCAAGTCTTGAGCAGAACGAACTCTCTTCGAGTATCAGTTCTATTTGAAGTCTGTAACGAACCCAGACTTCGGACAAATATAAGTAAAGCAGTAGATTTATTTCGTTTGTGCGCTTATCACAATGAAAAATCTGTGCCTTATCTTGGATCGGGACTTCTAGTATATAATGTCATCAAACTCCTGTACTCTAAAAGTAATAACAGTTATGTCGCCACCGCAATGAAGTCATTCCTTTGCATCTAACAAACGTGCTGACGGTCGCTTCAATTCTTAGTATCAAGGCTGTACGATCGTATATCTGAAGCTGGTAGTTGTAACCGCAGTCTTACCCTAGAGAGGATATTGCTCTCGATCTAGCAATTCCTTTTTCAATCGCGCGTCTGGTTTTTTATTATAACTAGTTGGGATCATGGTGCAGTATTATATCGATGAGTTTGTTAGGTCTGATTGTGAGTGTCTATCTCCAGTACGTGTTGTCCACTACAGTGGCTCGAGTTTCCAAGCTGTCAGTGTCCATGCTCCAACCTTGGCCGAAGCTAATAATATCTTAGCAAGTAACCGGGTTACGGATAGTTACCGATGTGGGAGCAATTTCAGCGATTAATTTTCAATACACGACCTTTCGACAATCGGTTAGAGAGTGATGGGTCATTTTCGAAAAGGTTTACGAACCTTGTTATACGTAATCGAGAATTTAGATCTTTTGAATAAGAGACAAGGGAGGATGAAAAGGTTAGAGGTAAACCAGAGGACATTATATGGACGATGTAGTTCCCTGCAGCCCTTTTGAAGATGGGCCTTCAATACCCCCGTTGAAATTCTAATAAGCTTAGAAACAGAGAAAGGCGCGCGAGCGTAAGGAAGCAATCATTCAGTGAATGAATAGTGAATACCTGTTATGCAGCCGGAACACACAAAGAACAGATCGCGATCTGTTGGGGCTACTGTCAGCGTTGAGTATACTGACGCGTAGACGGTCCTCAGCTAGTCCTCGTCGCCCCAGACCGAATAATAAACTGCGCTTGAACATGGATGGGCCCAACTTCTCAAGACACGAACAGCCCAGGTATACTCAGGAAGATAATAATTCTTTGGTAATTTCTAAGACAACGTGACGAGCGTAAACTTCGAGGCCTGAAGGCGGGGACCAATAGGAGACAAAAGATCCAAGACAAGTGTCGAAATCTTATTCCCATCCATACAATGTGGATATGTAGGTATCTATGTAATTACGTTTATGTAGGTACACATATAAGTCCACGTGTACATGAGCGAGGAGAAAATGAACCTTAAAGTAGTGTTAAGCCACGACGCGTGATACTCATCTCAAAAGTAATCGATCACGTGACGTTGACACTAATGCCGATGTAAAAAAAACTAAAAGTTAATCATTTGGTGAAGAAAAATCGTTATAAAGAGGTTAATCGAGTTCGATTCATTCCTCAACTTGATTATTCTACGCCTATTTTCATGGCTTTCAGTTATTAGTTTGTTGTGTTACTTTACTGCTTATATAGGACTCGGTGCAGTAATTAATTGCCCTATTGCGTGACCCTCTCACTGATCTATAACATTAACACGGTATAATCTCCGGCTTGCGATGAGGTAAGAGATGAGGAGGTAGTATAATGTGTGAGTAGAAAAATACATCGTCGCTGTACTTCCGCAACCACATTCATTATTTTGAACCAACTATATAAATATACCTGCACGTTATACATACAGACGATATTCGAGTTCGACGCTCCTTCCAGCGTCCAGGTAGAGACTGGCCGTAGAGGAAAGAAATGATAAAATGAAAGGAAAAAAAGGTACTCGACAAACATGCTTAGTCCGTTCTAAGTTGGAAGTGACGACAGGAAATAAGTACGTGTTTCCGCTTTCGCCGCGTCTATAGACAAGATTTTGTAATTGGTCCCTTCCCCCATGTTTAACCATTTTCGGGCGCGGTTCAGACTGCGAGAGATATAATGTAACGGAACGATCTTCTCTTTCTTCCCAGAAAAAAGAACAGGATACACGAGGGTTTGGAGACCTTGCCCTAGCATGACCCACGCCGAAATTTCAACCCAAGAAACGAAACGCCGACGTGTTTATGCAAATCGTAAAATCACATGGAAATAATGTTGAGATCGGTAACCGAGCGGAGAAATCAAGAATTTGATCATTTCAAACTGAAATATACGGTCGGAAAAAATGTTGTGAAGGCATTCTAGCAGAACCTCCGTGACTTAAGGTATCAGGAGTTTATTATTGGTTAAAAAATTGAAGATTCGTTTGCTCCACGGATGAGTTCTCACGTCTTAGCTAGATTTTCAGTTTATTCGACGAGAATCTTTTGTTAAAACTGACACGGTAAGAGATTACGTGATTGACAAAAAAATAAACAAATTTATTAATTTGTTTGTACCGAAACTATTCAAAGATTAATTTACGCTCTTCATCCAACAGATCGTGGACAGCTAATGGCTAACTAAATTCGTAAGGCGTGTCAGTGATCGTTAGAGGTCGGATCCAATCTCCATGTTTTGTCCTTTTTAGATGAACCACCTCTCGGACATAATTAATCTATTGTTCCTTCATCGTCCAACTGTTTCCATGTCTCGGGGCATTGTGCTCTGCCCACCACACCTCTCACACACTTTTCATACAGACTGGCCAGCTCACACGATAGGTCCACGAACCCAGCATCCGCCTGCAGTCCTAAGTCTCGTCCACCAACGTCAGCGATAGACCCGGATGGATTCAGGTCAACGTTTTAAACAACAGCCCGGAGATACACAAGGAACTTCCTATTTACCAAACGTAATTGTATACGCATGATGCTCGTAATTTTGTTAACAGAGAGGGAGAAAGAGAAAGACTGATTGCAAGAGCAATAAGAATAGTACAAATATCGAACAGAACTAATTATTTCTCAATCACTGTCCGTTAAAACTGACGTCAATGGCCCGCCGGGGTTGCAACTGAATGGTAATCATTACGTCGCTAAGATTAACGCGTGGTGTTTACCATCGAGTAAGCAGGTACCTTTGCTGCACCGTAAAATGAACGTATGAATGTATATATTCGAACAGCGCAAGAGCAATCTTCTGTTTACGACGGTTCTTATACGACCAGATTGATCATTATACTATAACGTTATTCGTATAATGTTACCAGATTTCTATGTAGAGAGTTTGTTTTGCCTGAGACTAGATTCTAGAACAAAGAGCTGCGAAGATTATATCCCACAGAAGTAGAGCTCATCAAGCGTCCGTTATGAAAATTGATACAAAAACGTCGGAATAAATGTTTATTCAAGAACGATTTTGTAAGATCCGAACGATTCTAACGGATCCTGCATTCGAAGCATTCCACCTATAGTGGAATTCGGAAAAAAAACCAAAACAAAAAAAAAGAATCAAATGGAATGCAGTATAGTAAATTGAGAGTAGCTATTCTTTGAGATATCTTCAGACATCGAACGATGCATCGATTGCGTTGGTATATCACTGAACAACCAGGAATACCGATGTAAGTGTACCACGTGTTATAAAGACAAAAATAACTCCTGGCGTGAGCATTCTAATCGTTTATCCCTTATCGGATACAAGTAATATACAAATGCGATTTCTCTTAATAGCCGTAATTGACTAGTTTTCAGAAAAATAAATACTAAGGCACGCGTTGCTAATCTAGGCGAGAGCGTAGGTATAACACGTTGAGAAACCTCAATACCGAGACCCGTATTGGTCCAGAATTGAAATTTACGATCGGTGCATTGCAGCGATATGTTGACCAACGATGTTCGTTCACATCTTCAAGACTTAATTATACACGTGCATATATAGGTGCGCTTCCATAAGGAAGACCTGCATGGATGGCAGGTTCTTCTTGTACTTATAATAACATATTCTGGCATGGCGTAGTGGGGATTCCCCGACGGGGACATTTAACCCAATTGTGTAAGCGGTTATTCGGAGCAGTTATAATTCGGCACCGTTCGACCACTTTAAAACGGTCAAGCCAAGCACTGATCTCATCTCTGAACAACGCGCACCCAACGCCCGTCATTCGATATAAAATATTGTGTCTGGATGCTTCCGCTACTGGCAGATCACACGATCACACCAGAGTAGGTACATAATTTTCAAACAGTTCTCGCGCGCTTTCTCAATTTTATTACATACTTCGTGCAGAATTCCGCGTTGATAACCTACACCATTCCAGCCGTGGGTCAGCGATTGGAACTAAACGAAATAGTATTATTAAACTACTCTTTGCGGGAGATACACGTAAATAAATTGTCTTGCGCCACTAGAATGGCACGAGTCGTATGTATGGTTGATTGGTAGAGAACTAAGTTGACCCCACGCGTGGACAGTAGAACACGTGTACCATTGAGTCAGTCGTTGGTCTGAACTCTGGAGTAAGCCGGAGTTCGTCACGTTGCAGAATAATATCTCATATATAGTCAGTCAGTTTTGTTGTGTTATTTTTATTTTTTTCATCTGAAGCTAAGCTGAATAATTTTCTTGTCTTTCAACAATTGGGACTAATCTTGTTCCGCACGTTTGACTTCACTATAATACATCATGCACTGGATAAATGGCCGTTAACACGTCCAGATCGTTGATAAGATTCCAAAAAACGTATAAATCATTTCTATGCAGGTGCCGAAACTGAGAACGAGCTCGGTAAAGTCATACATTAACGTCAAAACTTTAGTATATAACCTGGCGTGGTTAGAAATCCGTAACGTGGGCTGCATTAAACTCGTTTTCACAACCAGAAACTAGCGCTCGACTCAAAACCAGTTCAGGTTTGCAATAAAGTACGACATTTGTCAAATATCATCTTAATTTAATATTCATTCGTAAATTAAATCACCCGTCGACACGCATACATGTCTACGTTAATAAATAAACGCGATTTCTACAGCTGTTCCAAAAAGCAAAATACTCTAGCAAAACGTAGACCACACATGTCATTCACCCCGGCCAATTAAAAACTGAAGAAAAAAATCTCTATTCACAGAAAAACGTCACATCAGCATTAAATAAGAACTAACATGTCAACCAGCATCACAATCTTTCAACCGTAAGCCGTAGTCGTAATTAGTGTAAACCGTATGTCATGCTTCCTTTTCAAAGATATTTTTATTACACACATAGTTTAGTCTTATCTTGTCATTCTAGGTGTTCATTTGTAACTGCAGTGGAATGATTACTAGATTTAATACTTCGTGATATTAGCTAGCGAAGTTGGCGATCTTTATACGTTAAGCCTTGGCAATCAAGCGGGGTCAGTTCAGAGCAGCTATTAAACGATTACATGTTGTTAGATGGATTAAAAGTGTTCGATTCAGTGATCACTGGATACTGGAAATCCACTGAAGAGGCACGAGATCAATGCACCTACTATCCAATGAACGCTACTGCATCGTCGGAAATTCTGATCACGAAGCAACGTTTACCTGGGAATAGTCAATACAAGATGCCTCAAGGTCAACCACTGTCCGCCGCCTCGATACGAGTTAAGGTCTACCGATCGAGTCTATGTGATGGTGTTTCCCAACGAGTTACTAGTTGTCTCATCCGATTGTCCCGAGCCCTGGGTAGTACCTATACGTCCGGCAAGAACCGGCTGTACAAGTTATAAATGTCTGTACGCAAGTAGAGAATTCGTAACCGTATTGGGCGGAAGATTATAAGCGGAGATGAAAAATGCCGCTTCCTCGAACTACGAAGAGGAGTGATCCAACTGCGTGAGAATAACGTTCGTGTATTCGTTCGATAGGTTTTTCGAGCTATTAGAACGGCATTAATCAAGGTTGATACCACAGGAAATTCATAGATAAATCCCTCTCAAAATTTCATTTTGATTCTATGAAATGGAATGCGTATAATTTGTATAGTAATCGCGTGACTAATGGCTTTGTAGTATACAGGTATAATGGAATCGTAAAGCTTCCAGCTCCCTTTTTGACTACTCTCGAATATATTTATTTGCAGCATCACGCGCCACCACCGATTACAATCATCAAACCAACACTTTTTTTCTCCTTCTTATCTACCAATCTACGGGATGTAATTTACTTTCGATTATTAAGATCGTTATTACACGCGTTACGCAAACACTAGTGTAATTGCTTATCAAGGATTCGCATTCTCTTCCCTTCTGTCTTTCTTTCTTTCTTTCTTTCCGTCCTAACTCTTAGGCATGGCTCACAGCTGAGCAAACTTCTATCCACATACGTGAATCTATGCAGGTATATATAGTCACTCGTAGGGAGGTGATGAATATACTTACCAAGGAGGATGTAAAAAAGACGAGATGAGAAGATTCAAAGACGTGCCCCTTTATCCTTATTAAGGACGCTTTCCGACGCTAATAGAGCAGGTAACGTCAAAGACCGCAAAGAAGGCCGGGATCTTAAGAGCCTGGTGTGTTTGTCTTTTGTTCGTTTTTTTTTTTTTTTTTTTTGTTTTCTTGTTTTTTTTTATGGATTTTTTGTCTCTTCTCTCTTGCGAAATTTGATAGGTTGCAAACGGGTCAGGAACGCGACAGAGTCGAAGGAACGCGGGCAAGCCCAAAGCGAAACCTGACCTGGCGTGAAATATTGCCCAGTCGACTGCTACTACTGGGGAGAGCTTTTTGCATAATAAAATTCGTTTCAAATTTTCATGTAAATCAACCAGACGCTCCGGCCACTTGGAAATGAGTTAGAGCTTATCTCACCGTATCTGGAGTAAATTACTTGTAATTGAAGTACTTATTTCGTTTCGTGATATACACCACTTGATATACATGGCGGACAAAGCCTCGATTATTTTTTAAATTATATTCTATAGATAAAGCAGAAGAACTAATTATTCTTTCGCAATAAAATCTGTTCCCTAAATTTCAATGGGATGATAATAAATTTTTATCAAACGAGGAATTAATGACTTAGAAAAATCGGTCGGAACTTCGCTATTTTATGAAGGGTACGTACGTTCACCGCATACCTATAGTAACAATTCGAATCCGCAATTCAACGTCACGAACGAGACGAAAGATACAATAAACATGAAATTCGCAAGATGTATGGGTATCGGGTAGATCGCGACGGCTGTGCAACATCGACTGGCTGCTCAGGGATTTGCATGCTACCGAACCCAACAACTAGACTACAGCTATGAACACGCAGTCTCCTCGTATTAGCATATAATATATACCCCTGTACATGAAGTATAATCAAATTAGAAAGGATTTTTTTAACTCTCTATAGCTACGTACTACTACACGGGTGTAATAAGTCAAACAAACACAGCAAGCTGCAGATCTTCACTGTAAAATTTTATTGGTAGACGATCGGTCTGACATCACTTTATGCGGATCTGTCGATCTCTGTCGCCTAAAGCCATCCGAATCCTGGAGGCAATAGATCGTGTCGATTGTAGACTATCCTCTTTCTTAATTCCGTTGGAGGACGGCGTTTCACTCAAAGTTTCGCTTTCATTTCCGGTGAGTTTTGTTGTGTTGTAAAAATCAATTACATGGCTACTGGGCGCGATGAATATCGGTCAATATTTCGACCGTCAGCTCTTTTGGCTGCGATCTGAAATAGTCTGACAGTGAAAGGTGCGAAATGTTTAAAGACTCGGTTTGAGAATTCGTTTTTTTTTTTTTTCATCGTTCCGTAAGCATGACTACCAGGAAATCCGATTGATATTTTGATCATGGAGATATCAAAATAACATCTATTACTCGAAGAACGATGACTTCTATTTGTATTCAGGGAACGTGTAAGCTTCCGTTTATGGTATCCCCGTACGCGCGTCCTTCGTGCGTAGGCTTCACATATTGAGCTTACCGCGTTGCATGCATGTTTCATGGAAGTGCAGTGCCCGATCAATCTGCAGTTAAACTCGACAAACGGTTCTCCGCACAGCTTCCCACGAATTTCCACTTAAGATGCGTCTTAAATTCCGCTTACGTCAGGGTACCGTAGACCTCTCAACGTTCACACGTTCATAGTATATGCACCATATACTTACTCGCAACAGACACTTTGGTACAAAACTGTAAATTCTATCAGCTCTTGGAATTAACTTCCAGCCATTATTTACAGCAGAGGCACATCACCGCGAAAAACAGTGTTGATTAATCCTTTCAGATGCAATATAATTGCCGTTTAAGTACCTATATACTGAAATATTCCTTTTCATTTGGTAAAGTGCATATATAAGAACGACCGCGATGATTCATTCGCATTTTACAACAACATTTTTAATTATCTTGGGGAAAAACAAGAAACTTGCAAAAGCTGACATCACGTTCTTTCAAGAGTAAATAATAGATTATCATGGTCAATTATAAATATCCCGATTAACCGTGAGATGAAAGTATATTTCACAATAATATAAGATCAGGATTTGGCCGTTCTTCGAATGTTCCGAACAAAAAAGATCGGCATGATAAGTATAGGTATGTATTGTATGTACATACATACATACGTAAAAGCATTCGCATTGTCTGCTTCGTGAGCTAAAGAACCGTGAGGTGTTTTGCTCACTTGGCTTCTGACTTGGACGGCACCGAGGTACCTGAGTAATGAAGGAAGTTAATATACTCGATACTCATAGAAGACAGCTTTCCTCAGTCGAATAGAATGAAAATTCTGACAACTTGTTAACGCATAGAATAATTTGCAATGTACAATTGGTAAAAGTAAATTAGATACTATCGAATGAAGTGCGTTGTAAAAATAATCTCAATTATTTCTCTCAGGCGCAATCATTGTATATGTACACGTAACAAATTCTATCGAGCACTTTCAGACTAATGAAAGTATTTTTAGACTGTCAGGTGGCAAAACCAATCCTGTTTACTTTCCGTTCATGTAATTTCGAAACAGGAAGTCGGTGCCAGATGATTAGTCGGTTATCGAAATCAAAGACAGATAATTGCACCGGTGTTACTCTCAGACGTATCAATCGTAGTCAGGTTTGCGAATACGATAATCGCACTAAATCATTGCTACTTACTTCATTTGCAAACTACTACTTACTATTTCAAACTACGTATTGTCTTTATATTTTACAACGGGCATTTTCCTATCCAATTCGAGTTATAGTCGTCGCGTCAAAGAATAACCAAGGGCTACGGAGGGCAGCGATGTCGCGAACGATTCCAAAGGCATAGATCGATCGAGGCACCCCTGAATGACCACGAGGTACCATACATATTCACTGGGAACTTGGCGCACCCTCCGACAGACGAGAAGCCACATAAGAGCTGGGGAGAGTCAGACTCCATCTCCAGCTGTTCTCATTTCGACACTTGATTTCGACGAACGTTTATCGATCTCAGAATCGAATTGGAACCCAGTCAAATTCTTTAAAATGGATATTTTTCATCCAGATTCGAAGGTTTCATCAAATTTTATTCAGGAAATTCTGACGTCCCTCTTTAGAAGATATTTGTTCAAGTTTACACGCTGAATTTATACCCACTACTGAATTGTAGTCTGAAGTGCGAACAGTCTCGCACTGCACATGATTAGCTGCACTACAAATCTGTGACAATAATACAAACCCACATCATGGCTATTACCAGTATGAAATTATTGTCTCAATTTTGTTCGGCTGTTTTCTTGTCTGTATCTTTCACCGTGTCTTATACTGTCTGACAACGATGAACGCGGCGTGAGGAGTAGAACGGAAATTTCAATTTGAAATTTCACTCGTACAAATTAACCGCATTTGACTTGGTACCGAGATGCGGGCTCTAAACGGTGTCCGTGCGTCTCCCCCTTCCAAATTGTAAATATTCGCTGGTTTGATCTGGGTGCTTAAAATGGAGGAGATGGATCACATAAGAGGGATGGTTAATGGATAATTCGTAGATATCGGTACCCCCCTCGATCCCAGGGGTGGGTACGATTTTGAACTCGATTGAATCAAGGTCGAATTATTTATGACCGAACGATTTCGGGATCGAAATTTCTCCCACCGGCACCCCTCTGTAATTTGTATAGAAAAACGCTGGGGTAGGATAGCTAAATGGAGGATATGAGACGCAAGAAGCCGGGCGAGGCCATACCAGACCCACATGCAGCCAATCACAAGGGATATATATGTGTACATGTACACTGCAGTATACAAATCCATATACATAAAGATACAATGGGAATCGCCTTCCATCGAATAAAGCAGTCCATATCCTGATGTCCTGAACGTCTGCACGAGCCAATTTGTCTCAATTATTCAAATGAAGTAATTTCACCGAGAGACTATAACTGGGTCGGGCCTGGTGCACTGATTGCGAGAAAGAAGAAACTCCTACGGACTATTATACCGAGGGTTTCTTTGTCGAACATTAAACCGCAATGACCCGCGTAGATCGATCATTATAATGTTCTGAAGTCTCGTCAGATTGATGAAGATGCTAAATCGCGTATAAATCTCCCCGTTTAATGATGCATAGGCAAAAATTGTGACGATATATCACTATATACAGTGTTTCTTGTATCCTATGTGTGCCGATTTAATAGCATAGCACATCTTGTTACCTGCGAGGTAATATTTTTCATACAGTAAACGAGGCGTATCTAATGTTCATCCGCCGATCATTATCATTTCACAGGTTCCCTTTCAATTCAGCTAGACACGGAATTCACGGTACACGAAAAGAACCTAAATAAATAAACACAATGATATGATGTTTGCTGCTCTTTTCTCGTCTGGGTCTCACAGAGTTCTGTTACAGCCAGCTAGATAGATAGATAGAGCTCAGAGTTCATTATCTAAGCCTCAGCCCTGCCTTTCTTCACTTAGAAGATGTGAGAATTTCAATTAAAATTATCCCGTGGATTGCATCTGGTTTAAAGATTCGTTTTTTTTTTTTTTTCTAATTTTTTTTTTCTACTTGTATAATTCTATGCCTGCGGTTGTTGCCTACCGCTTCGGTTTACCATACGTGACCCTCTTTTTCTTCTGGTACACGTGCTGTGTCGACCGTTTCTATATCGCGGTGAATTCTTTACATTTCACGTAATATCGCGCACTTTATCTTCGTGGTTTTTCTTTTTTTTTATATATATTTTTTCTTGATCACTCTGCCCTGGACCGTGCGTGTGGAACGATCGCGAGTTACGAAAACAAAGACGTGACCCATCCCGATCTTGACGGATCCCTTCGTGCACTCGTGACTATAAGCTACCATCGGCCATCATCCTGATCAAAATGTTCTTCAGAGTTGTATGTATAGGTATACCTATATATATGTGAAATGCGTTATATATATTCATGTATATAAATCCCGGATTACACATGACACGCACGCGTCCGTCAGGTTAAAAAAAATTGGCCCAATTTAGGGTCATGTGATTCGCGTGTTGAATGATTTTTCACGAAACTGTGATATCGTAAGAGTATTATTACTTATTGGCAATTTTATACAAGAATTGGAGAAGATAAATTGAAATTTAACCTCATTTGAATAACAAATACACGAATGGGCTGGTTGCGTGTGAATAAACTGAAAATTTTTAGCGATTTATTGTTGCAAAAGAATATCGCCTTGACCGTTAAGATTGAAAAATTGACGAGCCTCGCATTCCGCGTACGATTAAATTGACTATAATGCCACAGCCCTGCATGAGACCTCAATTAACTTTTCCAGTAACCTGAAATTATGCGTACCGCGAATAATGACACGTATAGCCGCAGGATTTGATTGCGACTACGCGACACGTGAGAGGCAACCCCGAGCCGATTTTTATACACGCGTATCAATTTATTGACGATCTCTGTTGATCTGCATCGTGACGTCGCGACGGCGTACCGGCGTCCCGGCGTGGGAGGCGCGCATATGTCTACCAACGGCTGTGGGGTCACACGTTTTTTAACTACCAAATGTTCCACCCCGACGACGAGGACGTGCTTTGAAACCAGTTGATATGTTCCGAGTTTTGCTCGCATCACAAAATGAATAAAACCGAACCGAGAGAGAATAATAATTATTATAATTGATGCATGTATGTTAATCATTAGAGATATGACGTATTGGTACCCGGGAAATGTCCATTTCTATGATATACCTACGCTGCCTCTTACATCCATCCTGCAACTGCCTTAGCCATACTTCGGTCTTATCTTTCTGGAGCAAATCCGAGGTAGATTACCTTCACTGTTTCTACCCAGCTGTGCCCAGCCGTGAAATCATTTTAACCTAGTTTCGTTATTATCATCTTGAAAACCCGAAAACCGGTTTCTAGCTCACCGGAAATTGGTATGAGTAATACACATTTCTGATATAGCATCAGAACTTGGATCTTGTACTATTTAATTACTCAGTCGAACGATTACATCCGGTTATGAAAATTAATATTTATATCTTGAATCAAAATCGTCATAAAGATCCAATCGAATCGAAACATCGTTTTACAGGCTGTGATTGAGAAAAAAATGACGTTATAGGTAAACCCCACGAGAAATTAATAAGATATGATTTAACGTGAGAAAAAAAAAGAGTCATTAACAAACTAACCAAGAATGAAACATAACGTTGAAGAAGGCAGCAAAAAGAGAAGTAAAAAAATTTAAAAAAAACTGAGAGATTAACTCACTTATAGTCATATCGACCACGCACTCGATTCTGATAAAATCGCGTGATGAATGATCCTGCAGTGAGCAAACTGTATCACGATGAATTGCAAAGCCACGGTGGAACCAAGTCGAGTAAAACGCCGCTAATACTGATCGATAGTCGGTGTTTACAAAAGCGAATCTTGAATCCGTAGTCGAAGGGTGCATATAATTTGCCGATCATTTTTTTAATCAGGATGAAAATTGTCGAGCAACACGAGATGGGAAGCTTCTTGTTATAGATGGGAGAAGTTCTAATTCTCCCATCTATATCTATAATCATGCAACTTGATAATAGATATAATAATGAAATTATTTTTGTAAGAAAATGCACATAATATTATGTCTATTATACCTACTATAGAGATATAAATAATAGTTTCGTAACGGTAGAACTTTGTCTTTGATTTTTGTCACGCGTTTGCTTTCTAGCTAGTCGGGCAAAAAGAGATCTTATCGAGTGAAATATAACCCCGTGTCGCGTGTGGAGCATTGAATACAAAAAGGAAGAAAAAAAAGAAAGAGAAAAAAAAAAAAAAATTGCAAGTGATACCTAATACAGGAAAGTTTCAGTTGTTATAACGAATATGTTAAAAATGTACATTCACAGTAGCTTGTATACGCGATACTAGGTGGAACCAATAGAGAATTTCAACGGTTAATCCGTTGAAGATGATAAAGTCTCGTTGTGAATTAAAATACGTCCAATGACCCCGACTGTTTGATTGCAAAACGTGTCAAATTTCGACGATAATAAATAAGGTTGGGCACCCGTGCACCGTTACAATCCACACCAGGCGTGCCGAGTAAACTTTTGCTATTGTCACGCGACAATTTTTCACGGTTAAAGTTGCGACCGAGTCTCCTGTTTATTGTGGGTTGTTTCGGCGTACTTCCTTGATGTCCTCGATACGCGTGGCAAAGCTCTTGGCCAATGGGAGGGTGTCGAGAGCGGTCAGCGACCGAGAATCCGATCGATATTATCGACCGTTTTTTCGTAAGGATGTTCAGCATGAAATTATACCTGAGTATATAGTATGGTGAATAATACACAAACTAGGTATGGAAACTTAGCGAGACCACCCCTTGTTGTAAAACTTTTTTTTCACGATCGACCCACTGCTCTAATAATTCGGCACTTCCGTGCGCCACGCACGTGTCCGTCGACCCCCAGTACAACAATTAGGGTAATCACTACAGGTCGCATGATTCGAAAAAAATTAAAACAAAAAAACAATGCTCTAAAATACTGCATTATATATGTATAGGTAGATACATAGAATGATTAAATAGTATGAGATAAATGAATGATAAGTTTGAGGAAAGTAAAGTAGATATGATGATAAAATGATTGCGAGTTCGCGTGGCTGGATTTGGAGACATGCCCAACAGCTTAATGATGACAGAAAAGGGTATTAAAGTGTAGTTCAGTTGTTACAGGAAATAGATAGGCAGGACATTCACGATTCCAGAAAAAGCTGATAATAATTGCTGGGTTTGGACGCGGCAGCAAGTTCCTTGACCCAATGTGAATGATCGAATATTACCACGTGCCGATATGTATTTGGTGTCAGAAACTGAACCCTTCTGCAGGGAAACACGATACCCGGATTCATACACGAAAATTATTCTAACTGCACAGTAGATATTAGTGATATATGATTATTTTCATTATTGAGTCAATAACGAGTATCTATAATGACGGGTCAAACTTTGTTGCACGTATAAGATATCGCTATGCAACGAGCTTTTCCCTTCTTTGTAAAGTTGGCTGTGGTAAAAGCGGTGATTAGCGGTAGAGGATCATGTGAGTTCAAGAATCCGTAGAAAAGTTGAGAGGTTAAGAGGCAAGAAAAAGGAAAGGGGTGCGGGTTGCGGAGAGCACGTTTCTACTTGATTGCGGGGCGGATTCCCGATGCTTATGGCTCATAGATTACTCGAGGTCAGGTACGGACGCCTCGACTCGTAAATCAGTGGGCTTTAGGAATACGACTAGGTTTTACCGCCTCATAAGGTAAGGACTCTCTTAGGGCTCTATTCCGGCGCACCCAGGGCCCGGCCTAACTGTCGCTCTTTAAGAATTCATGAATTAGAGCCTTCGATCGCCGACGCCGACGCCATAGTATCACCGTGTACCATTTTTGTTTTCTGTTTTTTCGAATCTTTATTTTTCATCAAATCGTTGTACAGTGTTCTATGATCGAAGAAAAACGCGTCAATGTTTCGAAAATCAGTATATAATTCAATGCCAATCGTATTTCTTAACTCCGATGCCAAAGTTCTATCACACAAGTGATGATGGATCGTATGAAATCGTCACATCGTACTGCTGCGAATAACAAATACTTGAATAAAGTCTCTCTTCCAATTGAGCGAAGAACGAAATTGCCGTCACTGATTCAAACGATGAATCCAATTATAATAACAATTTCCTGTTCCTGACCCGTATGTCAGAATCATTAATAGCACCTGACTTCTGGAGGTTTAATTCGCGTAATGGCGACTGAACGTGTTTAATCTATGGATATATCGCCGAGGTATAGGTGGGCATATCTAATCGTGAGTTATCCAATAGTTTTACAATGTCCTCTATCGACAATCAATAACCTGTATATATATTCCTATATCTTGGCTGGAGAAATTTACGAGAATCCCATCGACAGCTGAACAAGTTTTACAGGAAACTTGTCCGGCGTGGTATCCGTCAGTACACGAACCTACGTCCGTGTTTTCAATAGAGTTCACCGGAGCGTTACACCGAAGCATACTTGTCAGGAAAGTAAGAATAAACGAGGCGTCTAACTGATACCGCGAGTGATTCCTGAAGATAAAACCCCGCGGTTGGCTCCACCCGTTGATTAATACGCGTAGGTACATATTATACATACCTAGGGTACGCGTGCAAACAACGCAACCGTCTGCCCACCACCAGGAGCCAGCGATACTTTCATGGGAAAGTTGCACACGATGGTAATATTAAAAGATCGTAAGTTGGGTGGGTATGCATTTATCCCATGACACGACCTACTAGACTCTTACAGTAGGGCCTTAAGTAGTACATAATTCACGCTCGAGTCCCCACCAAGATTGCAGTAATCGTGAAAATATTTCCGTTCGATATGATATGGCGTGCACATATACGTACTGAAAAATCTCCAGTACGTGATATAAAACGGTGTACAAAGTTGTAGGCTCGAGTTATTTCATTAGATACAGACTGGAGTAGTCTCCGACTTTTTTATACTTGCAGTATAAAGTTGCCGCAAGTTTCACGAGAGCTTCGCTACAGAGAAGTGAAAAGACAAAAATAATCTAACGAAGTGGTACAACGGCTTTTGTCTCTTTTCAATATAATTCCCTCGTCTGGCCCAGGCTCGAACTAGCTCTCCACGTGTATCTGGTTATTGATTTATCGATTTATCGAAGCGTCTGTCAGTCGAGAGCCATAAATCTACAGATCGTGCGTTACGAGAAAGGTAAAGGCTGAGGCCAGCCAAGGAGGAAATGCGACGAGGAAGGGAATAAGGGAAGGGATGTTGCATCTCGCTGGAACGGAAATAGGTGAAAAAAAAAACACCCTGTTCACCAGGCTTTGTTGAGCCAGGTGAAAAGAGAGAAACGACTCCTACAGCTGAGCCAGAGGGTTAAAACGTGGACACAGAACAACCGAGCAGGTGTAGCCAGCTGCACTAGGCGCACATATCTGCTTGTTTTACTTCCCATATAACCTATTCCGCTTTCATTTTAAAAACGTGAAAATAAATTCTCCGACATTATACTCTCGCTTCATTTCTAGAACGTGTTTTCAGATGGTTACGATGATCGATGATCGAGAGCTGATGATCATCCGTCCGTTATCGAAGTATGCTTGCAGTACCGCAGATCAGAAGAGCAACGCATAAGATATTGAGTTACAATTCGATACAAGGTTTGGCTATAAGAGATTCGATCGTGCCACGGTAATTGTAAGACGAATCGTGATCGACGAAGTAGATGTAATAGTTCAAGACCGGTAGTAAAAGTGGCGGTTTGAGAATAAAAAATAATATTGGCGATACCGAGAGGCAGGTATGTATATGTGTATTGCTTGAAAGTTAGATTATGTATAATAACCGCAATATCTGTTTACTAATCATCGTTATTATAGCGGAGGTTAAGTGAAATGAAATTAATAATCGTGTCTTCGTCCTCATTCATTGATTATAGGCGTTCAGAAGCGAGAGGAAATTGTCTTCCAGATATGTATAGATGAAAGATAATTATGGAAAATTCTAGCTGTCAGGGGTGACGTATAGATGTGTAGGTTTAACAATATGAATCTAAATTAATGCAAATCCAGAAATCGTACGCTTCGAGGCGAAGACTGTTAATTCTCAAAGTGCCGACAGCCGATTCCGTGCCGAGAACGAAGCGATTTCACGCCTTTGTATGGTCATGATGGTATGTACGTAATACATCTATTCGTAAAGCTCGTGCTGAGTGGAAAGATTAACTCTAATTTAAATGTGTCTGCACGCCCTTGAGTTAACAATCGATTTCCTTACCAAAGAGAGGAAAGAAGGGGAGAAATCAAACAAAAATAGAAAAAACAACGGCAAAGAATTGTTATTCGTGACTCGCAACAATCAGTCGATTCCGTTCGGGTGGAGTCGGATCAATTCGGTTCATCGTCATCAAGAACGTGTAAAACTGGTAGGAGGCAGCACTTAGAACATGAAATGACAATTCCATAGAAAAAAAAGGATCTTGCCATTTCATTTCATTCTATACAGATAACAAGAAATTCTTCGAACAATTTTTATCTCCCACATAATGTCTAAGTGTTTGAACAAAGTTTCTCGAGTTTATTCTCGGAGTCTTCTATACAGCCACCCTGTATTTCGTTAGCGTGAAAGCTTGTGTGTTGTCTGATGTCGTTGAGACCCTCTAGCGACCTTGAAGGTGGCAGCTCTGCGCCTTTGAAAACGTAAACGTAAACTTGTATACCTATATCCCTCGGCCCTTCGGTCCGTTGGGTCGGAACGTTCCGTTGCCTGTTGGGCCTTAACCCGCGGGCGGCGGTCCCTCCGAGAACCCGCACTCGGCTTTGCCGGAGCCGACAAGAATCTTTTATTCAAATCAAAAGGGCACGAGTCTCGGCAAGCCGACCCAAGCCAAGCCAAGCCAAGCCAAGAGAGGCAACAATGGAGGACCAAACTACTCGGCTAGAAACTGGACAAAGCGGTAGTTGTTACGAGGCAACTTTCATTCCCATTTAAAAAAAAAAAACAGCGACTTCCGATATACCGAATTTATGACGGGCGAAATATGTATAATGATCGAAGCAAAATTTATAATTCACACCTCTAATGTTAAGTAATACTAATTAGTCTATAGAATTATGTACAGCGATGGAATGGAAAGTTTTTGGGAGTAAAAATCTGTACCCCAACAAATCAGAGCAAAGTTATCCATTAACGAACATTATGATAAGTAATATTCCGATTCTTCCCAAAGCAACGAAGCAGCGCTTATAATGAGGTAGCAGTTTTAAATTAGTGCCTTTAGGAGGCTTGGAAGATGATTGACGGCACAGGCTTACAGCTCTTTTGAGCACGGTGAGTTTAATAGCAAAGCTGCACTTTCGGAATGAACTGCAGCCGATCGGCGTAATCATGTGCTCAGTGTAGCGAGGCTACTGCAAACGCCATTGTGTAAAAGGAGATTGGATCATTTGCATAATAATCTGATTGATCCGATTATCGGAACGAATATATCGTATAGATTGTTGCAAACTTCAAGTTATACAAAAGTGGATTTGATTTGAAAAGGGGAATACAAAGGGTATAAGAATAACTGGTTGAATTTGGGTTAGGTCGTATATAAGCGAGGCGGAAACGGGCGTGAGTCCGTGAAACTCGAAACAATTAAGTGAGCGTAGCTGAACAACGTTTCCTATGAAAAGAAGTATAAACTTTACAGTGTAAAAATTAACGGGAATTTAATTAGCTCTTAGTTTCTAATGTGAGTCTTGACTGTTTTTTTTTATAAAAAGTTTGTTTTCAGGAGGCTCACGGTTTACGCAGATACATAAAATACTAGCTAAGCCTAGAATACTTTCGCGATGCTGACGAAACTTTGAGGGAATTTTTCACGCTGACATCACAGGCCTAAATTTATTCGAAGTTATTTCCGGCCTAATTCTAGACAGAAACAATAAATTCATGCCGGTAGAAAGAAAACGCCGTAGCATAAGGCAATAGTCACAAAAGTTGCGCTAATTATTGTCCGAAAATTTCACGTTTCCATATCTCTCGTAGAAAACTTTTTTTTTCCGTTATCTGTAATTCTTCTTACCCAACCAGCTAAGATTAGTTTAAGTTTTTTTCTTTTTTTTTTATAGAATTTTGCGTGAAATCGGGGGACGATCGTTTCGGACGAAAAAACTTGCAAGGGAATGATAATTGCATAAATCAAAACTACTACGAAACGGGCGGATTCTTTACTATGACCATATAAAGATATTCAAGAATATAACGAAGGAAGAAGCTGGGTACAAGATGAGAGAGCTTATTGTATGCATGATGCCCACATGCCACCGTGCATATATGGCACATCGTGACTCACTCATTCGAGCGACCAGCCAACCACTAGACGCGCTTAATCATATTAAATCAAGCAGCGAGCGAAGGAAGAAAGGCGAAGAGGGCTCGGAGAGACCCTAGTAGAAAACTCACCGCCGTCTAGCCACCCTTTCAACCTATCACCCCTATTTTTTTCGCCTAACGCACGTGGCTGACTCGTCGACTAGATTCAACTCTATACATGTAGTGCATTATCCAAATTGCAGAAGAAACATTTTGGATTAAAAAAATATGTATAGGTTACCTATATATGGTGATGCGATAAATCACACGGTTTTACGTTATACCCGCGACAAAATGAAGCTAAAATTCAGCTCAGATATTGGCTAAACTTTCACCTGTTCACCTGTCACGATAATTCATTTCACTTGATCCAGATTTAAACTTTTATTTTAACGCGAAGAAACAACCTTACAGTAAACAGGTTTGATCGAAAATGTATATACGATGAAACAGAAGAGATTTTCTGCTATGTTATACGTATAGGTACATATGGTACACCTACATCTCGTAAATGGAAGAGGAATACAAAACCAAAAAAAAAAAAAAAAGGCTTAAAAAGGTACACGAGTCCTGAATAATCCTTTCGCTGACAGAGATTTAGCAATCGTCGTGACTCATTGTCAGGCACGAAGGAGTTGCACGTAACTAAGTATAGAGCTGCCAGGAAGAGCGACGCAAGTATCGAAACGAAACGACGTTGCCTGCGTCGTCGTCGACGGCGATCGTCCCTCTCCTCTTCCACCGACGAAGCGGTCGTCGCCACTTCCTCGAATCGAGGTTAACGGGTGTTCGCTTCGAGTTTTCGCAACATTACGAATGCGTTTTTTTTATTTACATTTAATCTTTCGCTGTGTGAAATCTGAAAATAGGTAACGGCTTCCTGCTTCTCAAGGTAAACGGAAATTGTTTTCCCTAAACTATCGCATTTCTCATTCAAACACACTTACACCATTATTAAGCCGAAAAGCTCAACGGTGCAGGCAGGGATCTTACAAGTCGAGTAAATCCTGAATTATATCATATCATTTGTATCAAGACGTATCGATATACAGCTATAGGTACTCGAAAACGCGTAACTAGGTGCATCATCCAAAACCTAGATGCCGACTGTGACGCACATATACGAATCGAGTAACATTACACGTTCTAAAATTCTATCGCGACTCGAATAACCGTACATACTCTTATCGTGCCAGACGCATCGGTTTATTATCGCTGACAGCTATAAAAAGGAGTTGGCGATAGCTTATCACGATACGGGAAGTTTTTCATCAAAGTTAGTCGTATATGAGTGGGATGCCCATAAAATTTTCTCGTCTTGAATCGTTCGTTTTCGACTTCACTCGGTATACTCCATATTATGTACCATGAGTAACACATGTGCTCGGATGTAATTAATTATTTCAAGTATTGTAAAGCAACAATCGCGACTTTTTGATCTGTTCCAATTAACAAATTTAGTTGCATGAGAAAATTTCCTTTGAAAAACAGAAAATTTTCACTCTCGGAGTGAAAACGGTACCTACTGTAATATATAAAACATATTAATCATAATTATCAAAAATGCTCTGATTCTCGTCCCATTAAGTTAAACGTATCGTATTGTACGTACAGCACTTTCACATCGTAGGTACGGGCTAAGGGACTAAATTAAGACTGTCCAAATTATGCCATTCATCATTTATTTGCACATGTATATTAAATGGACGTCTGAATCGAAGAACAGGTTTCGTGCAGCGGATTAACGCCGATTATCAAGTAAGTGTGAATACATTAGTTCAGGATACCGATGCGTTCAAATATCGCAAGTTCAACTGCCATTTTAAAAACAGGATGAATTCGGCGAAATTTAGAGGCTAAAAAGTGACCCACGGCTGTATTTTTCAAGGGACAACAAAAGCCCGAGGAAAAATGACAGAAAAACGAAAAAAAAAAAAACTGAAAAGGAGAAACAAAAAAATCAGACCGTAACGTTTTCACGCGGTCAGACACAACAGCGGTTGATGGCGTTAGGTACGAGTGGAGTGTTTCGGTCGGCAACATGTGTCTAGCCATAATAAAACAAGTGTTTTTTTGAGTTTTTTGACGCATTACGTCACCCCGACACAACGGCGGTTCGCTAACCCTTCGGTAGGCCACATGTTCCACGACCTCAATTAGGCCCTATTCAACTTATTCCGTTTGGTCTGCCATTGTGATAATTTACACACGGTAAAACGATACGGGCGAGGCCATGGGGATCGAACTTTGTCTAGTTTTCTGTGCACCTGCATATATTCTGACGAAGAATTCATCGATTCTTTGATCAATCCTGAAGAAACAAAAAACAAAAAGTTTGAGGTAGGTCACAGCGTCGAATTTCGTCGAGGAGAAATTTTAACCTTTAGAAACTTATATACGTGGGACATTTGACGATATTGAAACATATTTTACCACGTGGAGACTGATTTGCGTTGATATATCTACCTATAAAGACAAAAAGAGAAGATCCGTCGAGCGTGCGGACCGACGCGTGACGCCTATTCTAAGCGTCGACACTCGAGAGGGAGCGCGAGCGTCCCGACGCCTGAACTAGACGCGGTTGAACCGATCGCGGTCACTTCGTCGGCCATGTACCCTACCATAAACCCAATCCTCCCGGTAGATTCCTTGGGACTTAAATATCCCAGGTCGAGCTGGAACATCGCGATTCTATGCGAAGCACGAGGCCGTTGGGAGTACAAATAACTCACCACCTGCAGCGATAGGTCGCCGTGCTAATTTCATTTTAGCAGACGCGAAGTAAACCCACCCAACGCAGAAAAACAGTTTCTCCAATTTATCGCCAACTCGGAAACTTGTGATTTAAAAAAATCAAAATAATTTACATTTGCTTGAAATAATGAAACTCTTATACCTAGGTATGACTAGAGCTTGAAAACTTGGTTTACATAGGTCATAGAAGATAGCGAAGTCTAAAGGGTTTACCGAAGAAAAGACGTGTTCCGTAACACGTGTAATCCACCCCTGCATCGTACGTTGCAAAAGTTGTAGGTTATTAGTTTCGCAGGTGATAAGTAGAGAACAGAAGCTATAGAACTGTACTACACGGCTTGGATCGGCAAGTTGTACCGTCAGGATTTCATGTAACAAAATTAAATACTCATTGACCGAAAAAAATCCAATAATCTCAGTCTTGTACAAAACGAAAAAAATAAAATAACAAAACGTGGTAAAAATGTGACGAAGACTCGGAACAGATTTTCATACAAACAGAGAAAATAGCACCGCGTTGCTCCAACTCTGACTAAAAAATGTTTCCCCTGCGAAGCTCAGAAATCGCAGGGTGTATCTAAATTTATATACATACTTCACAATTTATTTTTATACATCAACTACTAAATAAGAATTTCGAAATATCTGTCATCATTTCATAAACCAGTAGCTTATAGTATCAAAGTGAAATTGGACCACAGCTGCATCACATTTTTCGAAGAGGTCCGTGATCCGCCGTGATCCGAACCACATGGAATCCCGAAATTTTCTAGAGGATTAGCGAGAGTTAAAACGAATTATTCAACCGAAGTTATAATAGCAGATTAATTCATGCATATAGTCGAGAGAGATAGTAATGGGTGTATTCATAATCCGTATATATACCAAAACAATTCTATCGATACGTCAGGCTTGAGTGACGACGTCTTATACTTTTCCTCTATCCGATACACTTCGGCTCGGCAGAAAACTAGGAACTTGCAATCAATCAAGTGCACGGAGGCAGTACTAAAGGCTGACTGATGCCGTATCTACGCACATAGGAAAACTCGATATCTAGGAGGCAGCGTATCCTGGAATTACTGTAATAAGAGGCAAAGTGTCTACGGGCAAGTGGTATGTAATCAAGAATTGATATGTAGGTATGCATGTGAGCGATGTAGATCCATCACGTGACCGGAAATAAAATCATACGGTTCGAGAGCAACTGTGAATCGCTGAAGCTTGACATATAGTGACAAACACGGCATGCTGTTTTCTGTTAGGGCGGCTTCCTGACTGTGAATATACGTATAGATATAGCTACCGGTATGCATCATGTATACACGGTCTGAAACTGTCGACAAATGCCCGAAAGAATGGATCAGGCGAAGTGAAGGGAGCGGAAAATGATAATTGAAGGCAATCTGCGAAAGGAGGATGAAAACACGCGGCACCGTTACATGGACATGGACATGAATTTATTTATACGTTAGCTCTCGAATTCGTAAAAACGCGAAGCCACGAACCGTGGAACAAAAGCCACGAGAGCGAATAGCGAGTGATAAAGAGGAGGAGATAAATGAAAAGAGATGAGAGGACACAGATGGATAAAGTCTGGCAGCCCGTTAGACTAGCCTGATTTACAAGTGATTTACTTTTTTTTTCGTTTGGCCAAACTGCAAGATCCGTAGACCCTGGAACTGGGTGTTACGCTCGCGTGATCTTTTTCATTTACCCTGCCTTTATATTGAAATCATATATCATATTTGTACACGAATCTGGACATACCTATAATGTTACACTATAATACCATGTAAATTATCTCGCGAAATGGGACAACTTTTTGACGTATTAATCGATACGTGATGTCTGAGCGCTCTATACATTAGAAATCAAATAATGGTTCGAAAAAACAAAACGAATAATAGTCAACTGACGTAAGACTGACTCGATGCAAAAAGGATTTTACCTTTTACCAATGTGCACAACTGAAGCGACTAACTTTTTCACACATTTATATAATCACCATTTATGTGACGCAATTCAAAGCGATAGCAAAAAATTAGATGTGTAAAAAAGTTTGAGATAAATTTAGTGGCTATTATAGGGTATGAAAACTCCCTAATTACTTGGTCCATTGCAAGTCATAACGCAAAGTGAAATTACAAGTCCATCTTCATTACGAGACGGAAGTGTGGAAAGATTTAGCACTTCCGTTTGTCACTGTACGTCTTGATGGGTGCATGAGGAATCTCGCAATCAGCCCCATTTGTGTTGCGGCTCCAAGTGGACAATCTGCATTTTCATAAGAGCTACTCCGGAGTTGAGAAACTGCAGGATTGTTCCGCGCACACGAAGAAGAAAAAAAAGAAAATCAAAAAATAACATAAAACCAGCTGGTGTCAAGAACGGAACGTAATGTTGGGTACTAAGTGTCAACACATTTGCACAGTTTCTATGAATTATGTGACCAGACTAAACATTGAACTAGAGTCACGTACTGCACTGCAGCGATTTTAGTTGCTATATTATTGTACTTTCAGAAGTTTACATAATTCCGATTTCGCGAACTGCAGCCTACCCTTTAGCACGTGCTCGCGCGAAGTTCACAGTTTCCGGTCGCCCTTAACAAAGCGTATAGACCTCTGTATAACGTATTCTTGTACAAAGAACAATGAGTGAGTAATTAATAATTACGTAGGTTCATACGACGGCAACATAAGGCGCTAAGCTAACGGTGCCTCATTGCAGCGTCTTCCAAGAATTAAAAACGATGGTAGCAAAGAAGGACAATTATCTAAACGGATACGGGCAGTAATTCTTGAGAATTTAACACGATATATTATAATACCGATGATACGGCTATACACAGTTTAGAATTGATTTGAAAAATGATATTTTCGGAATAGATAAATCGTATACTTTTGATAAATGAAATGGTAGCCTATCTTGACCAGCGCTACGTGAGATGAAGATTATGATATTGCGCGTCTAGTCTTTCCGTGCGGTTAGGTGATGATGCCGACATATTCATGAGGCGTCTTTGCACTTTAACTACTAACGCGTAATGGCATGAGTTTGGAGAAAACTAGAAAACACTTGTCGTTAGGATTAAATTACGCTATACCTCTTTCGGTCCAAACGATCGCGGTTAGCGCGTATCATCTTGTACACATACTCCCGAGGTATGAGTATGTGCGTAAAGAAAACGTGACCAGATGACGGTGATCCTAGTGATTTCAAAGAACCACTACTGCACATCTCTTCACATCAAAGAATCGAGAATACGCCACTTTTCAAACCTTTGCCCTCTCTGAGAAAATCAAGCGAGATTGTATGGTGTTAGAGACGCTGCAGCGGTCCAAAGAACTGATGAAAGGACTCGAATTTCAATACGTTTTCAACTTCCCGATTCAACTTTACGACGTAATGAAAATATGCAACAAATTCCCCGATTGAGAGAGTCGTGTCTTGACGAAATATTTATCACATGCTTGACCCCGACTGTTTCTATAAAGTTGAGCAACAGGATACATAATTTCGAATAAGCATTGACTTAGTAAAAACTCTTCGTGTTTCTGTGATACAAACGACACCTATTTCTCTGAAACTTCGAAATTTCTCTTACCGATTTAGCGAGCTTAACCACTGTTATAAATGCTGTTAACCGCTCTCAACCGCTCTTAAGCTTCGACTATGTAGCAAATAACAGAGTCGCCGTCCGGGCACGTAATCGAACCATTTTACGGGTGAATTAAACCGGCTTTTTATTCTTTTTAAAAAATTTTTTTTCCGTCCTGTTGCTGTATCTTTTACTATTTATTTCAGAGATTTCCAATATGGCCGACTGAACTGAGATTTTTCCAACAATAAATTGCACGACATACTGTGTGTGCTTACCTACTTATACCCTGTACTCGCTCTATCAGAATAGGAAATTATACTGACAGAATGATTACCACCTGTTTTCTCGTATTCTGACTTTCATTGCTGGATCAGTAGACTTAATATTTTTCAGTCATAAAATGCTAATGTAATTACGGGCCACTTGCAATAAACTCGTATTATGAAACTACTTTCGGCTGTATGCTCTAGCCGTTCCTTTTGTCTATTATACCGGATGTTATTTTGACTATATTTTAAGGACTGTATACCTTGATACCTCGCTAAGCTTATACCTCATATAATCCCTCTTCCGTATGCTTCTCTGTATGCTAATGTGCCCATATACAAAGTCTAGAACACGAACGATACAGTTCTATGCAATAAGTTATCGCGAGCTAAAGGTGAAGCTGAACTATGATTATGCCAGTAGATATTACGCGGACCCGTGGCATAATCGCCAGCTAACACGAACCAAACATTACCTAACGTTATTCTGATATAGCTAGGTAAACTGACCCACGTTAACTTAACCCAAATGTCTACTCTCCCCGGTGGTTTGCAGGACTGCACAAATATTTCGCCGTTTCTTTATTGTTTATAAATAATTTTTTTTATAGATGACTCGGTAGCCGATCATTATTAAAAGGCAGACATTTTTATCTAACCTGACAGATAGATAAAGAATTTTGAACACAACGTATTTACAACTCTAAAGAATTTCGAACAGATCGCATGCGATCTGTATACTCGCTTAATTAATCACTTCGTGGCACGTAACCAAGATAAATAATGATTGCAATTTAGCTATAAGAAAGAAAAAAAGTTAACAACATTTTTTAGATAATGTGATCATCTTAAAAAAAAAAAAAAAATGAAAAAATTTCGTCGAAAATTATTTGCTGCGGTGTAACTAATACACCTACCCGATATTCTAAGGAACATAGCTACTTGCCAGGTGTAACATTATAGTAGCCATCTTCAAAAACATTGCGGTTTTTAGATCGTTCGAATCATATAAGGTGCGGTTAGACTAATTACACGAGTTGCTCGTTCAACGCTGCAGGAATATAGTGGCGTACGTAGGTATCTACCGCACAAGCGCATCCCTGCTGAAGACTATGAGATGCAATAAAGTATGTGTAAAAAAAAACGCTACAAATAGTAGGTATATACCGCTTGAACGAATCGCTTCCGGTTTCAATGCGGCCTCTCTTTTATCGTCGTTTACAATAAAATCGATACTGTTCTATACCTCCACCTATACCTCAGCATGTACAGCGTATAAGCAGGAGAACAAAAAAAATTGACGTTATCTAATCAGGAGTTCGAAGGAAAATTACAATTATTGTAAATTAATTGCAAACACTGTTTGCGTATATGCGAAGTCGTGGATTGTTCGGGTTCAATCGTTATACCGTCCACGCTGAAGAAAGCATTCAGCTCGTGACATACTAGGTAAATTATCAACGCGATAAAAATGGGATAAGATCTTTCGATAGAGGCTCGTACGTGGATATAAATGTACGCAACTGATATTGAAAACAACCATATGAAGCTCAAGTCGACGTCTTTTCAGACTTAGTGACCTAGACGTACGTGGATAGAAAAAATTATTGTACTTTCGAGGATAACTGCAGCGGTCGAAAGACGTTACCTCACGCAAGAGACACGCTCTTTTTAACGCCGTCAAAAACGCACGGATCAAATCCGAATCGCTGAACCAATCAGCGTGTATAAATAGCGCGTTGCGTCAGAGCTACCTATAACTGTGTAATCGTAATTCACGCCTTTCCCGGGTCGCTCAACCTTTCTTTCATCACGTATACATACTATTTTTTTTTTTTTCGGTTTTTTTACGTTTAAACGTACGCGGATATATTGAACTGAAGAGCTGCTAGCCTCGAGTTCTGTTGCTGTACCCCAAAATTCCCTGTACATGAAAGCAAATTATTCATCAACATATCCTCTTAGCTATTCCTAATGCATAAAAGATTTCTCTGTTGATCAATTGAATTAGCAATAATTGACCATTACTTGCAACTATTGAAAATTCGAAGTCATTGGAACTGCCCAAAGCTATCGACTGACCATATTTCTAAGCTGAACGTCAACCATTATCGAAATTTGTTCAGATATCAACCAAAATGCAACTAATCGATGGGTAATGCTTTTGATAGCATGTAGAAATTGGTCTGTACACATACTCGTATATACAATAAGGAAGTTGTCTGGTTTTCGGTACCCCGACGCATGCAATGTAAATGTTATCATTTTCTCGTTATAATCCTGAGTAAATAAATAAATATAGGAAAGGCCCGTGCCATGGGGAGTTATTTCGAATGTTTACGTTGAGGAATGCATCTGGCTGGTAGCGTTGCATTATTTCTAGCGTCCCATCGACCACCGTCCCTAAAGGCCGACCCACAGACCCAGCCGGAAACCCAGCTGCTCCAAGCTTCAACTCATACACGCAGAGTTATGATCTTGCAGTATTCTCATCACGGTATGGACCCAACTGAAGTATACGCTGTACCCAGTTGTGTTATAAACCGAATCAGGCGGCAGCCCCCGACCACTACAAGGACCGTTTTACTCGCAAGCAACGGACAGAAATACGACAATGCAATCGCTGGTGAAATTCAGACTCTAGAAAATTTTGGGTCATCAAAATTAACGGTCCTGTGATACTGTTTCGAAATGGTGGAATCCTTCCGCGTCTAGAGAACAGTTGGAAAAATTCTTCCACTTAAAGATAACCGATGTGAGATGTCGGACCACTTAGTGACCTCGATGGTGATCATTTCGAGGTGGAACTTTTTCGGGTTTCAAGGACCGTCTGGAGTTGGAAAAAAAAACACCTGCTACTAGTCACAGTGACCACGGTCATCACGAGAGAAAGAGAGAGAGTGTCGGATAGAAGTGAGCTGCATCTGCTGATATTCTTGGAGAGTTAGGTAGCGAATGCAGATGTTCTTCTTTTGCATTGTCAGAATAGCGCAGCTAGCTATTTCGGGAGTTTTCTGGACTCGGTAGCTAATAGGCCGGAGACAAGTTGAGATACAAGACGAGTCCCAACTTCCTTCGGCACGGTTAGGGTTAAGGGTTTAGGTATAGGTTTGTAATAATATAAAGGAAAGCAGAGATCGCGGAGATGCGGAAGACTTGCTTCCAGCTTCTTACTTCTTAACTCTATAATTAGACAACGGTCGACAGTTTCCACGAAACGAATCTCGGTGTCCGTGACTCAAGCAAGCTGCTATGCTGCTTGCTTAACGAGCGATATACGAGTTTATACGCCACTTTTGTCTGACGAGTTTACTCGATCAATTTACTAACTCTAAATCGCTTCAATCACTGTCAAATACGCGACAGTAATCGAGACTGTGACTAACCCCTGAAACGACGGATTTGATTGACCCGAAAATTAGCTCATTGTTAGCTCCTTCGAGCACGTGTGTATTAATCAGCCCACGCGCGTGTTACGTTATGCATATTATCCGCAATATCCCACATCCATAAGCAAAGCAAAAGAGTTTCGAAAACACGATCCGGGGACCGAAGAAACTCAAGTTCCGGGTAAACGGTAGCTGAGTAAAGAGATTGCTGAAAATACCTTACCAAGAAAAATGCAACGTTTGTTCAGGTAGATTTAGTCGTTCCAAGGACGAGTCTCGGTCTCCAAGGACCAAGTGTGGTAATATCGTGGAGCGAGCCACGTTGAGCAGGACTTCGTGGCGGGTAGAGGGACGCGATCGGTTGAGCATCCGCAATGTAGACTGTTGCTGTGCTTGCGAGGAGAGTTTCGAACGACCGGCACCATAGACGGTTTCGAATGGAGTAAAGTTGGTCCAGCGATTGGTTTTCTGATCGACGATGCACCTTGTCGTCCTATCTTAGAATTGGTGAAGCACTTTCACTATCTCGGATTCGTTTCGAGTCGCACGTGGCGTAATGGAATAGTTATAAAGCACTGAATCGAAGGGTCGCGTGATCAATATGATCTAAATATATCTAAGTCGTGGGGGTGTGGGCGTGGGTTCGTTTGAGGATCGCGACGGTCGAGATTATATAGTTACGTCGATCGAAGGATTCGTTTTATCGTTTGTTCGGCCGCGAAACGGAGTTCAATTTTCTTCCTGCGAGGTCCGCCGAACAACGGACTCTAACCGGCTGAAGAGAACCGCGCGGCGGTCGGCACTCCGGAGTCTCGATATACCGGGATGACAGCTTCGGAAACTTGCCGAACTTAGCTTCGGGTAACTTCGACTTACTGCCAGCCGGCTGATCGTCCCTTCACCCCGCCAACCGACGAGCGTAATAGTATTACGGAGCGTCGCGACGATGCTGTCCATACGAGTATAACATTGTACATACACACGTATGTATGCATGTACATAATGTACGTGTACGTTCTGTGCGAGAATGAGATCCGTTACTCCGGAAGTACCAATCCAGACCCTTGTGGAAATTTTATCATGAATTTTGAGGCAGTCCGTTTAAGCAAAAACAGTGCTTTTTTAGTCGTTAGATGGAAAATTATAGCGTATAGCTATGACGGAGGGCGAAAGGATGACCGAGCTTCATTGCGAAGCAACGAGAACTCAAATTCTCTATAAATCGTCCGAAATCATCGGGGATTATATTTCGGAATAGCTGCAGATAATTGGAATTTTTGATTTCGGAGTGAACAGCCGTTCGGACGTACCGAAATGATCATTGGCGACGCGGTATTGGTACAGAGAGAAATAAAGAACTATTTTTTCGTTTCTTATTTCGCCAGAAATTACATTATCGTAGCGATCGTGAGCCACCTTCCGAAGCCGAGCGTATCATCTAATTACACGGTACACGCGGAAAGAGCGATGCATACAACATGCCGGGTAATTTTACCTTTCATAAATGTGGTGTCTAGCGAGCTGACTGTCTAATACCATACCTCGTGCTCGAAGGATTATCGCCGAATATATAATACAATTCAACTATATATTTATAACACTATTAAATATCCAAGAATCCCGACGATAGTCCACATGCTATCGGTGTTCTTCACTTCTAGATAAAACAGACTTATACTCGTTTAAACAGTAGATTTACTTTGCAGTAAGAAAGCTGGTAGACTTGGGAAGACTTTTGGCCTCATATCTAAGGCACAGTAGGCAGTTGCAGAAACGAATGGAGCAGCTATACTTATCGATACGTACGATATACATAAATGTTTATAATTGCCTATTGTCCGCTTATCGAATTTTTCCATAAAATTTGGCAGATTGCAGTGTAAAAGGCAAACGTGTATTAATCAGCAGAGAAGAATTGAATAAATAGTAGATTGATTTACTATATGAAATCACGCATGAAATATGATGACTGATATTAATGAAAGAAAGTGAAAGAATTGTGCAAACTGAACCTCAGGGGGAACGGTTCTGAGACTCATAAAAACTAGTCAACTAGTTATGGGAAAGTTATTTTTGAGCTATGCGATCATGGAAAGTTGAATCATTAAATATATCAAAATATCTGGCAATTAGAAAACTGAATTTATTGCTCGACCATATTTCATTTAGGTAGTCATCAATTTTTTTCTTTTTTTTTTTTCAAAAGTATTCAAACATCATTCTATAGGTTCCTGGGGATGGGATTTGAATTGATTTCCGTGAAAAAGACCAAACGACCAATCACAATGCCTACGACTTTATTGTCACACGGATATTCAGAGATGATTGAATTGTAAGATATATTAGGAAATTTTTAATTTCCCGCAGCAGGTGTCGAGTTAGAAAATTATTCGACGGTTGGCATGCTGGCGAGGCCACACGCGAGGTTGGCATTTGTGCGACACGTGTCATTCATCTACAAATCGGAAGTAGACACACGAGGGTGCTGGCCATTAGTGGCAGGAGTAAAACACAGGGTTATAAAAGTTGTTGCTGGAACGTCTTAATGTTAGACATAAAAAAAGAGAAAAAAGATGGCAGTTGCTTCAAGCAAATTTCTCAATTTTTTTATTATAGAAAGTAGAATTCTACAAAAAACAGCAACGCGTTATCTCATTAGTTTCATCTCAAGCACTAGATTATTCCTGATACCAAAACGTGACTTTGAATTTATCTGCAACTTAAAGAAAGTCACAGTTTGTCATTGCTGACTTTCAGAATATAAAGCTACGCTTTTGTTTTCTCGGTGTATAATTATTGTGACGAGAATTTCCCCTTTCCACGCGATCTCTTTCCTCGTTACATTTTCTCTCCAATTTTTTTTATCCAGCCATTCCTACTTCAATACCATATCCATCTACGTAGAGTATACTCCTAAAGCTGGTGCTGGTACAAGGAAACATAACTCCTTGGTAAAGGGATAAAGATCTTGGATCTGGGGGTGCAAAGACGTTCATGCAGAGTAGTGAATCCCATGTAGGTAGGTAAGCCGCGAAGGTGATAAATCTCGATTATGTATGGACCAGTGTCGAGTTTACTAGCGCATGTAGCATAGATACGAGTATAAGTATCAGTAAGTTAAACCTACTGTACGTATCCATTCGTAATTCGTATATGTATAGCGGGTATGGAACATGGATATAATAGGTACCTTTGTTAACGAGAAAATCGTGTTTCTAGAGGCAACGTGACCCAACTAAAAGTAAAAAGTGATTGTGACATATCGACCCAGGTATATACGAGAGGTAACGTAAGTAGGACGGACGGGCGGACAGATCGACGAGACACGAGAAACAGCGACTTTCGACGTTTCAGATCTTGCTGCACCATGAGAGGACGAGAGTAATCGAACGTTGAACAACTGCTCTCTGCATCCGCCCACTCGCAGTGATGGTATCATATTTATAATGCATATTATACATGCAGATAAATTTACGATTCTCACTCGGGAGTTCGGATTCACAATTACCAAGCACTTACTACTCGAACGCTCAAGTATGGGTAACTTGGAGCGCAATGACGGGCAGAATGTGCAAGGAGATAACGTTAGCCGTCTTTAATCTCCTGATTTCTCTGGATCGATGATCGGTTGATAGGTCGATAGATCAAATCAAGTAACCCCGAGGTATGGTGATAGGTGACAGCTTCCGCTTGAATATCTACTATTGTATTAATAATTAACAATGGAATAGGCTCAGAGCTTATCGCTTCATTTAACGTGGCCCATATTTCGGAGTAGAATAAAATACATCATACATATACCTATATATATAAATATATATATACACACTCTTCGAGGAATCCATTCCGTAACCAGCATTACACGATATAAAAATTTCAATAGTCATTTGGAACGCATAAATAGCTCATGTCATACTGACTCAACTTTTTACATTTCACGATGCAACGTGCCCAGGGTAAAACTGTACAGAGTCAGTTTCACTATGAGACACAAGGCTGAAGGAGACCCTCAACCTGTTTAAATGAGTTCAGAGATCTGCAATTTTTTTACACTAAAGGGGACAACCCTGATGACAATCGACGTTTCGCGAATTAACCTTTACCGTTCGTAATGAGATGCGAGTCGATAGGTAGATGGATGAAAAATGATCGTGGGTTGGTCGTGTGTTGTTTTAATCCATACGAGACAAAATTGTAACCATGAATCGGTACACTTTCGCATGTTTTATGAACGAGTAATATGACTGATTATTTGTACTTGATTGGAAAATAATTAAATAGGGTACATGAATTGAGGAACTTTCTCAGTGGTCAGAATACGGGTTAGGTGTAATTGAAAGAAGAAGAGTTTTCGATTGACCAATTCGTTAAATTAATTACAAAGCGAGTTGTCGAGCACGCCTCTTGGTGCCACTAAAACTGATACTAAAACTGCCACTAAAAATTCAACGATGAGAACAACCGGGGAGGCAAGAAACACCGTTAGATTCTAAGCCAAGCCAAGCTTTCAACGTTCTATGGTTTGCGTGCTCCAACGTTTGAATCTCTTTTTGCTACAGCCGGTCGTTAAAAGATCGGTCGAACTAATAACAATTACGATCTCTTCGAGGTCAGACCGGAATCAATAGAAGTAATGTGAAACGAGATAAAAGCTGAGAATCAACGCTACGTTTCGTAGAAAAAAAAAAAAAAAAAAAAAAAACAGAAAATTGTGCGAAACTTGTTTCTAGTATAAGTATACTATAGAAAGAAAAAATCTGACTGAAACATTATTATTAACGATTTCGAAACGAAATTAATTATCGGTACTTTCATAGTTTGAGTAAATCATGGTATATCAACCGAATAATTCAACTGTACGTGGAAAAATTATCATAAATATTGCGTGTATACGGACGAATCAACACGTATATTATAACAAATTACGGAAAAACATCTCGTTTAATTTCCGTAAAGCGTGGATGATTGAATTATTCGAACGAGCCATTTTCATCCGTGAATCGCACAATCCGTTATGGTTAACGTCGACGCGAATCGCCGTCTTAAGGAGTCGCTCGGTCCATCCGTGGCTTAGGTAAACTGAGCTCAAAAAGGACGCGTGTCCATCTCGCTAATAAAGCTCAAGGAACAATAGCATTGTAATAAGGGGAGAGAGAAAGACCGTCTAGATATACAAGCCTTTCTCCTATCAAAATCAACCTTTAACAGACTAGATAATCACTGATCACTGACAATGTCCACAATGAAGCACTGTTCAAGATCTGACAAGTCTATCTACAAGTAATTAATGCGTCGTGATTAAAGTGGAGTAGTAATAACGGTGAGAAATTATTTATGGCTAAAAAAATTGAGTTTCGGGATCATGCAAGATATTCAAGAGGTAATAAATTTTTATAGAGTTTTTTTTCTATATAAATTAGGGCTCGTATATTCACACTGTTAATACCATCGATAGACAATGAATGCGGTGTATCGAAATGGACAATAATAGGCCATAACTTATTACAGGTATAATTTATATCCGATACATTTAATGATCACGAGAAAATTATAGAAGAGAAAGCAAAATATTTCGCTCGTTCGCGACCGCGTGGCGACGCGACGCGTCGCATAGCGTCGAACACACACGTGGGCTCAATTAACTTGCCAACTTTCCGCCGTGAGCTTGAACAATCGGTGACCCCGGGTGACTCGACCGAGCCTCACTTTGTCCTACCATGTCACGAGGACGTCTCCGCCTAATAACAGCCTTCGCGTGTGTCGTTGGTTCTTGAAAATACACCAAGATATGATATATGTGAGCAAGATGCTTTCTCTCCGTGAACAAAGCCCCGATCGAAATCCTTGAACGATCAACTTTCCTCCGTGAAGAAGTTCGGATTTGACTCAACGGCTCTCCTATAAACTCTCCATATAATAATTAAACTTTGCTACATTTATAACTCAGATAAATAAATATCCAACAATTTTCTCTTCAACTCGGAGTAGGTACGCGGCAGTAGCCGCACTCCGTTTGTCTGACACTTGAGTGAAAACGACGTAGGCTTATCATCTCGCGATCTCAGCGAGCTTGGATTTTCCTGGCAAATTACGCCTCTCAGGCGTGAAGCTTCGCTTACTGCTTTTCTTGCATTTACTGCCGAGGCTATAGGAGTAAACTAAAGCTATAAGAGCCAAAAGCGAACAAACGTGTGAAAGACGCGGTGTTTATAGTTTTCAGTATCGTTAAAATGTAGCTCTGTCGTTTGAACCAGTCATATTATATATCAACGCGAGAGGAGAAACGAGAATCTGTATCCACACAACCTAGAAATTCACCGGAAGTGCACAGATCACTTTCACGGATTTTAGGTCGTCTGTATCAACAGAAACGTTACTTTTGATAGAAATTTGATAGAATTAGATCGCCAACTCTGAATTGACAAGCCTTCCGGTACCCTGGACCATTTTGGTCGTTAACCCGTTTAAGGACATTACAAAAGCCTAAACTCGAATACTGAATGAACGTTGGGTATAGCTAATGAAAGCTTATACGTAAGTACCAATTTCGATTTGCAAAGGTGTCTTGTCTTATTTTGGTAAAAACTGTTGCTCATCTACTCCTTGCCGAAAAATACTTGGCTTTAATTTCGTACCTGCAAGTGCGTTTATTTATTTTCATCTTTGATCCGAAACCTTCGGGGAACAAACCAATGAAAACGGTACGCTTCTCGAAAGAACTGACGAAGAACTCGCGCGTATGTATAACATTCCCACGAAATATATTCAAAACGGGTTACCTCGACGGACAGATTACCGTCCTGCAGGGGCTACGGGATTATTCGGCATCCCATTTGCCTCATCATGATCGCTGACTCGATCGACACGAACATCGATAACAATAACGGAATGGTATGAAAATTACAAATCTGATACAGGCGGGTATACCTGTACCCATATATGTAGGTACGATATGATGCACGATCATGTAGGCCATCTTAATCGCGACATATGAAAGTATGGCTTGGGAATTATAATCTCTGTCAGTGTCTAATGACACGGAAAGGTAAATTAAGATTTCGTGAAGTGATATAGACACGTATCTGTAGAACCAACTTGATGAATGTATGAACGAACGTTGATAAGTGAGTAAGCGATCTCAACTGAGCTAGTAGCTGTATGAAAAGGAATTGAATATCAAGAAGAAATTCTTCTTAGGGTCGTTTTCGAAAGAAAAAAAAATAATATAAATTCCTTGATCTTTGTGAATAGGAAGGTAAAGGTAATATTTAAAGACCGAGGATAGAGCATGGTCAAAAGTGGGTCGAAATTTGCTGAGAACCGAAACCTTGAAAGTGTTGAAATCTGAGCGTGCCACTATTCGCAACAAGAGAGGTATCAGCGATTTACAAGACTTCGCTGTTCACTGTTGCCGATTAAAAACGTTTTTTTGCCAAAAATGCTGCTTTTCGAAACGTGGAACAAAGATGATTCAAAGTTGGATTTGAGGTATAAAAATTCTTGCATGTCGTAGGGATCCCTGTCGTGATAAATTTAAGGAGACGAAAAAAAAGGTACCTTGCCAACGACGTTACGAAACGAATGACACAAAAACATAAAGACTGGTATCTTGTCTTGCATCAGCTGTGAGATGATAACGGGTATTTTAAAACGAAAGCTCACATCCGTTTAAATTTTCGTGACCGTTGACCAAACTTGGTTATTATACAATATCTACGAATGCTGGGTAGGATGAATAAAAGCAACAACAACCACGGTACCGTATACGTAAATTAAAAGGTCAGATAAAATCACCATGGTCATATCACGAGCTTATAGAACTCGCCCAAAGAACGGTACTTGATTGCAGAATGGATGATTATTTGATACATACATACATATATACGTATATACATACAGACGTGTAACAAAGTATATAGAACGGGCGATACGATCGCTAAATTTCAAATTATTTCGTCTTTGCAGTATTATGTCGTGTAGGCGGAAGTACGAAAATTGTATGGCAGGTGTGCGGTGTACCTGATCAATGCCGGACTGCCAAAACTCTAATAGAGATGGCTGGATGATGGTAAAGATTAATTGATCCGACTGACGCACACGACTACAAATAGCAATGATGTGGTCTGCAATTTTTCCATTCACTATTATTCAAACGGTGAGAAACGAATCGACATAGGTATATCTATACACATACATACGAAGTTGATGCCGATTGTGTGAAATACATATCGGGCAATTTGACATACGAAAAATAAAAAAAAAAAAATTAAAAAACCTCAAAAAAGGAAGGTAACTCTTATGAAGTTGTTATACAAATCGCGTGTATCGTAAGCATTTAATTTATATTGCTTCGGGCTCCACCTATTCCATTAGATATTTTCGACTTGTTAGATATCTACCCGAACCATATATTTGATTACGGTACCTAATAATACAACAGCATACGCTGTTAGTATCATACGGATATTGGGCGTATACATAGCTGTACTACTTAAAAATCTGTTGCACAATGGTAGACATTATTGGACTATTAAACCTTCGACGTCTTACGTCGTGTACTTGATACTCCATTCTGTAATTGAGCGTGTAAATTCCGTACCGATGATTTCGGCATTATATTTACCGTTTCATCGATTATCAGGGCACGTATCGAGAATATCAACCAGACATCGTCGATCACATGAGCCCGAAAAAAATTAAATTTACTCGTAAAGATACTCACTTACCAAATCGGTCGAACAAAACGTGCTGTACTCAAGAGAGGAAATGCTTACCTGAAACAGTAAAGAAATGATATCTCATTAGCGAAGGTATAAACCTTGTAATAATTACGTGAAATATTGATTGGGATGAAATAAAAATTACTAGATCTTAGATGGTTACGTTAAGTACGGTACAAAATTGAGGATATAAATCATTCAATGATGAAGACTTTATTAACGTTGGAAAATGGAGAGATTGCGATATTGAAACGTGTAAAATTTCTAAACCATGTATTATTTTCGAAGTAGTCATCTAATATGACTGCGAATTCAACGCGATTTGTTATTAATATAATGTATAAGACAAGCGTGAGGAAAATGGGAATGATAACATGAAATTCGAGCGTGTCACACAATTTGAATAATCGCCTAGCTTCTCGATCTAAATTACCCATTGCTTTCCCGGAGCGAGACCCAGTTACCTTATGTAGGCTGAAGAAATTTAGTTTAACATTTTTTTTTTTTTCACTCATCTTGTATACCTGTATGGTACAAGTCGACAAACGCCTCATTTCCGTATTTTAGTAGCGCGCTAGATCACTACACACCCCCGACTATATACGCACACAATCTCAAACGACCATATGGTCATGTAATTACTATTCACGATACATACAGAGTGTCGTTTTCGGATTAAACTGATCGAATATCTTTTACATAATTATTCAATCTTATATGAATAATTTAATTCGTATGTATACCTACGAATTTAATAACACATGATTGAATTATTATACAGGTATAATCGAGTAGATTGTTGGGCAACGTGTAACCTGCAGTAAAACTTTGAATCACAAAGGAAAGCTTATATTGATTTTAAGGAGGTCCCCCGTGTATATATCGACGTATTTACATATACTAAGTAGGTGATAGATAAAGCAGGAACAGATCGAACTTAGAAATCAAGTCAAACCCATTAAACCTCTTGAATTTTTTACACTAAATGTATAAACACGGTGTACATATATATTTGCAAAAGTTCTAATAAGCGGAGCAGACATCGACTTAATGAGGATCTTGGGCCAAATAATAGTAATTACCTCTCCGGTTCCACGAGTCTCACCGGGTGGAGCCAACAGCCAGCTAATTTAATCGTTATGGGAACCTTATCTGTGCGCGAGTCTACCATGTGAGCACGTGTTACGTACATACTGGTAAAGTGGTAGCCACTTCGTAGTTGCATGCAACGCGTAGGCGAAACCGCGTTGGAATAATTATTTTTTCACACAGCTGGTATAGTTCTAACAAAATTTTTTATTCATCGATCGGCGATTGGTAAATCTTGTCGAAACTCTATATTTACACCGTGAGAGAAGTCAAAGAAGCCGCTATCACGAGCCCATTTCACTGATAATCAACAATTTCGCTTCTAATCCCCTTGCTTGTGTAATTGTCGACACGTCCGCTTACCTCATTATACGGCTAGTAATTATAAGGGCAACCACGGTAGTTATTGTTATTTTAATCGATGATTGATGGTATTACGAGGTGCGAAATTCCCGGTAGTTCGTATACGCATGTGTACCTTATATAGGTACGTGTAATTTTATTGTTGATATTTGCTGAACTGATTGCATTATAGTGGTTTGTGAAATTAAATTCTATGAGCTTTGATATCTGAAATTGGTCTCAGCGAATGAGGTTATTATATGGAGGAGAAAAAGCTAGCCTAGATTTTTATCTCTTTACTCTTGTATAGGCTCTGATTCACTACACGTCCATTGTGAGCATGTAGAATATAGCGGAGTCTTAGCGAACAAATAAATGAAAAGATGGCTTGAATTGATCGTCTCAAAAGAACTAGATTTCTTAACAATTTTTACCGGCAATTAAGATCTGTAATTAACCAAAATTAACAACGATCACGTATACGTAGCTACAGTGCGGAGTAATGCGAAAATAATTACAAATATTAAAAATCGTATAACATTTCACTTTCGTCCATAGATCCGCGTCAAATGGACCAATTTATAATTTTGCACACTGTATAACGGAAGCTATAAGAAATAAATGAAAGAATACATCGAATGCTTGACAAACGAAGCGAATTATTATTGTCACCTTGCATCTGTAGAGGTAATATCCCTCTTAGCTTTCACTTCTTTGTTCCATATTCCAGTTTGTTCTACTCGAAAATAATTTCTTCCTCAAAAATGTGTTCATGATCATTAATCGACCGTTTAACAGTTAAACAAATGAGGTTAAATGCCTGAATTAATTGAATGTTTAGATTATTTCCTAGTCGTTAACAAAGTCATTGTTTTTGCGAGGCAAATACCGATCGCAATCAATCTTGTGTCCAGCTCGCGGGTAACAGGTATAATACACCTTTCACGGGATGGAACAGACTTCGGACTTGAGAGTATATAATTCGTGTATAAGAGAATTTGAAACGGCGTCATGCACCAAGCTGCTAGAACAAATTATCGGTCATATTAAGGTCACCAGGCAAAACGGAGCTTCTGACTGCAATAAATTATCCCTAATTACACAGATACATCCAATCCAACGGTCGCTTCCGATCAATGGAGTTCATCTCGATACTTCTACGACTCAATGAATCCTATTCGCGAGTCTAATTATCCTCGGCAAACTCTATGTATCTAATTATCTCCGTAGGTATACCCACATCGGACTATAATACAGTCGAGCAAAGCTATAATATCGCGAATTATGATCTAATCTAGCGGGACTAATACCCTGCAGTTCATTTCTACTCGTGGTATTATAAATGAGGTATATATATACCTATATATGTGATCTCGATATATCGTGTAATAATTCGTACGAACGTATAGGCTAAAACCATACCTACTCTCCGTAGTGTTAACGAATGTCTCTCATCGTCAGCTCTATTAACACTCGCCTACAATCTCATGCAATTGAAAAAGGTGACGGAAGCCGCAAACGCGTAAGAAAGTACCACGTCGAGACGTCTACCTACTGCAGAAGTCAAGGAGTCGAGACAACGGTATATTATGGCTGTTGCACCGCCACATCTAATTGTCTACTAAGAAAACTTGGCGAGTGCGAGGCGTAGATAGGTATATATATCTAGGTATGAGGCGGTATGGGTATACCGCTGCTCCAGGTTTACTTACTGTTTCCCGCGGGCACTAGGTCGCCTTCTAGTCTTCCCCGGTCAATTAAGTACCAACAGGTAACTCTGTATTCCGTTTCTCAGTAATTCTATCATACACCGCAGTACTATCGTATAACGATCAATCTATATAAGTTCTTATCGCTGTCGATCGTCGCGTTGCCGTGCAGTAACTGTATCGATAATAAAAAAACCAAACAGCCATATTAAGGTAGGTATATAATGTGCGGGAGGTAGTGCGGAAACGAAATGCAGACGCTTGCAGGTTTTAAAACACGGATACAGAAACTCGGTGAAGAGTGCATCTCCGGAAAGACTCAAGTCCTTATATGTATAATTCAGGTACCACAGAATTTATAAAATATATAACTTCAGAGCGTTGCTAATGCAATTTCAGATATGGCGACGGTGCCAGTGCTCCGCGGACGTGAGGGCAAGCAAAGGTTTTATCTTTCAATAGCTGTCCGAGAAACGCCGAACTTATTTTTAGTATACCAAGGTAAGAGTTAGGCTATACCTGGGCGTTCGTAGACCTACCTAATTCTATCTATAAATCTAGAGAAGAGAAGATCCGAACCTTGTTCGTCTCTGTATAAGTTAAAACCGCCAGGAAATGCTCAAGGAAATTTTTTACACCCAGGAACCCTGACGCGGACATTAGGCACGCGTTTCGTAATCAGCTGTTGTTCTCGCGCGGGACGAGGTTTCCTCGTTTCGACGTGCTGGAACAAAACACTATATTTTTAAAACCTGGTAGTCATCCTTTTCACGCAGGTTGTAGGTAACTTCGGACAGTGTTATAGGTACGTCTATAAGATACCTTCAGTAAAAAAGAACTTACGCGAACGGCGCGTAGTTTCTTCTTTATATAGTATTTCGTTCCATTTAGAGGGCAAATCGGGTCAAGAAAAAGGAGATTTTTAACAAAGTATAAGAAGAAAACCGATCCGCTCGAATTATATTATATAGGCTTATATGTATACATACATATATATACCTATAGGTATCCGTCCGTGGACCGAGAGGGTCTACTGTATTATTTATACCGGTAGATATAGGAGATTGATCTCTTCTCAGCTGCAACAACTCGTGTTTTACGAATCAAACACAACTTGCCTACTCTATCGCTCAAAGAGAAACGCAAACTTTTAAGTCAGTATAGAGGATCTCGTCATTGATTTACGAAGCCGTTTGTCCCAGAATCCATCACAACGTATTACCAACGTTAGGTAGACTGATAAAGTAGATAGAAATTAAACATAATCATGAAACTTTCGAAAGGTATAGGTATATATCGCCGATGAACAACGCCTCATTTATATCCGTCCTGCAACACGTGTAGGAAGAGAGTTGAATATATCCTGTCGCGTAATAATCCGTCAATTTGACCTCGACTACAAATATCGTAAGGTATAAACTCATTACTAACTTGCAGGCATTAATAAAATATGTACAATATATTACTGCAATGTATTAAGTTTTGTATCCCATTTCTAAACTCGTTTATATACATACCTATAATACACCTATGTACATAGGTATATACAAATCTAGAAATAGCAAAATAAATTATATTAAATTTACGATATTATTCAGACAAGTACGGTATATATGTATACGTACGCGAGATAAACTCCGCGAGTAACAGCCTTGAAACAAAACAGGTAAAAACATTTGGAAGTAAAATTGAAACCTGTTGAAGCTCTAATCACAGGTTACGTTCAAAGTCACGCAATGCTGTCGGGCCTGTCAGCCTTTACCCAGTTTCGTTACATCAGGATACGTACATGCGAATATACGCACATATCTGACTATACATATCCACGTAGATGTGTGAATTTATATGTATCAACTACTCGAATAGAAATGAAGATACACATATACGTATCTTTGTGTTATAGTCAACTGCAGTGCAGGACTCCGAGATCGCCGGTTTATGTAGCCTTAGGGTACGATATCATCGAGTTACAAGAGCAGTTGCTGCATCTGCGTGAGGTTGACAGAGGCTTTCATTTCTCTATTTATCACCAGCTTCTTCTTTCTTGCTCTTTACATATCACGTTCGTCTTTATATCTCTTTCTCTCTTTCTCTCTCTGTCTCTTTCTCATCTAATTTATACTTAAACTTCTGTTAGCGTGTCAATAATTCGCGCGTCAAGTTTTACGAGTTATTAGTTATTGCTTTATTAGTTACATAAACGCTTCAAGGCACTGTACTGCTCTTGACAGATATAAATTTAACGGATAGTTAGTTGCTATGGCCGTAAAGTGGACAGAGAGATACGACGTGCAAACTAGAATATGAATTCGCACGTACGTAGCTATTATAGAATTAAGATTTGTACTGAAACGCAAAGTGACCTTAAACCTTGAATGAGAGATTAATTTACAGTTAGAAAGTGAGAGGGAACTCATTTAAATGAACTACATACATACCTATACCTATATACTTTCGCGATAAAATCCTATTAAATTTCATCGGTAAGTAAAACGAAAAAAAAAAAAAAAAAAAAAAATTTGCAGTAAATCGTAAACAATTGCCGCAAACCGAAACGTGAGATTTAAAATGAGAACAGCAAATATAAAGTTTGTGAGAAAAAAGTACCTGCACCTACATAGCTACCAAATTGGAATTATTGTCTCGAACAAAGAAACAAGGAGATGAGCGAGGCAGTGCCGAAAAGCGAACGATAAAGGGAATCGATGTCTAAACTCGAGCCAATATTCCATCGTAATTAACGATACCTTATATTTCAATTCGGGGCGAGTGTTTTTATTCTCGGAAGGACGCACTGGCTTCGATCTATGTACACACGTACATCAAGGCATACGGGTTTAAAACCAATGAATGACGGGGCACAAAATATAACTCATTGTTTCCAACTGATACAGGATATGTATCTATAGGTACCCGGTTGCGTGCACACGAGGAAATTACATAGGGGAATAATAATTGCGGTCCTAATACCAAACAACACGCTTGTCGCCTCTGGGTTATGCCTAATTATTGTACACAATTCGACTACACGTATAGGTACATAGTTCATTAACTCGATTTCAATTAGGATCGTAGAAGTAGGATGATGTGGAAATAATACCGATTAAAATCAATCGATATGGGATAATATTTGTAAGTGAAAATATATACCTATACAGGGGAGGAGAAATCGTATCGTCTACGCAGAATTATGGATCAATTAGCAAATCTTCCGCTTCGCAGATCCACGCGCACCGTGGTAAATGTTTCTTTCGATCATATCGCGAAAACTTTTGACAGGTAAAAGATCGACTTACTCGACTTGCAAGTAACGAAGCGGCAAATTGAATTAGCCTTTTCTCCTCGTGGAACCAGATCCCGGTGTCCATACTGCAGTAGTTGTCGTTCAAAGCTGCTAGAAGCCGGAAGAAACTGAAGTCATTGCAGAGAACCCCGTGATATGCGAGTGTAATCAAATGGTTTTAATCGCAGCGCAAACGCTTGCGACGTTAGTAAATCTGAAGAAGAAAGCGTCTTGACTATTGGACATGATTTCTAATTCACGGGTCTCGCGCAACGCCTTCGATTCAACGTGCAAAAGGCACATACCAAGAACAAGACTGGTCACGGTACGTGCAATTTGTCTTTAAATTAGAATCAGAACGTCTTCCGCGACGTTGATTCCGATTCTCCTATACAGCGCTTCTCTCACGATTATTTAAATTGCCAGTAGGTAGATATTCTTTCGAGGGTTGTCTGTACCTTTGTTCCAATTCTTAAACAAACTGCAATTAGATTCGTTTCGATCATGATTCAAGCGTTATGCTCCATGCTCGCGAAGCTATTAATTCAATTACGTATAATGATAGTGAATAGTGAAGAAGTCGAAGTTCCATTCTTAGAAATTTGCAAAATAAATTCTACCACTGTTAAATTTTTCAAAGGTAATACATGTCAGCCTTTCTTGAGACGATCTTTAAAACGGCTCACACCCTCGACTTGGCTAGTTGCGATAGTTTTTCTCAAAGAAATTATCTCCTGCCTATGAAACTACATCGCTCTCTTTCTCTGGGTCGTTCGGTCATCGCGGTGCAGTTGCTGTACGTCTTGGACCGCCACGTATGGCTATTGCTGTTCAACCCGTCCGGATTGCAGCCATAATACTCGGTCAGTAATACCGTAAATCTCTCCACGGTACAGTGACACGGTGCGAGGTCCGGTTTCTTTTTAACGCGTCTCTCGTCCCTTTTGAGAAACTCGAGGTCGTCCTTCCCATAGATTCGGGGTACAAGCTGATGGCCGGTTGCAGGCCAGCTCAAAAATTTTGGTTCCAATTTCACGCCAGTTATGTAACATTCCACGGGTACATTTCCAAGTACTTTTCTCGCGGTTACTGAGGAAATTTTTTATTTGTATTATCCATATATTTTTTTGTTCGTTTGATTGATTGATTATTCAGTATTCTTCTTCGTGATTCGTACACGCATACAATAATTAGTCGACAAATTATTATAGATTTCTATAATGGAAGCAGAGTGTATACTAATTAACGAGATAATTAATCAGTTATGCATGGAAAGGCGTTGGTCATTCGAAGAAAACTCAGTCCCGAGGATTATGACCATTTGAAATTTTTACTTGCTAATCTCACACCTGCAATCTGCAGTACTGAAGTGCGAAACGTCTCAGAGGTGTAAAAAGGAAGAAAAAAAAAATATAGTTAGCTCACTTTCTACTGTATGGTAACTATTTCACCGGATTGTTATTCTTTCGCAACATATCGTATACAATCTCTTTAGTTTCTTGTAAGAAAACAGTTCCTCTTTCCATATTCTACTGCAGCTACCCGTGTCACTCATCGACGAAACGTCTGGATCTAGCATATTATAAACCTAAACCCTAAACCACACACAATCCTATCGAATACTTTTCGAATTACTGAGAAAAGCCAAAAGGTATTTGGTTTCCCATCGGCTTCCGCGTTCCTACGCGTATCTTACTCCTGAGACAGAAATACCAACCCACATTCCATCGATACATATTCGAGCTATCAATTTTCCTAAAAATATTAAAATGTCCGATCGAAGATGCAATTTTTACAACCGTTACTTCATTATTGATCAGGAAAAGTTAGAAACAGGAGAAAATCGAAGAAACATTTCATTCTGCATGGGTAAAATTGTGCAGACTTTCAGGAACCATATTCCATAACTTATCTACCACGTGATCTGGCGGAGTATAAGAGACTGCCAGGCGTCGGACACGCGGTTAGCTGCATAAAACACGTAGCCTATTGATAAGGCGTGCGAAACTGACCTCCCGATGTGAACGACTGACTGGTCTTATTCCCTCACAGTACTGCAGAACGCGACTCTCCCGCGTAAGAATTAACTCGTTTTAACCTAGTGGCGATATGCATCTACAACGGAGGTTTGTCCAACGACACGAGGTTTCCACGGCAAACCAGTAATAAATAATACATTTCTGCGAAACTCTACGGCAACTGTAGTATTAGCTACTGCCCTCTTACCTTCGACTTTGTTCTATAGTTACTAGTAGCAAACTCGATTTCAACTCGGAGTGGATTTGGTAATGAATTCTTATGTTTCAACCCTGAGTTTCACCAGGAGGTTAAAATTGTTTCTATCAATCGAATTACATATACTTTTAACAATTTGGTCACTTTGATAATGAATTTTTCCTTATATACGAGTACGAGTTCTAGTCCAATTGTATGAAACTTTGCACAAGAGGTACAAATTGAATTAATTAGGTGCGCGTATACATAATGTGCAGGTAGATATGTTCGAATACGTGCCATAAACCATAAAAGGTACATATAATCATTTGCTGCTTAACGAGACCGGATAGATACTTTCTTATAGTCTGTCTTCCTCGCAGACGTAATAAACATTTATTACACGCAGCAGAGATACATTGACGCATGATGATGAGGTACTAAAGTCAACATTCACACTTCCGAGTAAGATGAACGTATCGTAAAAACCTTAAAGGCTGCAGACTGCTCCACTCTGTATTGCGGATGCAATTTGGCGGCAACATCGACAAGACAGAATGCACCAATTTTGTCTTCAATCAATGAAGATAATGCATCGGTCAAGTCTCGTCCGAGAGAAAAACATTGAAAAAAAAGCACTCAACCAATTACACAATTTCATCTTACTTCGCTTACGGTACTTGTACTAAAGTTTAATTACCCCATGGAGAATACATTATCATACAAGGATATGATGATGATCAACTATGTGAAGGTAAGACCTGCGTTACAAGTTCTTGGACAAGTAAAGGAGACCGGGATTCAGCGATGAGCAAAGTAAAGTAATAAGTAAAGCAAAGCAATGACCGTTGATCTCGCTGCAACCAACGTACGGGGTCTTTCTTTCACGGTGCTCCAGCTCACGTCGTTCTATAATTACAACCATATTTACGTCTTCAGTCTCTCGCTTCTTTGTGTCGTAGTACGCGACCGACGTTCAACTGTGCCTGGGAGAAGAGGGAAGAGAAGAAAAAAAACTTCTTTGTTTCTTTTTAAACTTGACTTTTCAAGTTATTTCGGGTTTGCGTTAGAATATGCGGATATGTGCGCCGCTGCCACGTATGTACTTATGTAGAGACTCAAAATTTCCGGAGCCCGAAAGGATGCCTTGCGTTACGGTAGGTCCTACGACCGGTAGTGGCCGTCATGACGGTCACGGTGGTCGTAGAATTAGTAATGCTTCCTCCAGAAGTACATACAACCGGCGAAGAACTGATGACGGATTGATACTAACACAGAGCATGGAGGCAGGAGGCTACGCGTTTGTTCAAAGGCAAGTAAAACGGAAGCGTTGTTGAAGCTAGAAGCCCAGTTCAATTATTTTTTCTACATGCCAATTCAACTTTCAGTGAATCACGAATCACGAATCGATCAGATTCAAATATCTTGTATTTGTCGACCTCACAATCGAGTTGACAGAGAGAGAGAAAGAGGAAGGGGCAGACGTTATGATTTACAAGAGATTTACAAGCTGGTTCAAATCGTATTTTTAATACAGTCGATACGTAGCATGAGATCATGAAGTATGTTTGCATTCATGAACCGTGACAACGAATTGACAGAAACAAGTGCAACTCCCAGCTTGTACTTTCTAATTAAATCAAGCGTGATTATTCACGCTGATTTGACATGAATTATTATTAATATCGACACAGGTTGTCCTTGGCTGCGGCTCCTTTTAATTTTTAGTTGTTTGTTTATTATACCTATATCATCGATACTACGAATCAGGGTATCGTACGACGAGGTTGAATAAAATAGATTAAAAAAAAGGAATAATAACGAATATCGATATACTGAGATCCATAAAACTCAAAATTCTACTTAATATCGTGTTACCGTTTTTCCAACAATATTTTCGACCCAAAAGGCTCCGATGATTAACCTCAGAAAAATTTTGTTTCGTCCTAAATATCCCACGAATAGATCGAACGAATGACATTGGTCAGCTATCGAATTCTAGTAATAACCTCGACATAGAAGCGCAGAGCTGTGGATGATTTTGAAATCTGAGATGGGTAAAAGAACGAAACCCTCAGTTGAGTTAATTAATTAGACCGTACCTCAACTCCGTGAGTTGTATGTATACCGCGAAGTTGTCGGATGGAATTAGTGCCTCCGTTCTTCGGAGGAGGGTAAACCGGAGAACATCGAAATCGGCGACTTACGAAACGTAATTAGACAGTTGCGGCTTGATCTCAAATATCATCGCGGTCATTAAAAACGTATATCAGACGAGTGGTTCTTATAGCTTATATAGGTATATACCCACGGTCTTCATACAGCCACAAAAGAAAAAAATCCTACACCTATCTTAGTAGGTAAATTTTATTTAGCCTCTATACGAAGACCTGTGAAGAAATCTGAGAGGTTATCTCCATCTACGAAATCGTCGGTCACTAAACCACTTCCATATCTCACCCAGGTGAGATTACTTACCGCAACTGATCTTCGCCTATCCTAGCAGCGATTTGACTCTTTTTTATTGAAAAATGAAACGAACAAAAGATAAAAATAAAAAGGGACCAAGCAACAACAAAAATGTCAAAAGATTCTCTAGAAATCTCTTATAAACAAGAGAAATCCCATTGTCTACCTTATGTATCATAGTTCAAACTGCCGTAACTCGTCGATTATAAATGGCTTATTGGCAGTATTCAGACGAAAAAGTAGTCACGCTGGATAAATCGATCGTCAAACCGTCACATCGTAAAGAAAAAACAAAAAAAAAAAAAAAAATATTAACCAGGGATTGAGATCAAAATCTTGGCGGAAATTAACGCGAGAACGGGGATCCACTTTTTTTTTTTTGTTGGCGAATGTTCGCAAATTGCTTCAATTGAAACCGCATCTAGCCATTGTCGCACTTATGTATAACAACGATATTTCAATATTCCTTAAACTCGTGAAAAAAAAACTCTCATTGTTTGGAAAAATAGCTTCAATTTACGTTACGTAAAAAGTTTCGAAAATTTTGCATCGACCTCCTCGCAAACACGAGAAAGAAAAACTTGCACCGTTACCTGAGTATAAATGCAGGTATTTCAGGTGGATCAAACTGATCTAGAACTCAAAGAATCCATGTCTCATTTGAGAAACTTCAAGTGACGACAATGGTCGACAATTAGTCTAGTATCGGGTGCTAGTTTACTAGAATAAAAGGAAATAATTCAAACAGATCGCGTTTTCTCGTACCCACTACATTTGTCCAACTACCATCGCCTGTATATCTTTCTACACTTGTCTTTCAGACACATCTATACATCCTCAACGCCTTATAAGTCAGGCAGAGTGAAACGCGGTATAAGACGCGATAAATTGCATTCAATGGAAACGAACTGCTCTCTATAGGAGAACGAATAGCAGGTAGCTTATACGATATACCTACGGATAAACGCGTCGCTTTTAAATCGCGAAGTGTAACAATATATCTGGAGTAAAAATTTGAAAAAAAAAAAAAAAAAAAACTGTCGCGGTTCATATGGGGATGAAAATTATATGTAAATCTTACCTAACCCTAACGAATAATACCTGATACCGCAGGTTCCGGTCGTGGTATATCTCGAAACAATCAGAAAGCGATAGTTTTACCGGTTTTACTCTCACTATCGCTAAGTTACCCGACTTTGTAGATCTCTAGCCGGTTGCTGACTTACGGCCAAGCGGCAGACGCAAATTGGCTACATGCGGAAACGCTCTATATACATAATTCACGTCCGTGACCCACCGCAGTGGTATAAATATTATCAACATCTTTTCTTGATAATTTTAAGTGCGGCCAAGATCTTCTGATTGTCAACGCCTCGCTTTCGTGTACTCTGGTACTAATACGGTGCACACAGCTATTCAATGTGATATCTTCGCTATCCCTTTCCGGAATATTGAGCGGAAAAAAACGACCGATAGTGTATTTGAAAACGCCTCTTATCTACTGATACTGAAAGAGAAAACTCGACTAAATCGTCGAGCAATTATAACACTTTGTTTATTATAAGTTGACATATCTCCACTAGTCGATGTAATTCTTTGAAAATGACGTTATCGCAAAGTCTGCTGACTATCCCTGCGCTCAACATTAATCATGAAATACCAGGGTAGATAATCGAGAGTAGTTCAATCGGTAACTAAAGGTATGCATAACTCGGTAGCGCATTACATTCCATAGTTCAACAACCAGGCGAAGATAACGATGGAAGTACTACACTTAATTGCAACATGATACATTACCGCTAGAGAAAAGACTACGGACACTTTCAAGGACAGAAAAACAGGGCCAATTTTCAAGTGGAAAGATGCAATGATTCCCGGAGTCGTACTCATTCACCCTCAACATCATATGCACGGATCTCGATGCATATGAAGTACTTTAAGACATTAAACTTTATTGAAATTAAGCCTCGGGGTTCCTTTTGCATGGCTTTATTCCTCTCACAGTTCGTGACGAGGTGCATTAAAATATCTAATAAAATTTCCAACTGAACTAAAGCCGTTCATCTTTTTCTCCTCGAATTAGTAGAACGCAGACGAAATAACGGCGAACTGATAGTTGTTAAATTTCATTACTTCTTACCAAGACTATCTTCCCTCATCTCATCGCGTGTCGATCAGTTATACCAAGTCTAATAAGTGTCCTAGGCCAGAAAAGCGGCGATTAACAATCGATACTGTCAAAAAAAAAGGTCAGGTTAATCGATTCCTTGGTGATAATTAGTTATAATTTCATCGTTTCACGGTCAGAGATCGTCGATTTGAATTTCTCCTCGTAGATCTCGCGAGGCTGGGCCTCTATACAAAGGTGATCACATCTACCCCGTTCGACGATACCGAGAGACGTATAGAACCGTTCTGCAGACGCAGTGCGGGTAACGCAGGTGCAGTTCTATTCTACCTGGTCTTTCTATACCTGCAGGGGGAAAGTCCCGAAGGAGAGTTTTGTCGCGAATCTTTGAGAGAGATTATCAGCATACCGATTATGATATACCTAACTATGGTCGACCGTTGCTAATCGCAAGTTTATTCTGAACAAGGTTCGTATACTTCAAGCTCAGAGCTGAATGACTGCCGCCTGCCAGGTTCTTGAGTCATGGCAGCCGTTCGGGTCAGCAAGGTTCACGTCTGACACGGTGATTTGTTGGCTGCTGACACTGCTCAACGTTTTCAACCACTTTCGACTACTTTCTATACGAAATATTTGAACTCACAGGTGCGGGACTCAGGTACTGCTGGGAATTAACTAATTACTCTTAAAAATGCTTCAGTTGATATTCATTTTTTTTATTACATACGCGGTTATAGCCGGAAAGATACGTCCCGATATGTGTCTCCACGGATTCCTTTTCACTCCAATCAAAAGCTCCCCAATTTTATTTGAATGATTTTTGGGAAAAAAAAGAATTTTTCTAGCTAAGTTTCTTTAACATTGTAAAACTGCAATCAGCAACATACAGCGGATCTAATGATTTATTGAATTACTGTTTCAAAAAAATGTCTGCATACAAAAATTTCGTATCGATAATCCGAAAATGAAAAAAACAAGAAAGAATTTTTTTAATCTATTGCAGCTGGATCGAAAAGATCGTAAAGCAGTGTCCTAACGAAATATGACTATTGAGAAATACTTCTGGCATTAATCGCATTGCAATGTGATTCACTGATTCCGATGAGTCAGTATATAATCTCAATTACGAACGAGAAACGCTGAAATAACAGAAATTTAGATAATGAAAACTTCGTATCATTTATTTCCGCAATTAAAATTTCACTTATGAACAAAACACACGACCACACCCGCCAATTACCTGCGAGTATGATTATGCAACGATACTTTAATTTTAACTAACACAACAAAGTGGCTAATTAAAACTTGATCTATCCGGTCAACCGTATATGAATCATTCGCATTGTATATGTACAGTTCAGTTTAATACATACAAAAATAATAGACGTGGTTTCAAATACCAAACGTTAATGTAAGATCCGCGTTAATTAATGTAGATTACAGTACCCTACGTTCATTATAATATAAAACTTACGTCAGATACAAGAATAGCAAAAGAAAGCTGTTAATGGAAGTGGTTTCTTTTTCCTTCTTATTTTTTGTTCGTTTCTTTCCCTCCTTCTTAACCACGAGAGAAAAATGTTTAACTATAACTGTCTCACAAATTATTTTAGCGAAATTATACGTGATCGTTAAAGGTAGGTATCTATAGATACCATTGCCCGAGGTTTTGTATTAACGACTTCCTTTGATTTCAGGAAGTAATCGTACTTAAAGCTTCGATAACATATCCCTAAATTTCCCGAAAGCATTTTTTTATGGGGCTTCCTTATGGATGATGGTGTAACTGTATACCTAAACGAAATATTTAGGACAGTCGGTTTTAAGCTGGCAACATTCTCGCCTACGTATAAATTAGAGATAATGGCTACGACCGATCGTCTTCCTGCTCCACCGGCTTGATTAATCTTGCGGAACATGGCTTATCCGAGGCTGAGGCTTAAGTTAGGTCAACCGGACGCTATACACGGGCCATAGAGAAATTTTACTATCTTGTATACAATATTTTTGACGGGTGACAACTGCCACGAGACAATATGCAATCAATTCGGATAACCTCGGCTTAAAATTTTCATTTTGATCTGCGAGAAAAATTCAGGCGATATATTGCGGATAATAATCTCAAGAAATGAACAACCAGCCGGAAAATGGACAAAAAAAAATTCTAAGTCGTATTAAAATTATTTCGCGGATTTTCCTACGGATGACGATACGTCAAGCCGCGCTGATCAGATTGTAATTTCATAACGGAATGATAAATATAATATATTCTATGGAATAATCAGCGATAAATTTTTTTCTCAATGTCAGGATTTTCATTTGGTATAGGTATGTCTTGTTAGTCGTTATTACATAAAATGATTCAATTAAACCGATTGATCCGTTTAAACGATCGAAAACTTTACGTAATATCAATGAATCAAAAGTCTTCGGTAAAGAGCATCGATTCGATTAACCGATTTAAAATCAATTCACCGCATTCGGTCCATTTACGATTTAATCGTAACCGATCAATCTATCGAGTATAACAATATAGATGATCGAGGGCGCGGCGTGGCATCGAAAATTAGACGATTATACCTACAACCTGACAACGCTATAAATAATAACAAGAGGAAAAAAAACTGATACAAAAATATATCCGAGAACATAAACGCTGATTGGAATTTTACGGTGCAAAAAATTGTGAAGGCTTGCTAACAGGCAGCGTTGATAAATTTGTTTGTTTTTTTTTCCACATTATTTAACTCGCTGTATTCGTTTTGAAGAAGAAACTTTATAGACAGTAAACGTGATCGATTGAAATCGATGTATCAAACCGATTATCAATTTGATTCAATGAAATTGAGCAACATAGATCCGTTTGCGATCTAAAATACGAGGGAGCGGTATACATATACAACCAATTTATTTTTTTATATTTCAACTCACCATATGCTCCATCGCCTTCTCCTCAAGTTCAGCTCTGCTCCAGTCTACCCGGAAGCTGAGAGGCTGCAGACGAGATTCCATCTCACGGAGCCACTTCCTGAGGCATTTTACCTCGTGCTCCAAGTCTGCAATGTCCAAACAAACGTCGTTATACGTATTATTCATCAATAAAACAAACTCGCGAATGATTGCAAAAGGTTTCAGTATTTCAAATTCAAGAATAGTGCTAAATTATTTACAAATGCCGAAAAAAATTGTTTTTGAAGTAATGGTAAACGTGTAGAAGTGAAATACGATTATACAGGGTATCCCATTTTGTTGTACCAGGCCACTCAATTTTTTCATTTTTACTTTTAGAAAAAAAATGAACAGCTCTGGACAAAAGTTAAATCATGGTTCAAAAAGAGGACATTTGATAATGCTATGGGTTTTGAATTTTTACACGGTTTTATGGGGTTCTTATGAGATAAATTTTGTCTTTTAAAATGGGTATCCCTATTTTTTTTTTTTGTGCAGATTCATAATCTACACAAAAAAGTACATTAGGTGATTTTGGAGGAAACTTTTTCTATTTTTTCAAAAAGTTGAAATAAAACGATTAAATGGCCTAGTATATTGAAATAGGACACCGTGTGTCGAAGAACGCGTAATACATCATTTCACGATACGATATTTTGCCAACTTCTTCTTTACCGGCGCAGACAGACTTGTTTCCTGTGCATGATCACAAACGATTTTACCAACCAACCGTAGCTGTATAAATCATAGACAGCTGAATTACCAAGTATTGGTAAAAACGATAACTATATTAGCCAGCACTGCCGATATCGCAGATTTCTCGTCTCGCGATTTTCTACTCAATCGAATGATGGTAAACTTTTCCCCCAAGTAGTGAATTTTTTTTTTCTTTTGTTCAGACAAATAGTGATTAAAAATCTTATCTTTGATTTTTTTTTGTATGTTTTTTTTTTATTTCGATCGATCCAAAAATTCTTTACGAAAATGATATATAATTACCTGCAGAAACGTCCTGTTCATCAGTTACAGATTGTTCTCCTGGTGACATGATCTGCTCAACTAGTTCCCACTTAGTGTTCAGATGATCAACACGCCAGGCAACTTCATCCCTTAATGTTGGAGCTCTGGCTACCAGTTTACCCGCTTGTTCGTTGAACAATCTTCTTCTGTACGCCTTGCGTCGCAGCTCCTCTGTGTGAGCCTATAATGAGAAAAACATTGTCGAAATGTTATTTCTGTAGTCGCGTAAAATTTTTCAAACAAAGTTATCGTGAGATAAAAATTTATAAATGATGAAGAAACGAAGGTAAGAGTTTCGATATAGTTTTTCTTCTTTTAATTTTTTTTCTTTCTTTAGTCGTAATTGAAAGAAGATTACAAGCATTAAAGTCTGTCTTCAATGATTTTCTCAAGTTCTTACCGCGCGCAGACTTTTGTCCAAAACGTTTTCTTCCTTGGAATAGACCAACTCCTGAATAGCTCCCAGCCATGCATACAATTCCGAGAACTGTCCACTGAGCTCCTTCAATCCCCACGAAAGAGTTGAAACGTCACCCTCGTCCCATGCAAGCTCTCCGTTTGCTTCCTGCAAATAGAACGTCAAAAGAAATCACATGGTAAACAGTACTAATTGTAAGAGTTTAAAGGTCGACGTAGGGCTGTGATGAATAAACAAATTTCATAGACGTTTACCCTTATAGATGTAGAAATGAACGTGTGACACACTTTTCTAAAATTACTGCACACGAGACTGAAAATGTGGAGTTTTTAAATGGGAGAAACGTGCGGAAAACTCACCTTACAACTGTCGATTAGATTCGTATCCATTATGTAATTATAGTTTGACTGTATCGCTGCCCAGAAATCATCTTTGTTTTCATCCCTGCTTCCCCAGGAACGACGCCACTGTTCCTGCTCAGGATCCTTCCTGAAAAGGTTTATAAATCGATCATTGATAAAAATATGGCATGCTGATAGCATACACAATCACGGAAATAGAGTGATTAATCAGATTTCTATACGTTTTTATCTCTGTGACATGATAGAAATATATATTTTCCTCTTGCTAATGAATTTAATTTTTTTTTTGTCACTTAGTTTGTCCAAGTAACGTACCGTTTTTTGGTGAGGCTGTTGTAAGGACGGTCTGTTCGTATCCTCGCGTGCTCAGGACTTTCTAGACTTCCGCTAGAAGGCTGCAGCGAGGATAACGAGAAACTCATTTTCATAGTTGTTGAAAAACCTGAAAACCAACGTCATGATATCAGTAGGTATACCTCATACCCTGCACTTAGGTACACACGCAGATTACAGTGGTTAATAAAGTCTGCATATGAGTGAAACGGTGCAGTTGCAGTTTGACACGTCTGCGATAGGTGAAGGAAGATAACAGGGTGAAACAGGGAAACAAAAGATACGAAACAATGCCGTTTTATCTCTATGCGCTGGACCGAGTAACATTTAACTTCCTTTAACACGAGACACAGCAAAACTCACCTCCGAACAATGTCGTTTCTATTTTTTTCCTTTTTTTTCATATACATCTAATCGCAATGAGTCGTCTTTTAAATCCGAGAACGCTAGATTATCCGCAAAGTAAGATTTGATGAGTTCTTTAAAATTGTACAGATTCCATGTTTTTCGGGCCACGCAAAAGCCTGATTGGAATACAAAGATGCGTTGTTCAATACCTAATTATTTGAGTAGAGCCGTTCTGCTAATGACTGTGTCATATAATTAAACTGTCCACGCTTTCTTCCGTGTAATTGAATCAGTTTAATGATAATACTTTTAAAGTGTTTTAATTTGCGAAACGATTGAGTGCAGCGGTATAGGAAGAGAAATGAAACGGTTTACTGATACCAGATTAGTACTCTAATTACAGGTTCGCTTAATTCGCAAATACAGAGATTAAATCTCGGGTAGGTATTTATTCCCGGCAAAGTATATTGAGCTTTGATTCTGAACGGCGCTTCTACCTGTATAGGTATAATGCAACGATGAATTATATATCGATCCTTGACAAAAATACAATTTTACGGATCACAAGTTATGGAAAATTTTTCAATCATCTTTGCAGTCATTCGAAAGGAAGCGTTTAGATTCGCTGGTGCAAAACAATAAAAAGAGAGAGAGAGGAAAAAGTAAAAGAACAAATTTAATTCATTTTTTTGACCAGTTAACCAATAACCCTGTACATTATAAGCTGACTGCCACATTATGAACCAGCACATTTTCCTTGAGCTATTGAAATCCAAAACTATTCTCACTCATAAGCATTAACGAGATATTTTAGCTCCTTGCAAGTTCCGACTTGACACGCCTTTTATCAACGTCATACTTGAGTGAACAAAACGTACAATTCCCAGCCTACTTAAGCTCGTCTGATATACGTTTCTAGTAAGTAACTACCTTCTGAATGACTGTGCGATAGCACATTCATGGTCTCGAATAAATGACTCGCTTATAAATCTTGCCATACAGTAAGACGTGAGTATCTTGACAAGCCACACGGAGAGAATAATATAGGAGAATTTGCCATATTTATATCTTACTGGATGGATATATGCATTTTTGAGATGTCAAAAGAAAATTTGTCTCATTCTGCCCGGTGTCTCATTTGTCCCCGCCCGCCCCTATACATCTGTGAAGATTCCATGCCGAAATAAGAGAAAGGTGGGAGCATTGTGTCCGCAAGGTCTAAACGCATGTCTCACAATCCGGTCTGTGTTCATTATACGTATATGGATTTAGTAGTCCAATTCTAGCGAGTTGCAGTAAGCTGTATAGGTAGGTACACATTCGTTAGCGCCGTTGGCTATATTAGTTACATCGACACTTGCCAGTCGGTTAGTTACGCAACTGGATCTCAACTTGTAGAAACTAGATATACCATGTCAATAATTCATAAATCAAGTATTATAATAATATTCGGAAAGCTTATTAACTCCTAGAAGTTATACCTTGTGGCTATTCAACGTCCCAGAAACGTGAACTCTGAAACCGAAATACCCAATCAGTCGAATATTAACTGATGAATATATATATTGTACGTATAGTTATAACCGATTTTAGTTAACCGCGGCTTTATTACCCCCCTGACTTTTAATTACCTGATTAAAACAAGTCAACAGCTAATAAGACGTGAGCTTTCGTAAAATGGGTATATATATTATAGGTACCAGTTTGCCTTCGGTATCGATCAGTCTGATCGCGGTTGAATCGTTCGTTCTAGAAGAATACACAACGATTATTCTGAGACCACGTAAACGCGTGCTGCTCGAATAGTTGGGGCCGATGAATGAAAGGGAAAGAAGCGGTAAGACCTTGTTCGCGACCCGGCAGTATTATGTTGGATAAAACAACTTCGTAAAGTATCGAAAACCTGGCGACGTACATTATCCGACAGGTTCCCACGGGCCTGATCAACATTAACACCGATAGTAGATTTTCGATGACCAAGACTCGTTCAAGAATCTATATAAGATGTTATTATAATACGAACCAAGAATTACACGATAGAACTAATAGAAATAGTCTTTTTTTATACGCTTTCTTCGTATATTATCAGATTTTTTTTAAACAGCAAGATCGTTGGAGACCAGAGCAATCTTTTCGTCGGGAAATATAAGAAAGAGAATAACGTGTGTTAAAGGTTGGTGAAAAAATTCTTTTAGGGAATGAAATGAACGAGAAAAGTGGAAAATACTAAATAACGAAACACCCCATTCTACCTGTCTAGGGTTAAACATGTTACATGTTACTCGCATGAAAATGGGGTTTGGTGAAATTTTTCACGATGGTAAGGAAAACTTTTGTGCCTGTAGGTAGAAGCGTAGGGGAGAGCAGGGTAAAACCGGGTAGACAGGTCAAACGGTACTACCATCTGTTGGCTGCTGTACCAAGTTTCTTCCTAACAGCTGACATATTATTTGGCACACAGCAATGTTCGTTTGCGATATTGAGTCGAAGTTTGTCCGTCTAGTATATCGCGTAGAAAATCTGAAGTTTACTGGTAAGTGAACGCCTTCATTCTACCATAATTGAAGACTTAGCGCGAAAAGTTGATGCTTCGACTCATCGGTAATGTGTACGTGAGGAGATAATTGTGTTGGTAAGAACTGACGGGGTGTAGCTAAGAGTATAAAGTCGGGGTAAAACCGGGTAGTACCCGGTTTCACCCCGACACGCTGAGAAAACTTCATTTTTCGGATATCTAAACGTTTGCTAATAGTTATGTTCATTATTCTAGTCAAGAAAATAAAAAAATGCCGAGGAACTATAAACGAACGACGACAAGGCAATCTTGGTCGGAAGTAAATATGGAAAAGGCAATAAAACTTGTTCTGGACGGAAGTATGGGGTATTTAAAAGCATCGAAAATTCACAGTGTACCACAAAGCACGTTGGAAGATAGAGTAAAAAAAGCTCGGAGAGGTTTATTAGTAGACAAGGCTAGCAAGAAAGGTATCTAATGATAAACAGTATTAGGTCGTATATAACAAATAAAAAGATACGATGAAGTATGCTAAAGATAACCATGGGAATCGGAAATGATTTCTTAAAAAACCATACCTGTATATTTGCTGCTATTGCTTAGTCAAATATACAGATCTGTTACTTCTTGAACTTTAACTCCAAAAAAAAATAATTCTATTTTTTCATCAGCATACATGGGTGGATTTAAAACCGTGTTCACACCAGATCAGGAAAGAGAACTAGCCGATCAAGTCTCAGTAATGGAAAGCAGATTGTTCGGTTTTACTATGGCAGAAGTTCGTACTTTGGCATATGACTTGGCTGTTCGTAAAGGAATAAGAAACAAGTTTGATAGTAAGAAAAAAATGGCAGGAGAAGACTGGCTGCGAGGATTTTTGAAACGACATACGGAACTTACGATACGTTTGAGAAATCGTGGTAAAACATCGGTACCACGTGCCATGGGATTCAACAGACTGGCTGTTGGAAATTTTTTTCATATATTAGGATCGCTTTTTGAAAAGTACAAATTTTCACCGTTAGATATCTACAACGTTGCTGAAATCGGAATAACGACAGTTTCTAGTAAACCTTCGAAAATTATAGCATTACGAGGCAGAAGACAAATCGGGACTCTGACCTCGGCAGATCGACAAGAAGTCCTCGTTACAACCGAAATCTGCATGAGTGCAGCGGGGATTTTTATGCCTACGATGTTCGTTTTTCCTTGTAGAAGAGAAACCCCTGAATTATTGAGTGATGCTCCTCCTGGTTCGACTGCTGAATATCACGAAACGGGCTCGATGCAAAAAGATTTATTTGTCAAATGGTTCAAGCAATTCATCAGATTCGCGAATCCTTCTACTGACAAACCGGTGCTGCTTTTACTCGACGGTCAAGCAGGTCATACTAAAAGTCTCGAGCTGATAAATCTCGCGAATGATAATAACGTGATTCTTCTTTCTCTCCCTCCGAACTGTACCGACAAAATGCAGCCTCTAGATGTTACTTTTATCGCACCATTAAGCGCCTGCTATGAAGAAACGGTCCAAAAATGGCTATCTGCCCACCCTGGATGCTACGTAACGATACATCAAGTCGGAAAGTTATTTGGCAGTGCATTTATGACAGCTGCAGTAATGGGAACCGCAATAAATGGTTTCAAAAAAACTGGGATTTATCCCCTAGATCCCAACGTTTTTCCGGATCATTTATACGCACGATCTGCAGATGCAGACGTTACTGACGAATATATTCCACGAGGTGATTTAATGGAGAATTTTTTAAACACCAATGATACTCTATGGTTTCCAGAAAATTCTCCAGGAACAGAAAACACGGGAATTCTTACGCCTCAACCCTCGACTTCAATAGATTCTGGGTTCGTTGTACAACCCGAAAACTCAGTAAAACCGCAATCCGAAAACGATGGAATAAATGAAGAAAACATTCTAATTTGCTCACCGTACAAATGCGAGTTGGAGAGTGCGATAGCGGACCTAACTCAATTAGAAACGCGAGTATCTGCGAGAAAAAGAAAACTTTGTGAAAAATCTCAACCGAATGAACAAATACTGACCAAAAAACAGCAACAGGAATATAACGACACCGTATAAACTACGATACACGATGAACCCTCTAAACGACGGAGAAAAAGATCTGTAGTCGTTGGTTGAATTGAGCTTTTAGAATAAAAAAACAAATACTATGATGTTAATAAAAAAAAGAAATGTGTTCTGATTTTTGAAAAAAATCCCATCTCCTACCCTTTTGAAAAATTCACTTTTTACATTGTGATTGAAATAAGTACATAGATTTAACTTTCTGTTTCTTATTGATTACTTAAGCTTTCTCAGCTGTACATGTTTGACACGAAGTATCGAGAATACTTCTACAAATCAATTTCTAGTTGAATTAGAAAAAAATATTACCGGAAATGACGTTGGAAACTCAGGTTTTGCTGATTAGGAATTAGAATAAAAAGAAGACTTGCTTGATGAATAGTGACTGACCGAGTATGTACAGTACAACATGAATACTAGTTCTCATTTAGTAATTTATGTCTCGCGTGTTCAGTTCATTATAATTATGACAGATAATTAACATTATCGGTCACTCGAGCCAGAGGTATGCGAAGTTCTAATAAAATAAAAAATGATGTCTCATAAACACAAAAAAACGGTTTATAGACCATAAGCTCATATACCTACATCGAAGTCCGAGCGGAACTATAAGCAACTACTGCAGCATCCAACAGCCACAAATACGGCGAAGTTAATTGCTTTGTAAAAAGCTTCAAACGACTAACGGTCTAGCCATCATCTTGCGTACATAGGAAACGCATCAGTTTTTGTATACTTTCTAATATAAACGGCGTTTCGAATGTCGAAATTTTGGAAGTATAAAATAAATCATATTTTTTAATCCTACTTTATTAAATTTACCTTAACATAGTTATCATTTATGCATATATATTTTATGGATCTTTGATATAACATACGGAGAAACGTATAATTCCTTGTAATTTTATCCACCGTCTATTCGGTGGTGAAAAATTTTTCTAAATAACAAACAACTAGCAGGGATAAAGTACCAGGCGCAATTCACGAGTCACTGATGCCTGGCGGATATGCTTCGACGATGCAACTAGTCAAACGCAAAGGTCAGATCACGTTGGTCTATAATCAGCGTAAACTCGATCCCTAAATGTACTCAATTACCCGGGTCTATATCAGGGCACGAGATCGATATGAAGCAAAAGATTTTATTTTCTCGATCGCAGATAATGGTCAAGGGCAATATTTATCAAAACTTCTAGAAGACACATCTCGTTTCCTTATAATCTCCTTAAACTCATCCCCGCGGATACCAATAATTTCGTAAATTACTATACATACATAATATGAAAGATATACTCACTCGCTCCTACCGGCGACATCTCGTCGACGAGTACCGTATCGGAGTGATAAGGATTATCAAGGTCCAAGTGTAGCCTGTTACGTCGTCGCAAATTCTTCGGCTTTTTAGCCAAAGTTGGAGTACGTTTTTCGCAGGAACGTGAAGGCTCGTGATTTTTGATTAGAGTTGCTTCGCGCGATCGATATTTAGAAGATAAGAGTGGAGGCTGGAGTCCAGTGTTGCTTGAACGCCAGGTTCTCCGCTCGGTAGTTGATTCGGCGCATCGTCGACACCAAGACGGTTTGCCCTGGTGATGATTGTGCGTCCTGTCGCGCCTGACTAGTTTGCTGTTCAGATAATTCAAGTTCTATTTTATACCGAGTCTCGTAGCAGATCGATAAAATGAAATAAAAGCGGTGTAACTCAAGTTACATCTTTCGCAATGATGGAAACGAAAAAAAAAATAGAAAAAAACTTTTAAACGCACCTATTTCTTGATTGAGAATTACTGCCGCGAGGTTGATGGACCAGGGTTAACGAAATGTCAACGGGACAACGTAAATGCTGAGATTGTAATCGATGTTGACGTTGATGATGCTGCGGATGGTTGTTATAATGGTTACGATCAAGGAGGTGATGGTGGTGGTGGTGATGATAGTGATGGTGGTGCTGGTGTTGGTGATGGGTCAAGGCGGACGAATGAAGGTGCGGATTTAGGGTTTGGTGAAGCCGCCTTTTCGCGGCGTTACTGTTGTCTTGCCATCTCTCCGTCACTCCGCGGGATCGCTCGGCACGAGCTCCCGTACTTTCCTGAAACAAAAAGAAAAAAACGATATGGTCAAAATTTTGAAGAATTCGAGGCCGTTCGCAATAGGAATAGCGTCTTGTGTTTGTTACTACTTTGATAGTGTTAACGCGGAAGAGCAGAATGAGGATACTCTCTGAGTAAGTGCAGTTTAAACTTAGACGAAAGTGGACTGCTGCAGGGCAACTCAGCGGCCGAGCCAGAGACGCCGGCTTTATTGTGGGATTGTAAATAAAGCAATCGTAGATTCAGCATTTCTCGCACCAGCTATGCGTCCTCTCGACTCGAATACTTCGCTCGTTCGGCTCCAGCGGCTGACCGTAAATAGATACGACGATGCATCCAGTCGAAATAGTAACACCTCCTTGTCCCTTCGTCTCCTCTTTTACTCGACTGACTGAGAATTCTATACTTCATCGAAAGTCTGGACCGAGAGAAGATTTACGGTGTTCCACATTTCGAAATATTTATTCGGTAATTACCCGAATTTATCGGTCACAACAGTCTCCCGATTTCATTCACTTCGCTATGTTATCTGGGTAGCTGCAGTATGTGATATAGACGATCAATTTACGCTAATAATTCATGATGATGTCGGGATGCTCTATTCAAGTGACGCCGCAAGATTTTATCGCTTCAAGGAACCAATCAGTTAATACACGAACCTCGCCGCGCCAGTGCATTTAATTTACTGAGAATTGACTTCCTGTGATCATCGAGACGCATAGAAATTTCAGTCTGGTCTATTCGATGTGGTACATACATCGACAGTGAAAATGGTTTTAAATAAACGAGAAAAAGTCAATAATCCGATAACGCTTAGGTGTATAATTATAGAAGCACGATCGAAGGGAAAACCCAAAAGTGCGTATTAGGGGTCGGTGCCATATGTGGCCACGTAGTAATCGGTTCGGTTGATCAAGTGATGGTGACTAAACCCAGCGAAAAATTCAAAACCTAATCTTAGATCATCTGCATTTTTGAATCCCCTGAACAAACTCCGTACGCATACTCCGTATGCGAGAAGACGACGTAAAAAACCGTGTTCATTTACCTCAAATACGGTAATGAGTTATACCCTAGCAGCGTTGCACTTGCCAAAAGTATAACAAGCCCTCTCCTGCGCTACAAACGTTGAGTGTCTATTTGCATGTTCTGTATGTGTAGATAGTCCGCATATTCCACAATGCGGAAGTATGTGTAAAGATAAATAGAATCGGGAGCACCTCTTAGGACCAGTTACTACATACTCACCGCATTGTAATTCATGATTTAATCGTAATATGGGCTGGGCCTAGCATGTCCGCTTGTCTCTATCATGCAGTTCCGTCTACACTTTCTATACCACGATGTGATTATATTATACGTTAAATACGATTAACCGAACGTCGTGCGTGGCTTATCTTACAGTTTTTAGTCACGTTCGTATACCTGTATGTATATAGTTTGTCTTATAGGAAAACACTGTTCACTTGTAACGGTGGGAACACCTGCAGTACTGCAGTGCATAGGCACACTTATAGTTGCATTTACGATTTTATTTCATTCAGAATACATAGGAATATAGTTATTGCAGTTGTTTACACGTCTAGCCTAGCCTATCGCCGTTTGAAAGGCACTCAACAAATCCACGTGTCATGTTAAACGAATGTCTCAATTTTCGCACTAAGGTGTAAAGAGCTTTCAGAGTCAATAATCGGAGGTAAAATAGCCTCTGTGTTTCGATTGCTACCTATATAAGTATTGATATTTGGCAACCATTTACTTTTTTCAATTATAATTTCGGACTCAGTAAGTGAAAGTCGAGTTCAGAACATTGAAATTCGGAAAGACAGACAGTTAAAAACTGAGAAAGTCAAAAACTCCCGAAAGTTTGAGAATTCGAAAATTTAATGGAGGGGCACGACGCTTCGTGCGTGAACTCCAAAATTCGGAGTTTTGGCCTTCAAGGTCTTTAGCTTTCGGAATTTTGAATCTTCGGTTTCTTTCGATACTGAACAGAATTAAATCTACCGAATGATTTTTGATGACTGAAATCTCATCTAATAATACCTTTCGATTTTTCAGTTCGATCACAACGCCTCCTCCCCCACAAACTTTATTCAATTAAAACGGCCGTGCGTGCAGAGTTCAATGCAGGAACACGGTTCGATTGTTTGATGAACACACTAAGCACCGTAAGCTGCACCTATAATCCTATGCTATATAAGACCTACATATCGTTGTCGGTAGGTATACTGAACCCACGAAGGCACATAATGTAAACTCATACCGCTTGCCCTTGGCTAACGATGTGCGCACGGTGTTACACACGAAGTTACGTAGGTTTATTACCTACAGCTACTATTTCTAAATACATGTAACCAAAGTTTAGGTCAAACCGGGGGGGTCAACGTCGTGGGACAACGGCACACTTTCCTGAATCTGAGAAATATCGATTGAACACATCGCTATAATATGCTATACCTGCTAAAAATCTGTTTTAGAAACGATCACGGCGAGGTAATAATCGACTGGGAATTAGTTGATCTAGAATTAACTATATCGCGTTTGCGGAAGGAGTTGGGCAAGTATTGAAATTACGAGATTCACTGGTAACAAAGCGATGTAATCTCTCTTCGTAAACGCGCACCCAAGTACTGCCTGAGATCTGGAATCACCTCGAGACTCGAGTCGACTCGGGACTTGTTTCTGGGCTCTATACCTATGGTAGGCCTACTGTTTGCTTTACCACACATTAACAAACAAGATGAGTTTTACGCTGTTTGCGCGCCAGACGATTGCCTAACTCGAAACGCCATTTGAATTCATTTTATTGACTTATCTTCGCGCATATTTTCTCCAATTTTTGAAACACATATATATGATACTCGGGAATTAGTTATTTAGAAAAATCGTATAATTCCGAAGCGGATAAAACATTTCTCGGTAAGATTCTTCAATGCCACTGGATATACGTATTCTGTGATTACATTAGTTATATGCAGCGATATCGTGAAAGTCAAGTAAAACGCGCCTTTACTCGGTGTAATAAAACTCGCATGTACTATATTCTTTGATGAGTTAAATTATTATCCCTCATATAAGCGCGTTTGCGATATTTACATTTAAACAACACGCGCCTGTTCTGATTCCAAACTGGGTGTGAAACTTCTGACACACATGATCATCCACGTTATATACATCATATAAGAATATACGGTCACGTAATTATTCATCATATGTTGAAAAAAAAATTTCTTTTTTCAATTATGAATGAAAACTGTCCTTGTTACCGATATTCGATACATCATCCGGTATATTATATTATTCGATAAATTTACCGAATATTTTGTTTTCCAATTTCGGTAATAAATTGAAACATATATACAACATTGCATCAGTCGCCCTGCAAATGTGTTACACCATTTATTAAGTCCGGATAAGGTTTGAATATTTATAACTAATTAGCATTAAAAAAATATCGTCACATATCACACCCAATCAAGTGAAAGTTCACCGTATTCAGATATACGCAGGATAAAATATGTATTATATATATATATATATACCATTTATCCACTATGCGATAAATTATAATCTATACGCTTCTAATTATGACGGTACACTTAAATTATAACGGATTAAACAAATTGAGAAATAATAAATGTGGATACCATCGTAGTAGGTATGTATGTACTATTTGGAAACAGCTATCGTTGCGCAATTGTCATTTAATTTACAGGGAGAATTGTTTAAGTAAAATGCTGCCGGGTGTGCTACTATTATACAGAGTTACGTAACTATATACGTGAAGTGAAGCACGTCTCACACTGGCCGTGTATACTTTGCTTGACAAACTTTGAATTCGATTTTTTTTTTTTTTTTTTCAATTTTCGATTTAGTTTTTTTTTTAAATTTATTTCGTTTTTAGGCTGCAGGTTGAAAAAGCGCGGTTTAAGAGGACGATGCAGTGCGCATGCATGCCTGAGACGACTCTGCGTCCAAGTTAATGCTACCCGCAGCTTGCACGGCGTCGGCGCTGCAGTGCCTATGAATATATGGCGTCGTTTTACAAACAGACCAAAAACAATGAGGTCTGAAAAATTTTAAAGGAAGTGAGCGCTATTCTCGTCACTCCGTGTGCTTCGAAAATTCCGTCGACTAAGACAAAAAAACAAATAGACTAAGAAAAGCATAAGAGTCAGCCCGCCGACCATAGCAGACATATTTCAGCTGTCCCTTTCCCGCGCTAGAAATACATCGCGAAAGTATGCGAATTTCTTACGCTGCACGGGTCCTTCGCTTTTACTTATGAGTTTTGAGCCTCATACCCCGGATCCGATAACCAAGCCTGAGGCGTTAAGTTATACCTACGTAGTCGTATAAGATCCGTAATGTGGCAATGGCTCAATCAATGTATAATTTATTTAAAGATATATTTCGGCGTGCGAAATGTGAAACAAGTTGATAATAATCGATAATTACAAAATTGGCTCATTATACTTTCTACAAATAATAGAAATAATGACACAGCTACCGCATACACGAAATTAAATTAGTTCTGGTTATTAGCCCAACGTGAAATCGGTTCAAATCGTTTCATATCTTGTCAGATAAACAATTACCAGTTGAATTATCGAACGTCGTAGTAAAATTGTGCTAACAGTTTTACTACACGCGAATTTATCAAAGCAAAATACCTTCCAACGTTGTCGTTAAGTTCGATTGATTACCGGTACAGTTGGCTTAAAGTATCACAATGAACAGGTGTCTTCTCGATAGATAACATAACAAGTACGATGTTGTTCGCGTAATGAGGATAAAAGACACGCTATAGAACTGTCGATGGATCAAAAGTCACTTCTACACTCCGATAGAGTAGATTGAGAAACGCGTGATACGAGAGCTTTTCAATCTACACGTAGAACAGTTTAATATAAACTTGGATTCGATCTGATAGTGAGGCAGTTTTCACATTCGGAACGACTTGCCATCGTGAAGTGCTCTGTACGTAATTAACAGAGAATGCTACAGTGATAATTTTAACTTTAAACTTTGTTTTAACGACCACTTAGCTCTTTGGCAAGTTTTGCGCAGTGACGTGTAAGCGGCATCAAACATCAGGCATATAAACATTGGGTTCACTAAACTTCAGCGGTTAATTATTAAGAGACACGAAATCGCGGAAGATTTAATTGGGCAAATTGTACCTTCAACTTTGCTACTTAGATAAGAATTTTATTGTCCGTAAAACTTATTATATACACTTGGAGGATTGAAGATATGTGATAATAATTCACCAACCATATGTATTGTACGGGTAGCCAAGCATCTCTTTCCACGTATTAAAGTGTCTTCAAAAATTTTGTTGAAAGAATGAATTATAGAATAATTAATAAGCTGAAAAAATTAACGGATAACTATAACTACCCATAATGTTGAAAAAAAAAAAAAAGAAGAAATTATCTTACCTCATGATCTTTATATTCAATTATAAATAATTAGTACTGGATGCAAAATGATCTACTGCACTATACGAAATAATGGAAGATATATTACGATTCTATGAGGATAAATTTTGTGTCTTTATAGTCAAACGAACGAAAGAGTAGGTATACGCGCCATACGATTTTAGGCAACTTAATAAAATATCCCCACGCGAGTATACATCGTCGCGAAAAATTTTAGCCGAGTCTAACCGAAAGCCAGATTAGATATGCGGCTGATATCTCTAGCGTAACACAAACTAACATACTGTATTAATTATTGTTACGTGTTACAGTAGAACTCCACTCCATTCGACGCACGTAGAATATAATAGGATGTGGCCGCGATCCAACGCGTCTTCTTGCGGATCTAGTTGGCGGTATAGAGAGGCAGGAAAAAAAACCTCACGAGTGTTTAAACGAGGAAACGTGGTCACCTACTAATAAGTATTTTATACTTAATCAAAAAATGTTGTAAACGCGACGCAATCTGTTCGTAACCTGATTACAAAGCTTAATGACTAAACTTATAAGTGCAGCTAAGTCGTATGGGTATATAGGTCAGAATCTGAGCTCGTTTTTCTAAGAGTTACAACCGAAGGTCAAGCATACATATATTTAACAAAAGTATTCAACTGTAAATTAACGAGTAATTAAATATACTTATTTATTCCGCCTCTAATACCCTGGCCTTCAACCCAGAAATCTTCACGCCATAAAATCTTGAAAAAGTCTGCAGCTCGTTGTTTCGTGGGTAACATACGTGACGGTTAGAAATTTGTAATTCAAATGACTACGGCGGGTATAATTTTACTCGAAACGTAAGAGCTTAATGAATCCTATAATATGAATGAATTTCGGATGATTTATAAAATTGAAGATTACAATTGAACCTGATTTTGATGAAAGAAAATCAACTCGCAACCGATCAGCTATAGCAAATATTTCATACATTTTATCGTGAATTCGGGAAATTATATAGCGGACGGTTTTACGACGACGGTGCAATAACATAATGCGATTTGTTTGAACGGTTTCATCCTCCTGCAGCCGAAGTAAATCACATGATAAAACAATACTACCGATTTCCCACACGCGGTCACAATGTACTCGTTAAAAGAATAACTGCTTCTAAATATATAGATACTCGTGATGATAAACCGTTATAACAGGAATGAGATTTTTATCGCTTAATAATCTATAGAACGTACGTATTATAAATATATATATAAATTATAAACCTATGATATGTAGTTATTCCTATACCCATATATACTTACCTAAGAGAGAAATGATACATCTAAAGTTGAGACATCGAAAAAGTATAGAACGCGTGGGCGTACCACGAAAACAAACGACTTTGAACGTCAAGGAAAGGCGTGCTCGCCGTTCATTTAACGTTCGATCGTAGGCGTCGAACGTACTTTCGTTTAATGTATGCTGTACGAAACAATTGACGAACATAAACTACCGTACAACTGTAGCCTCGTGTCAGCTACCAGAATATGAATATAAATTTCACGATTTAAAGACCAATCATATTTTATGTAAAAATATTGAAAAAAAAATCAATACAAAATATACGTCATGAAATACGCGGGCTCAATTTTACATCGGTGAAAATCCAGTCCTCGCCTCGATTGGATTTTAGGCGTGTCGAGTTCATTGGATATCGATACGTATATTATACCCGGCGAAACGATCCACGTGTAAAGGCAAATAAGTAATAGTTTCGGTATCGCATGCGCCAATCTCCGATCTCGTTGATCCGCTTTCTTCGATCGATATATTATACTGCGGGGTCTATTGATATCGAGCAAATATTTTCGCTGGTAAGACAAGGCCGAAAAAGTTTTGAACGTAAATTGACGTGAATTATAATAAAGTTTATAAAGTCAGATATTATTTTGCAATCGTTGATAAAACGGATACGTACGTTACATTTCTGAGAGCCTTATTAACTCTTGCAGTGAAGAGAAAAAAAAAAAAAAATCAATTGCAAATTTCGATCGGCTAAGGTTTTTAATCAAGTAACAGTTTTTTTTTTTTTTTTTTCTTTTCTTAATCTCATCTCAGATTAGATTAGATTAACAGAATGGGTAATGTCTAGATTTCTGGAAAAATAAAACATTCCGAAGGTATCGTAAAAAGTGTACAGATCAAACATCTTCCATTTACCGAACGAACAAGGTATGCGTACTTCACCCTATATGCAATTCGAATCTCGTACCGTATAACGTATATAGGTATAATAATCTCGGGGATTGCACGTGTGCAAGTCGCAACACGAAAAACATGAATTGAATAGTAAATCTCTCAAGGCAGAGATCGGTCCTTATTTTTTGAGGCAAAAATTTTCAACAATTTTGTCACGGGATCAGCGTACACTTACATGCCTCGTCTTATGTTTTAAGTTCGTAAAGTTTGTGACGTTGTATTATCACCCTCGGTGAGGAAGAAGCGAGCCGCAATATCCCTATAAATTTTAACCGTTGAATAAACACGCGAAGATAAGAAAAAAGGTCTGCATGAAGCTTTCAGGCATGTCTCGGTTGGTTTTTAATTTTTTTTTGATTTTTTGTTTCCTTTTCTTTTTATCTACCGCGACAAACGCGGGTACTTTATACCTCTACATTATATACGGTCTAAAAAAAAAAAAAAAACAGAAATACGATTATCCGGTGTACGAGAATGCGTGAACAGTCACGTGACACACGCGAGTCACGTGATCCCATGATCCGTGAGTCCCGGTGACGCACCTGCGTCAACATATCGCCGACGTCCCCGACGACTGCAGCTCATATATACCTATATACGATTGAAAATATTATCGAAACGATATGCAGGAAGTAAAGAAACTTTATACGGAAAGCACATATCGCCGAGACAACACACGTTTCAAGGGTCAAATGTCACCCACTTTCTTTCACTAATTGATAAATTTAACTATCAATGATCTACGCACATCGGAAATTGATGTTTGCATTTTGGAGTAAAGGGGAAATATGCACGACGAACGATATTAGAGACATTGAGGAAACTGGTCTTTTGATGGTTTTTCAATTGTTTCCAATTCTGGAATCTGAGTTAAAAAATTTCTGTTACATTATCTCTCGCGGCTATTAGACTCGTCATTTCAGATCACCGCCAATCTTTCGAAAGTCAGATATTCCCGCGGACGTTACAGCAGCATGTGCGGCGCCACACGTGGACTGTAAAGACTGTGGACTAGTACAAATCGCAAACGTCGATGATAGAATGGTTTGATGTCCTGTCGTATTAAGACTCAACCTTGAGCATCGGTCTCATGCCGTTCGACTACATATATATACTACAGTGTAGTGATTTCATCGCGTAGTAATTTTTGAACGGAATAACATACTAAATACGTTTATACACACAAGGTTTGCACTTAGAAAAATTAATTAAAACATCCGATTCTGCATACGAAATGGAAGTCACACGCTGATATCTGGATCTTCTTGAGGGGGTTTTCTACGAGTGTATGGAAAATGTTTAAATTCTATAATCGTATTTCTCATTTTGACTTGACATGCCTATCGCATAGCGGTGAGAAACACTTCTGACAACATGAATCACTCTATACCATAGACTGGAAAGGACAGTTGAATCATCGCGGTTGAATTCGAAGTCGACGAGCAGGTATATCAGTTGGCCTAAAGTTTATTATAAAAAAAAATCTGTATCCACTTGTCCATATATAATATAGGATCATTGACGTACCAAGACGTTGGCAACGCTTACCGGTCGTCTAATCGATAAACCACAAAATTTGCCTCGAGCGATTATAATCACTTGCACCTTTTCTGAACCTTTCTTCCTTTCTCCGATCTCTACCACTGCACGACACTCACACGGAAGAAACAGCAAACAGTCGTTGGTTTTTTTCTTCTTCTAGCAATAAGACGTAAATGGCAGAACCACGACGTCGCAACGGTGCTCACCGTCCTCGGGAAATTATATCTGTAGGCGCGGCGTCGAATGACGGTTGAATTTGAACATGCTGGCCAAGCCTCGCGGATCACTTAACCCGTTAAACCTCCCTCCCTCTCTCTCTTTCTCTCTCTCTATTTCTCTCTCTCCTTCTATCTTTTTCTCAGTATCTTGCTTTCCTTGGAGAGAAGACGAACACGTGGTCTCCTATGTGTGATGAAACGTTCTAAAGAAGGCCCATCGACGTTTAGCCGCACACTCCGGCAGCAACAGCAGCAACAGCAATAGCAACAGCAATAGCAGCGGTAACAGAAAGACAGCAGGAAACATATGAGAGACCGTTTGAATCGAATTAAATAAAAGATTGAACCTTATACTCACAATTAGTCACTTCTCGGACGTGCTCGAAGAACAAAAGTATCACCGTGACGACCGCGGTATAATGGGTTAATAACTACGCGATGTAATGAAGCGGATTTATCAAAACACCGGGGCGTGCTCACGGAGAGATTTCATTCCCGAGGGATAACGCGGCATAAAGAAGAAACATCACTGCAGGGTCCGGGAAGAAAGCAGTTTTACATAAGTTCTATTCAGGCGAGAAGGCACAAAGAATGAAGCGTATAACACGTATACGACGACTTGGAGAGCTATAGGGCTCGAAAGAACTACAGAAGGAGGAAATGTATCTGGTACCTACTGCTGCGGTGATACATATAATACACATGTGCCGTGAAATCACGTGACATACTGAAGGTGGTCCTCAGCTCGCGTGCATAGAGTGTCACTATAAGAAAAGAAGAAGAAGAAGAAGAAAAAGAAAAAGAAGGAGCAGAAGAAGTAAATTGGTGGGAGGTGACGTATATATACGTGGCCCAACTTCTATACCGACTATACATACGAGGAATAACTTTTCTATACAAGATTTAAATAGAAAAGACATTTTCTAGACGCGGAATGAAACCGTCGAACCTTCTTTTGCTACGCTGCACGTTTCATTCTTGGCATTACATTATACTCTCTTAGAATAATTTTCTATCAATGGCTCACATCATATACTCGTAGGTAGGTACATGTACCTATCGATGTAAGCCTGCAGCCATAGCTCGAATAGCGACATGCAGCTAGAGATATTACCATTATACATACACCGATGTCGCACGATCTATTGATAGAACGTCTCAATAGTCCGTATGGAATGAGACTTTCATACGGTCATTGATGAGCGATAAATATATTTTTATTAGATGTACGGATAAGATTTTATTTTTTTTTTTTTTTTCATCTCTTTCTATCGATAAGTTGTTATCTGCAATGAAGTCAGTCGTCAAGAACATTGATAGGTAATAAATTGCGATGCGATGCATTGCACATTGCATTGCCTTGGCGATATTATAGAATCAATCCAGATGCATATACAATTCGAATAAATTATCCGTGAAACACGGTGCAATTCCTGTAGGTCAGATCTTTAGCAATAGTGAAAGCGAAATACACGCAAAAGAAAGCACCCTGCAGAAAGGGAAAATAAATTGAATTGTTCAATAGCGAATCAATGTATAATGGAGAAATTTCATTTACTACCTATACACAATCGGAGAACACAGCTATTGAAAAAATATCTGGCCTTGACTGGCAGTTGGTCCTCGTAATACAAGATTGGAAAAAAAGAATTTCATCCGAATCGCAGCACAACATTTTGCATCGTTATAACAAAAAGAATCGATCCGATTTCAGTGGCTTCGATTCAATCAGAACCCGTGAATTATTTTATACATCTAGGATCAGCAGTATTTACGTGTACACAATGCTCGGTATCCTGCAGTGGGACGTTGAACATGGGTACTTTCTTACTTTCCATCTTTCAATTTGTTTAAGTTCTAATTTATTATTGGCCACGGTGCAGCAGCTGTCTTCTTGGATCCTCTTTTCAACATCGTTTCGTTGCGGCTGCAGAGTACGGTTCACTACGTTTTACCGAATGAAAGAAAAAATGAAAAAGAAAAAAAGGAAAACTCATATAGAAGTATCGTATCGTCAATCTTCTAGATTTATTTTTTAGTACCGGAAACGTACTACGAGTCACAACGTGGTGATAATTATATATCTATGTACCTCGGTCGAGCCTCGAGGAACATTAATCCTACACATAAACTGAGCTTCGTAGTATGTACTAGTAAGTTTGCACACATGCTATCGTGTTCCAACTATAAAGATTAGATTATACAAATGTCAGAGTTCTTGTCTTCCTAGTCCCGCGCGCTTATCCAATAGATACTTTTGTTATACAGACATGAACGTGTATATGGAATAATAATGTTGGTAGTACAGACACATACCTATATAAACCAAAGGAAAATAATCTTATGAACGAAATCCAAAGTACAAAAGGTTACATGTAACAAAAATATTCACACCTCTCGTAGCGTTGCAGTTAACAGACCATCGAGTGACCAAATTCCGTACACAATCGTACCTCTGTCAGTCTCTGCAGCTTGGTGTGAGAGAGGAATTGTGTAATTGGAAGGCATTCGTGCTAAATGCAAGTTTAAACAGTTGTTCGTAAGTATCTTGTACCTGTGCTGGTATTTGTATAAAGTATAGGTATTGTAGGTAGAAGTTATTTATTCCAATGGACATGAATACATATATGTATATATTTTAGAATAATACTATATATTACAATGGTAAACCGCCACGAAGTTATTACAATTAATGGGCACGGAGTTCGTGGGCTTCCCACACCGATTATAATCATCGTAACTTAATTGTTCTTATGTTTTTTTTATTAAATAATGAATAAATAGACTATTATTACACTAGCGGGTGAATGGGTGAATGGGTAAAAGAATAAGCCTCGCCCAATAAAGTTCATCGTACAGTTAAGTTGAACTCATGGTTTGTATTTTTGATGAGGTATAAATTAACGAAGCTTTTGTAATGACGTTACCTCTTTTATTTTAGGAAGACTTCGGATTATCCGATGAGATTTTTAACGCGACTCAATTCGTCTCTACGGATGTTGAACAAAAAAAAATTCAACACAATAATTTTCACGCGTTCTGTGTGTCAGTAATTTGTTGCGTGTGCCACAATAATTTACTCAGTTTAAGATAATTGCTACCTGTCATAGAATTGTGGATATATATATTCACCAACGTGTTAGTTTCTCTAAATCTCTTCATCGACTTGACTGACAAACAATTCAGATAAATATAATCTGTTTCCGAGAGAAGCACCGAAAACTTGAATGAAAATTATAGCCGAGACCGTTGCTCGCTGACCCGACACTGATTGTGTGAACAGACCCATTTTTATTTTTTTAGAATTATCGCCTCATAGTAACTATATTTTAGAGTAAAAAATAATATACTATACACAGTCCACGTGTATAAAGTTGTTCGGATTCCGTGTGATGGAAACTAGTCGTGAACAGCTCAAAAAAAAAAAAACTCACTGGCGGAAGGAAAGGACGTAATACTACTGTACGGGAGAGTGTGTAATGTGTGCACACCGCACCTTAGGGTGCATTTATAATTAGTAGGGACTTGTTCCAGTCCATACATTTCATTACGTCAAAATGAAATCGACAAAAAGTATCTCCGCAGGCCTGCAGGAAAATATAAACGATCTATTACCAATGTCTAAACGTTTAGGAATATTCGAGTTCTAAGAATACTTCAGGCTCAGGTATGCACAGTATATCGGTATCTGAAAATAATTCTGAAGAAATTGTGAAAAATTTTTGAAAAAAATTCTCTGCAGAACTGGAGAAACCGATATTATAAGAACGGAGTTCAGGATCTAGACAGCTTCGAAGATAGACGAAGATTTTTTAAAATGAAAAATTGAAAGTCAATTATCAATTTACTAGCACAGTAGTAGACTAGTAATTACCTCGGTAAAATTGGATAATTTAGCGAATGTTGTAATGCTTGCCTTGTGGCAATTCAGGTAGGTATAGCTCGGCTACCGAAGCACGTCAAGCAATTAAGGAACGATAATTAACGTCGTTGATAACTATACAGTTTAGCATTTCAATAGTGTTCATTATAGTTATGCCATAAACTAACACAGGCTAAATTGTTTCTTTTTTCTTCTCTTTTTTGTTTCTTTTTTTTTCTAATTTTTTCTAATACTCACAAAAATTGAGTAAGCTTTCCAGCAAAGCCGAATAAGAATCGAAGCAGGTGTACGGACGGCATTCTCTCCCGTACACCCACAGCAACGTTTATCATCGAGTCTCGATTTGAATAAACCATTTCCTGCTGACAGATAATACTGTTGCCTACAATAGCCATGAAATACTTATACGTGTGTCCACGTGTCAATGGCACGGCACATTCAGTAGTGTAGCACGTGTGATTGAAATGTGTGAAGTAGTATAATATGTACAGAGAATCTGTTTGATTACCGCATTGAATATATACGCTGATAGATTTTATTAGCGAATATCTGCTCGTCGAACGTTTGTTACAGTTTTTACAAATTGTGTTTACAGACCTTATTGCTCTGCGAGTAGAGATATGAACGGGTTCTCACAGCTCGATACAGCAGTCCCAACATTTACTAGACCCAATGTGTCAGTGAATTAAATAAACCTATATCGGTGTTCACGATCTTTCATGACTCTTGAGCAAACAGTGTAAACGCTTTATACAAACGCGGTTTACATATGTAATCATGATATTACGGCACAAATTGTACGGCTACGCCCATCACCATTGGCTCAATACACCGTTTACATGATAAACCATACACGCCACGATTATAGCTATTATCCATGCGCATACCGGGTATACAATATTTTTGATCAATCGCCGATGAAGAGAAGAAAGTAAAGGCTCGCACCTTCGTATATTTTTATTCCACCCTTTTCTTCCACCGCATGTATCGATTGAATCGGAGTATACTGCAGTAGGTCGTAAAATTTACATATCTCATACACACGTTTGAGTCACACAGGTCATTTACGTCTCCGGTGTTGACCAATGTTTAATAATACGAGTTATTACTTATTACTGGAGCCACGTGTTCTTTGGATTGGGTAAAGAGAGCTTCGTTTACCTAATAACTAACCACGCAACTTCAGTCGAATTTACTCACTAAACTTAAAACGCTCACCTCGTCTCTCAAATGTAGTAATAATAAAATGGCAATTGATCACTGGCAATCATATTTAAACCAGCTATGTCTTACCTTTCCGTTTGTTCGTTTTACTGCTTTGCACGGTACAGAACAAAGTAGAGATTTTTTTTTCTCCAAATTAAATTACAGGTATGTTACTGTTATTACTCCTCTACGGCTCGTCAAAACTTTTAAGTGTACACTTATAGTTCGTTCATATAGATAATGTGTTTCAATGGCTGTATTAACATGCTTAGAGAGGGGCAACCGATTTTCTACATTTACATATCCGATTCTAGTATAGACAGGAATATATAACACGAGTTCACAGTGGCCAGATCGTGGTTACCACAGATAGACGGTGAGCTAGATTTGCTAGGCCTATGTTCGCGAGTTCTCTTCAAAGAGAAGGTCCTCCCATTTATCTACGTGTTAATTTCCGTCGAGAACCACGTTATAAAAAATCGAGACTAGGGAAAAATATTGGGGAGATGAATAAACGATAGGGGAAGTATAAAACGTACGATTTTTCCATTTTTTTGTATGGTATCAGTTCGGTCTTCCCTGCCTCGGAGCTTCGAACTCCCCGTGTACTTTTTTTCTCCACCATAGACTAGCACGTAAAATATTGCCGCAAGTTGCGGGACACGCAAATTTAAATGAACTGACAATAAAAAAAATATATATTATATACATATAGATAGAAATTCAGACAAACGGTATCACGCGTGTTACGCGTAGCGTGTGATTCGGTAATCTTTGACGCGTGCGGCTATAAAAATAACTGATTCTTTCGCTTACGAATTCAGTAATACTGCATTCGTATAAAGCTAGACTGCAGAAAGGGAAACGATCGCGTGCAGACGGCCTATACTTATCAGCGAAAGGATAATTTAAAAAAGAGAAAAAAAAAAAAAAATTAATGCCCCGAGGATCAATGACCTTGAATTTAGGATCGCATTTAATATTTAACTTCAACAATAATTCACTAGCTCAACTATTTCTCTATAGGAAAACTTTTACAATCGAGTTATATTAATCCATGAATCGAACGGCATGCGATGACACGCCCGAGTAAAGCCAGAACTAATTGCCAAATAACGATCGTATTATAAATGATTATCTTGATCTATAAATCGCCCGTAATAAGATAAGAGAAACTCGAAAATCTGTATAGGTATAATAAGTGCCGAAAACAATCTGCACCATTGTTCTATTTTGCCAAAGATTTTGCCAGTCCAAGATAATACGTGAGTTCAAATATCGCTAACTGATTTGGTATCGAATTCCGATAATCTTACTGCACCTTCATATAAAAAAAAAAAAAATACAAGAAACCTAATCACACATGTCTATATATCTCTATATATACTCGATTAACTTCCGGTGGCTCGGCGGTTGCGTACGAATGATTCATTACGTGGTTTCAACGAATTTACTACTCGAATGGACACAGGCTTTAGATTCTTGCGTATCGAGTGTCGACAGAAGTAAAGTGAAGTCTTTATTATTTTCCTTATTTATTAATAATTGGTGAAAATTTTTATTCATTCATTATTATACGCGATACGAACGAGGCTATATGATATACCTATACCTCACTCCGTATTTCACCAACGTAGATATTAAATCTGATATCGAACTCGACGATTAGCGTCAATAAATCTTCGCCAACGTCAGCCACAAGTCTGCAATCGAGTTCTCTTAACTTCTAAGCAAAGTTGTTTCGCTTGAATGCACATATGCACTTTAAATATGGAGATATATCTATATACGTGTACATAAGTATTGCATATATATATATTTGTATTGATATGAATTTTTGAAGATCGGAAAAACAACCGCGAAAGACATAACTTAGATAGTTACGCAGGTATCGACGGAGATCAGCGGCAACCGACAGCGGAGATCTTCTTAATTGTGCAGCTTATCCCAATGCTTAATGGCCGGAGACCCGGTATCTGCTGTTTACAATCTAAATCGACAATTTACTATCGCCCGTTGGCAGATGTATGCCAACATTGCCTTTAAGGAAATTCTTTGGAGCCGAGTAGTAGACTCCGGGAGTCATCGAGACGGAAATCATGTCGTTATGGCTACGTAAAGTCCAAGAGTTTTGCAGGTAAGGAAAAACTCGTAGGTAGGTGGCTCATTCTCTATTTAACGAGATACATTATATACCCTATGGGCCAGAATATCTCACAGATGTTTAACCTTGGCCCTTAAGCACCGTTCACGGATTAAGAATGAACGAATCTCATCTGCATAAATATATATATATTATTCCCGTTGTAACTGTAGAATTCTAACGGAATCGGCAACGATGACCGATCCTTGGTCCCTACGTCTATTCTTACGTAGGGTATATTTACGAAATGAATTTTAATTCTCGTATCGCAACTTATGGAAGTGAAATTTCGTAAATGGAGAAAATAAATCAACAATTACGATACGTTTACTGATATAACAGATATCGCCTAAGTATACGAATGATCATTTGGGGACCGACCTGCCGTTGCAGTATATCACGATAAACGGAAGCCAAACTGAATATACTTTTGCTGCTGACTAAACAATGGCGTATTAACATACCGTCGTCTTATGTACTGGCAATAGATTAGCATACGAGATCGGTGGCGAGTGCTCAGGTACGCGGATCGTGACAAGTAGGTCGCTGCGGCGCTTAAGCGACGTCAAAACGACCATGGGCAGGGCGTTTCTCGTCAAATGTTATTCGCTGTCGCTGATAACTGACGATAAGCGCTCCTTTATGAGTCGAACAGGATCAAGCAAAATCGTGAAGTGAAAACTGACTCAATGACTCAATTATTTGAAATGTTATAACACAACGCGAAGTTAAGATATGTACTTACAGATATGAAGTTTGAATGGGGGTGATAAACAATTCGAAGAATCATCAGAGATACGATTGTTCAAAAAATCGAGAACCTATCAAAGTTGAATGTTTTGCAAGATCCTGCTCTTCAACGAGTCAGATTTTCGAATGAAAAACATTCAAAGACAAATTTCATACGCCTTGAGTAAAAATTCGTTGTGAAATCATCTGGTATAACAATTCCCATTGTATCATCACCGTGTCCCTATTGTTCCGTCAAGACTAGTTGAATTACTTTTACGAATTTGTAGGAAATATACGGATGTTTCAAAACTAAGTGTCGCATACTAAGAAATTCGATAAAATCTGTCGTCCCTTATCGCCTCCCATTGTTTCATACACGATATATTGATGACCAGTGTTCCGGTCTTTATGAGAAAACAAAATGACAATCATTGCATAAGCTGACATGAATCTGCCACACGAAGTGATGAACAGCGGGTGTAGGATATAATAGCGCACGGCGTTATGTGAAACATTGGTAAAAAGTGGAAATTGATTCTAAATGGTCTGGCCGCTGCACGTTCCAGTTAACCTCGTATATAGATGAGTGGTAGAAAACTACTCACTCTTTATCGAAGACGCACCTTTCCCCATGCGTCGTCACGTAGGAAGTTAAATACACTTTTCACATGTGTTCGCAGTGCAGTATAATGATAAACTACGTAATTCTGTTAACTATACAGAAATTACTAGGCCACACGTCTGACTTCCTTATTTATATGAGAAGTTATATATACATATATATATATATTTTACAGACACAGGATAGGTTTGAAGATATTTTTCAAATTCCACCACTTTCATCCCCGCGGTATCTGAAATTAGCTTTCGATTTTCACAAGTTGATAAGTAAAAATATAATTGAGAAAGTTTTCAAATTTATAACGCAAACTTCTTTATACTTCGGTACTTATAATTATAGCAGCTATTATATGCCTATATCTACAACCGGCGAGAAATTTAAGCATGATTCTCGACCACGCGATCCGTAAAGGTCCGGTAATTAATTATCCGTCAAGCTAATGAATGATAGGCTGGGGCCCGATACACGCACATGTACTGCCACGTGTATACTGCAACGCGTGGATCTCTGTATACGGTGCAGTGTTGCCCGCTGTCTATTGAAGATCCAACCGCACGTACGACGTACGCGGTGCAGTAAACGTAAACGTAAATGCAAACGTAATCGTGAAACGGAAACGGACGATACTTGGATAATCAATTAGTTGATTGTGATAGATCGAAGTCAAGACGTTTCTACGACTGTTTGTATGCATATTGCGGTCAATTACGTCGGAGATCGCGTCAATTTGTTTGTACGCATACGATTTTAGCTCCAGCCGACTAAACTCGTGATTACAAATTAGTCAATCACGGTGTAAAATAACGGTAAAACTTTCTACGCGCTGAAGGGGATAAAGATCGAAATATTTACTTTATAGCGGGTGAAAATTTTTATCCTTAACTTTTTATCTTTAGCATTAGAATATACTGCAGGGATATAATAATGTGTCTACACTATCAGATTTCTTGGAGTCATGAGTTGGACGTTAGAGCTCGGAACGTGAAGTTTTGATCGGCCGATAATCCATCTCTCAATTATATTCAAATTTCTGCAATCTCATTGCGAAAGTAGTAAGCCTCGTGCTGCACTGAATACGAACTTGCGCGTGCGTTCGTGTACGCTATATGCGCGCGGGTGTGGAGAATTGACAAAGAAATTATTATTAGCCATTACATTTTATCGCGGAGAGATTCTTCTCATCGTCTGCAGTCAGTTCTATTCTCAACTAGAACGCCTACGCAACGTGTAATATCCAGCCAGGCTTGAGGACGCTGAGCTACTTGGGTGGCTAATCAAAATATCAATTAATGAATCGCCGGTCCCTTTGATTCAACTTATACATATTATAGTCATTCCATTTGCGTCGTAATCAAGGATATACCAGCGACTTCCGGTCACGGACTTAGGATACGAGTCAGATTAGTTCCTTGAGACGTGTGGACATTTTTTGAAACTTAATTACTTGGACTGACTCAGACGGCCGGATCGTAAATCTGATAGTTCAGGAAATTCTGTAAAACTAATGTCGATAAAAATAAGATTTCTCGCCGCTAAATCCATCAAAGATCGCGGGGATTTCTCTCGTTACCTATATATATAATACTAGAGATGAAAATAAACGAATTTGAAGAATTTTTAGCGACACGGAATCGGGATACCCTGCGCGCGAAGGAAAACGAAGCATTGGTAAATGTCACTAGCTGGACAGACGCTTCGATCAGATTCAACGATTAGCCTGAAACGTTAAACCAGGACGTGATCGTTATACAGCGGCTTTGAGGACCGATTTTACCTGGACGTGGTAATCGGTACAGTTCATTCGATTGCTCGGATAAACTTATCATTTATTCAGGAAAGTATTAATTGTGGCTCTGCCGTATATCTGGATTTTATATCCTCGTACATGCAATTGCAAATCTTAGATCAATTACAGACGATCACGGAAACTAGTCGAGTTTCTATTTAATTTTTAATTCTACAACATTTCCACCTATATAAGTATATATGCGAGATAAATTCTGTCGCCCAAGCGGGAAGATGAACTTTAATGCTTCTGCTGTATACGGTATGCACACAGAGCTAGACACCTATACCGCAGAGACAATGCAGAGGAGTGTCGTAAGTTAACTGTAACACATAACGTAAACACTCGCGTTATTCGCTGCAGTGTCAACTCGAAGATCTCGCTTAAGTTCTCGCTTAGGGTTTTGAAATTACATTGAAACGCAACGCGAGACGAGCAATCAACTATCAACTATCAGCTATCAACTATCAGACAACTATCATCGTTCGTAAGTGATGCGTGAAGAAGAAGAGGAAGATGGAGAAGAAAATTGCCAGTATAATACTGCAGTGCGATCGTCCCGTGTAAAACGATCCACTCTTACGGTTCTAAACGCAATTCTATATAGGCATAGATCGTTACAACATGTACGTACTATCGCAGAAACTCGCTAAAACACTATGCCGGACAGCTGTACTGCAACCGACTTGTATTATGTGTTGGTAGTTTAGTTCTAGTGCACAACTCGTAGAATATTATAGCTACAGGTATCCAAACTGCTCCGCCTACTCCGCCTGCAGCCTCAAGAGTCGAGATAACCTACCGCATTCTTAGCTTTCATTGTCAACATCTTCAGTTCGTTAGGCATATGCCCTCTGGTTCTGTGGAATGGTTTGCCGTGTATGCCGTATACAGTTATCGAGGTCAATGTGCCCTTGTAAAGGTTTTGTGCGAACAAGGTGCAGGCGGTAAAGAGACAAAGAAAGCTAATTACTTCCCTGATTCGTGCACGCAATCAGTACCTATCCTACCCACTGCACAATATAAATGTATACCCTGAATTGCTTATGATGTAAAACGTTTCCACTCGCGAATCAACAAGTATACATTGCACAAATTGGTCCTGTGTACCTACTCTAGACTGGACACTAGCAACTGCAATGCAGTTAGAATGTGCAGACGTATTATAATTCCACTCGGTTTCGAACGGTCAAAAAGTCGGTCCCTATTCGAACGAAATTCTAACTTCGTCAAAATTCATTATGGCCGTTAGATACACAGAAGAATGTTTAAGATATAAAAGTTGCAGTTTCAAATAAACTTTCGAAACAGAATTTTCAATGACGTGTTTTGAATCGAAAACAGGTCGATTTTTTTCAAAAATTTACAGAATATACTCCGATGTGTGTACAGTGACGACGTATTTTTTTTCAGATGGTTAAAGAGCTCGGTTGGAAGTCATGCTTAATTTTACCTCGATTTTTCAGAACAAATTTATACAGGAAAATATAATTTAATGATGATTGATGAAGAAATTCATATTAAAATTTCTAATCAAGTATTATAATGATGTTTTCGGAAAAATCGAGGTAAAACGAAGCTTGGCTTCCAATCGAACTCTTTAACCCACTAGAATAAAATACATGGTCACCTCGGTGGTCATTGAAGAGACATTAGCGTATATTTTTGACCCTTCGAAACCGGGTGGGATACCTCACATAATATAATATATCCTCCCCAGCTGCCTCAGGCTGTAGAATATCTGACGTTGCAGATATCCGCAGTTTTGTTTAGGTGCAAAAGCCACGCTATGCGATCATTAATGACCGTGGATTTTATGCAGGAGCAAATACGTGCAACCGTCTGTTGTGCACTTCGAGTTCCTATATGCATGTCTAGGTGTGTATGTACCAATATCAGAATCCAGAGATATCTTCTACAGTTTAAGCCTCTGAATTACATACAAGCATAAAATAGTTACTCAAGATTGACTTCTATAATATATAATAATAATATTTCTATATCCATTCTTATGCTCGCGTCTCTCTCGTCTACCTGGTTTAGCTCCCTGAGGGTTCCGGGCGACCTGGTGCATTACTTACTCTTACTTCCTGTACAGGCATGAGCTATTTATATGGTGTTTCTAATTGCCGTTCATGAAAGTCCGCAACTGCATTAACAGGTTCTTTTTACATATATTCAAAACGCGAAATATTGAGTTTCAGATTTGCAGCTGTAGTATTTTGCTCACAAATCAAAGCTCTGCCGCGTACGTTATACCTTTGCTCAAAATTTTTACTTTTCGGTTTTCCTCCACTTTGGAAATTGGAATGCACTTTGCACAAAACATCAAACGCGAGTCGGAGTCGACGTGTGGTGTGAAATTCGCGAAGAAGACGACGTGGAACACTTCTGTCTTTTTAACGTTAAATTAACCGCGTTAAAGAGAACGCTCTTGCCTCGAAGAGCCCGCCGGTGTATTTCATACGAAGGGAGTGCCAAGGCGGCAAACTAATAGCTGAATTCTCGTGTCTCTTCGCGGTGGAGAAATGAATGGTGTGTGGTTGGCTGACATGACTTTAGAATTCAAGGATCGTCATTATAGAACAAAAAATAAAATAAAAATAAAAAATTCGCATCTGAAATGAGAGCCTATAAGATATAATGTTAAAACGTGTCTGACAAGTGCTGTCAAACATTGCAGGGGTAGCGAATGACTAATACTATGTAATTACAACTTTAACATCCATACTCATAAGATAAGCTTGCAGTGGAAATTTATGGCTAAATTTCTATATCAGAGATGCGATGAATATTTATAGGTTTTTCTTTATGAGATACCGCGGTGTTTAGACTCGAAGTGAAATTGTTCTAGCGACAGATGGAAGAGACGTACCTAGGATCTTCTACAGTGGACGCGTAATAGTCATCTGCTGTCAGCAAAGCTTACTTTTTACTTTCGGGTCAAAGAATCGACAGTCGTAGCCGTGAGACACCGTTATCTAAATGACAAAGAATAATCCGCGAAGTTTGCCGTCTCACGTCCCGATTCCGCCGTACTTGAACTTAACTCGAAGTCCTGGACAACCGTGTCGCGGTCGCATCCAGACGAGAACAACGGCAACAAATTTTCTTAAATTTTACCTCGAGTGGTACCTAAATGTTGTTTTTTATTCCCGTTTCTCCAGTATATTCGAAGCCTGTTATCACGCTCCATAAAAGTGAGCTTTTTCGCCGGGTTTATAATTCCTTAATTTCGCGAAAAATGAGCACAAGCATTTTTGACGTGAAACCACACAGATGTAATAACAAGGCGGATACCGTCCGACGATCTACTTTTAGTGCTCGGTGAAATGATCCGAATTGCAGGGCAGTTAAATTTCTCACGATTGCAGGAGCCAGGCATCAGATTGCGATTAACGATCCCGAAAACAAAGACTTTCTGTCTACATTGGTCCAGATTCAATATCAATTCCTTTCAGACATAGTACGCAATTCACCTTTTGATCTTTGCATCATTGACCCTCTTTCAATTAGCCCAAAATCTTAGTCGAAAAGAAATTTCGATCGCTGTCATTACTAAAGATTTCTTCAATTAAATTTTTCAGTTATTACAAGTCATGACTGATCTCGAACGTAAAAAACTGCAGAGAATGTGAAAACTGTGCAGGTAGGCAACTTTTCAGCAAACAATTTTGACTTTGTGACTATGACATCATAGGCGAGTATAGGTAGTGAATATATTTATTATTACTTATTAGCTAGAAAAATATATCGTGCGTGGATGATATGCGCAAACTAAGTTTATGGATACGGTGCATGAATAAGTTGAGATCGATTTCCAGTCTCAATTATTCACGGAAATTTATTCCTAACGCCTGGATCCGATGCGCGAGTGAATTACACCGATGAGATAGGTAAATTACGCAGAATATCAGGAACGGCGAACCGATCCAACTCTTCGCGGTTCACTTAAAATTAGACGATAGTCTATAGCAAGATTTTAAAATCTGATTATCATCGATCGGAACGTTCGTTCGTCTGCTGTAATAAACTAGACTCGATAACCCGATTCTATAACAATGAAATAGGGGTGGAAATTCGAGGCTTTGAACCAATATCAAAAAAACTTTCACAATATGGACTTCGTATTTGCGGTTTAAAAACCATTCCCATAGATTTCCGTTACTTTTCAACAAACATTCGTTATGTTATTTGTAAATATTTAATACCACCCGTAGCTACGACCATATATTATATAATAATTCTCGGTGATATATATGCCTGCATATTTATTAAACTCAAGTGGACATTCATATAGATGCTCATAAATTTATAGAATATGCAGGTTGCAGATATACACGCGTGAAATTTCTCAATCGAAGTAAAACGAGGAACACTTCGTCTCATTTTTCTCCATGCACAGTATCTTCCTCGGGCACGTTTGATCGCTCGAGTACCTAACGGTCAGCGAATCTAATCTTCCGTCATGCGATAAACCGTATAAGCGACCTTCCGTCGTCGACAGGGTGCCATCATCGTCTCCAGAATAACAACAGTCAAAGGTAAAGAGGATGTAACTAAGCTGTATAAGCGGGAGTTCGCGTCCTGCAGAACATCTCGCAAAATAAACGGCCAGCCATTAAGCCCGATTGTACTCGCGGTCGGGGCCTTCGACCTCCCTACGGGAGTGGGTCAGAACGGTGCGGAGTATCTTCGCGTTTCTGCACAACCCCATAATCTTGGAATATACCGGATCGTGACGCAACGACAACATGGATGTCGACGCCGGCGCAATAATTGGTTCTTTACGAGGACCCCGGCAATATAGAACCGTAGGACTCCCATGTACCATAAAGGCTAAACTTATAGTACCTACCTACCTACCTACCTCTATCCATGTATATATATCAACAGTACGCTGAACGGATAAGAAGAACAGCCTAGCTATATATATACTCAGATATATATACATATACGTATGGATACCATATAGAAGTGGGTATATACGTGCACCCGGTGAAGGTGTACCGCGTGGGAAGCTGACCTATCTTCCACGAGTCTCAATCTCCCACCGCCACCCTGGTCTGCGACCAAACGATCGCAATAGGTTCGTTGTTTTATCACTAAAGATCGAGTGCCGGTGGACAGGCGAGAAGACCCATATCGTTAAAAAAAAAGTCTGTTCAAATTGCGTATACTTTGGGTTAAGAAAGGCACATGTAGCAGTGTCATAATGTGTTTTGCATTCTAGGCACGACCGCTTCACGACGGAGGTCACAGTGGATATACCATATAGAATCGAAGAAAAAGAGGACCGTTCGTGATGTGATCATACCTCATTACCATAACAGCGAACGACGAAAAAAGGCGGGAATTATTAAATATACATGGATAAAATTATAGGTATGTTATTTTTCAAATTAATTCATCGATCGTATTAGTATGGGATAAGAAGAGCAACGATCAGATCGTTACATTCTATAAACCATCAACGATCACTGTGGTAAAAACGAACTAGCCTTAAGTAACCTTAAGTAAAAATGGCCCTTGTCGTCTATTAACCGTATGTTAGAAGATGTCCGTTAGAAACGAAAGATGGCGGACCCGCCCAGCTGGTCTCTTGACAGGCTCATCTTCCTGCCTTACTACTGATCCTGGACATAGTGAGTTATGAAGCCGTTTGCATACCAATCAAATCGGCGCGCTTCTTTTTCACAGCTTATAACTATACACGGCGCTTACAACGTCTAACACCCATCAAACGTCATAGTCCCCACGTACCGTAAGGCGCCAGGCTTAACGCCGTAGTATATATAAGTACTAACTGAACCAGGAAGACGTCTGTCGCCCTGTCGGTTATAAATAATGAAAGAATAACGTTCATATTTTACAATATAGTTGCTATTCCTTATCAATTTATAGTGTCGCAGTCTTCGAAGAACGTAAAGGTCTCGATTGGACTTTGGAAAATTACATGAGATCGTGCTGCAGCAAAAGGTGTCGGAAATACTGTGACGATTATAATTAGCACAATGTATAATTGTTATAATTATTTAGTATTACGTCAAAACGCTGGCGGGTAAAAGGCAGATTCTTTTCAATGGGTAACCGCAGGATCGGCTAACCGAGTGATATCAAGGATAGCCAGTCTCCTAGAATTTCTAGGAAGCCTACTAGATATCAGGCAAGAGTCGGTCGATGTGATAAATTGATAGTCAGCTGTATTATCGTGCTTTCCGTAAGACGATATTATGTTAGTCGTACTCGTGTACACGCGGGCGTTCTTTACCTGTTTCAGTTTTCAATAACAAGATGTGTAAACTGTGTATGAATATAACGCTTCTATAGGCGTTATGCATTAGGATGAAATGAGTGAGTTGCATGAGATCAAGAAAAAGATTATCGAACTCTGTTCAATTTTCCTAATACATATTCAAGCTCTGAAGTATATATCCATGTAATAAAGATCAAGAATATCAACTCATAAATTTGTGGCAAGGTATATATACGGTATATATATAAGATCGTAAGTGCATGTCTTATAGTACTTGCAGAATATCATATAGTAGGAAAACAAAGTTATAATTTTCAAGTGCAAAAACGGGACAAGGAGATCATCTCTTCCTCTACAGATTACCCGCAACGGTACTCGAGTCGCATACCCACGGTGTGCAGCTGCACACGTATGAAAAAACGAATGAAATTTAGAAAAAGAAAAGAAGAAAAAAATGAAAAAGTTGACCATCGTCTTCGCGCAGCGATAGATAGATAGATGCTTTGTCTAACCCAATTCTATTCGTTTCATTTTTTTTTTTTTTTATTATTTCGAGTGAAACTTGGACTGTAATTGTAGCTCTAGAGTTAATTGGACAGGACAACCCGGATCCACGAACAAATCTTCGTCTTAGGTATAGCCTCTGACTGTAACTGCAGCTTACGAACACCAATGTTGGTGGTGGACGACGCTGGGGTCAAGTACCAACAGCATACCTCCTCGTCAACTATTTCTGACTCAGCACAGTCATCTTGTTTAACCACGATCGCGACGTACGCATTCCATACGCTCGATGTAACACCGAAGTGATAAGCCAGGATAAAATTCCTCTATCTAAATGCCAAAAACGCTTATATTTGCTAACAATGCGGAGTCAAAAACACGATTTCTTGCTTCGAGATTTCGAGAACGGTGTACATTTATTAACGTCAATATTTAACAGCTGTCTTCATGTTTTAAACAGAGATTTTAACTCCAAGAAAACTATTTCTTTTTTTCTTTTAGCTCCTCAGTCTGTGCACGTTCTCGATTGCTACATCGGAGCCAAATGCCAATGGTCAGGCTAAATCAACGAATTCATTCCTTGGAGCGGTGTAGTGCGTGAGAACGCATATATGCAGCGTTTCTCGTCTTGAATGCGGTTTACGGGTTAGCGATTCTAACGGTTCTGTCGCGACATGGTTATTCCCGATAATTTCTTACTATTTATTTATTTATTTATTTATCTACGGATCGTTGATTTCGACATGATCTATACGGACCATAACTCCAATCTATCATTATACCGCTAATAATCGTCGATAGGTGACTCTTCCAAGAGACAACTTTGACCTCCTCATACAAACAACCATATCGTGGATAAAAACGGTTCTCAAATCAACATTTAGCTTCTATAGATATCAATCGGAATAGTTTATAATGTGATATCACGCTGTGTTAAGTCTTCTTAGGCTAATTGCTTGCCCCGGTTTTATACCTGTTTCTGAGAACGGGATACGACCCGGCGTGGAAAACATATCGTGATTTAGAAATTGCGATATAGATCTGTCGAGTCGATATTCCATAATATGATGCGTAACATTGAGTAAAGGCCGTTTCTGTAGCAATATTTGATATGATTCGAAGGCCAAAACCTACTTAACAACACCCACATGTTTAGTCCCGTGCAGTCCTGAGCCTCGTTATGCAGGCTAAGAGATGTATACGCGAGGGTATGGAGGATTGGAAAGCCGAGATTGCCTCGTCTTGGATGCACCGTATATCCCGCAAGTAAGGAAGATTTCTAACCGCATTTTGTCGTCGTGCAGCACTTCTACTTCCGGCGACACTAATTAATTCCGATGTCGCGTTTAAGAACGCCCTGCCCCACCTAGCTTTATGGCCGAAGATCAGATATACATGGTTTCGATTTCAGTGCGCTACAGCGACGTCAAGAAACGTACAAGTCACGTGTATGACTCTGCATGCTGCTAAAGCTACATTAGTATGCAGATATACATGCATATACGTATAGGTATATACGACAAGAATTACTCCCGCGTAGGCAGCTCTGATGTATGTGGAAAAAGAGGCAAAACAGTCCCGCAGCCCGGAGAAACCTGCGGACCGATCTGAATACAATTTCTCAAACGTATGTCATTCGTGCTTTACGTTTCTTCCGCATTTTATATTATAGGTATACCTACTACGATTAAATTAGATATTCCTAATTGTAACTGAAGAAGAAACTGAAAGAGCTAACCCGTTACAACTAACAAAAGTAACTACTGAACTGGAAGAAGACACCCTATTTTTAGACTTGACAACGATTTAGTAGTTTCCAATTGGTTTACTTAGAACCTTCGACTGCAGTAACGTACATACAAACGCTTTAACGATGAGTGATACTTTCTGACGCTCTTCTAAACGCTGCTATGCATCTACCTATAAAAACGTTTTATTTGTCTCCTTGATAAATGAAAAATTTGCTTGGAATTAGTCGTCTTTTAAACCGATCTTTGTACACGGAACCGAAAGTGAAATTTGGAGCGAAATTGTATATCAACAGGTAGACGACCTTTTATCGACTGAAAATCCTGAGGTGTGAATTCAAGAGATAATCTGGGCTAGTCCGTGATAAGAAAACGAGGCGGGGATAGCTGGAGTGTCGTACTTGAGTATAAAGCTTAAAATCGAATTGCTTAAAATCGAAAAATTCTATTTCTTCATAATTTCGATATAGTCTTAAACTGAAAAGATAAGTTTCACTATCGATATGTTGCTATTAGGCGCTTCGCGCCGACCAGTATACTACATAGATATAAATATACCTGCCTAGATAGTGGTTAAGTTCGTGTTGTAAGTTTGGCCATATAAGGGAGGCGAAAGTGGTACATTTATGCGAGTAGATCCCAGCGAATCCTGGCTCGCAGCTGTAGTAACGTCCATACGTATCCGTTGCGAAGGAACCGGAGATATATACACTGTAAGTACGACGCAGGGGCTCTCGTCCACTGGCCATAACTCATGCTAATGCGCGTCGTTATCTCTGGACCATCACACAGGCCAGTGAACGTTAAATACAACCATGTAGCTACACAAGTTTTAGATAAGGAACGATAAGCGACTCGGAAAAGACCCTTGGAAAAATGATACTGCACGTCTTCAGGCGCCTCGTTAGAGTCTACTATCTTAATTCATGGAGAGTATAGGTACTCGTATAAGGTATATATGGATATTGGAAGATGATTAGAAACAACGTCAGCTGATAGTCGATAAGGAATTTTAGACGGCGCTGATGTATCCCTGAATTGCATGATAACGAGGTATAAGGAAGTTGGAAGTTGGAAGTGGTCCTCTTTCTCCTTCAAGGTAGATAGTACTACAATTACGAAACGAGAAACTCTGCACTCTAAAGTGTAACGTATGAGAATGAAACAGTGCGAATATAAACCAGTTTCATTCCATTTATCCGCATCTCGTTTGTTCGTCAACGTCTCAAGCGAACCTACTTCCGTCGTACAGGAGTAACGTATGAGATGATACTGACACCGTTAAAATAATATAGCTAATGTTTCCCGCAAAGATAAAATTCGATTCATATATACGACTTCGGATTGTGTTTTCTAACAATTTTGAAAAATTTGAAACGAATATATACATATATTGAAGAGGGATTAATGAATATAACCAAATTCCGTACGGTTGACAGTCGAAAGCATTATTTTGGATTCCCGTTTCAGAGATAAGGGGATAAAAACCAGCTGACTCGTTAAGTGGAAATTGACTTTTCTGTCGCTAGCAATTACAGTGATTGGCCTGTAGGATATATATGTATTGAGTATATGTATATGTGTTGGAGTCGAAACGTTATTCTCAAAGTACAAGTGATAATCTTTAAAGAATTATTGCCATGTCTCTATAAACTTGTATGGCTGCTGAGATGTGCATTTCCGCCTTCGACGTGCTTCCTAGAAAAATAAACAAGTTAAGAATCGCTCTAGTATACGCCCTAGAAACACCCACTGTTCACGCGGCGTGTGGCTTAATCATAATTTTTTCTCTACTGTTTGAATGAAATCAATAAAATAAATAAAAACCATATCTATAGTTTCAATAGAGAAAAAGTTTACGATATACGATTCCTCCTTGTATAATCAACGCCACCCCAACTTCCGGTAAAAAATCTGAGCTAAGTGCAGGCGTCACGTCGCTCCCACGTTGAGATATTATTCTTCTTAGATATACATATAGTGTAGCATTTGTGTAACTTAAATCTTACGATAGTTACAAATAGAGTTGTTGTCTGGAGGCTGATAATGTGGCGCCGTGTTTAATTACTCATGTTAAATTCACACTCTCCGGTTATAAATTTGAATCGCGTACATGTAGTACCCATATAGCCCGTTTTGTACCGAGCTTAAACAACGGCCGCAAAAACCGCAGCGAGGTATAGGTACGAAGATATTGAACAATAGAAACGGACACGGTAAGAACAATAGATCCGTCGACCCATGTTGGTCGAGTGAGTCCGTTATGGAGATCAATTTCAAACGATTTCGAAATCATTAAAACGAGAAAATATATTGTGGGACAATTAGCATTGTAGATATATGTATACCTACGTGTATACGCGCGGTTATTAATTGACTGATTTATTCATGCTCGGTTGACAATTCGACGAAAGATTCGCACAACTACACGGCTGCATGCAGTATGTATATTATACTAAATATTCAAATTTAATTTATACTGAATTCGATACCCCGAGTGCAAATTTATTAAGTATATATCCAGACGCCGGTATTAATATCTCGCCATTTTTCAATTACATACTATAAGGGGGTTGTCAACCGGCATCAATGACCTCGTCCAGGTCCACGTGGAGAGCCGTAAAACTCGAGGACATTGCAAACTCACAACAGGCGAATTTATGCGGTCATAGATCTCGCCGGTGTTCAGGGACACGATAAATAAGTCATATTGCGAATACGAATGTCGAATTTTGCTAATACAGTAATCTCCTTACGTCTATATATTTAAGCCATTATTATAGTACTCGCAAAAGTATCGAACGTGCGAGTATGCAGTCCACCAAGATTCAGAAATAATTGTTCACTGGCGTATGTGGGTATAATAATTCGACTCACGAAGTTGGGAGGACATCACGTATACGCCATCTCTACTGCAGGAAATAAATATATGTATATTATGGGTATCGCAGGGCTAAAGGTATGCCGTTTAATTCTACCGTTTCTATGACTCTGCATCGGCGTATGTCGTGACATCAGGCAGGTGTAGTTTCAAATGTAAATTCATTCGATCCATTGGACCGGTTAATCTTTTCAGAGAAATCCTAGACTAATCTTTTGTTACAAGTAAAACGTAGGTACGTTATACTCTATAATACAGAGTCGGGATTGGCGAGTAACTATATTCAAGCCCGTTGTAGTAGTAGTAGTCTAGGTACTATTCTTCGGCACAATGAATCGATCGATATATACACTCGATATTCTAGCTCATTCCTTTTTCAAGAGAGTGAATTTGAACCGAAAAAACCTTACCGACGATCAATGGTGGGTATAATATGTGATTTCATCTCCACGGATTAATCTGATCGATTACAGTTTTACATATACCTATTAACTATGCCCGCGTATAGATGTGTATAAAATTGACCGAATTAAACGTACCTTGAGAAATCTTTTGGACTCAAGTCACGAGTATAACCTATACCTGCAGGAAGGAATATACTTTGTTTAAATGTGAGGGAAGTCAGGGCTTGAATGAAAAATGAACGACAAACGTACCCTGCACGCGTGTGGCAGTGTACAGACGGAAGTCAGTCGCTAGCTTATAGAAGTAGGTATGTATGTACGTATCTATTTATAACGATAAGTTTGTAAAGAAATTTATTATTTCATCGAAACCGTATTTCGTGGTAAATTATTATTTTTGCAACGGTTCAACTCCTTCCAGAAGTCAACGATCGCCGAAGCGATCACTGCAAATCGCCGATTGCTATTCCGCAGCAGTTTTCAATCAATTCGGCACTCGCGAATACTGGCACAAAAGGTAAGTCAACGGTTCATTATCGTTGACCTGATTAATATGCTTATATATGTCTTATCGCAGGCTATAAATATATTATATCGTTATATATATAGAGTATGTGCAACAAAAAGTAGTGACACGCGATAAATCGTATATTAGCTGCAAGACAAAAAAAAATGTCCGACAGTTTTTTTATTTCTCGCTAAAAAAAAAAAAGATTGGCATGAAATTCGCAGTACCAAAGATTCGCCGATTTCCATCGGTGCACGGACTCTGCGTCTCCTAACATCGATCAATATCTCTAGTATAACTCTGACAAATCGACTGTAGCGGACGCAACCCGCTGCCCCTGACCGACTGCGGTCAGACTCTGCCTCCTTTTAAGCAGAACCATGACTATATACTATACAAACAAGTACCTAGTTATAGATAACATGTAAAGTGGTTCATTGAAGTTAAACCGATAGGTGAACGGCCAACACTTTTGTAGACGTATACTATCGCGATCAGATTATTATTGTCTCTTTCTAGCGCCAGGATGTTAGATATGTGTACCGGTTTCCTGGGTATTTAAAATTTTCGTAACTCATGCAGTTGCAATGAGAATAATGTGGATAGTTAAGATACCTGACGAATATACATGATATGATATGAATTGATTACCTTTGGCTGCAGATAGTACAGCTTCATTCATCTGGAATTTTATGATTTGTGTTTAAAAGTGAAATTTGTATAATTCTCTTTTTATTCCAGTTTCTGAGTCATTACTTCACCTCCACGGCGTTTATAGTGTATTTTTCATTTGAATACGTCGGATGTAGAAAATTGTTGATTTTATTGAATCATCCGAATCTCACGCGTGCAATGTATATATACAATCTTATATCCCTTGGCCGTATTAAAATTACCAGACTAAACACATATCTCGGTTGTGATTCACTAAATTAGTAATGTACTTGCGATAGCATTATAAATTCATTCACCGTTTACAGAACGATTCACAAATAAATTACACAGCTTATATATATAAAACTAAATTTTATTTCAACGCAACGAAATAGATAACCGCGTACACCAGCTGAAACAAATTTTATACGACCTTTATACGATATTTATTATCACGATAGAATAAAACTGAACTAGAAAGATGATGAAAATTGAAATGAATGGCGGAAATAGAATTAAAAAAAAAAAAAAAGACAATAAGTATACGTTGACCGCTCACTACTCTTTATACACTAATGTCACGGCGGGTGAATCCGTAAATCGCGTGTGAGTCGCGCACGTGGTCACGATCGGCGTGACACTAGCCAGGCGTCGTTGGGCGTCGAGTCGCGTGCTCTGGTGCACCTTCGCGCTGAGGTACGGCGCCGCCTCCCCTACCTTCAATTGCATATCGGATCTATAGCTTGGGAATGGCGCATGCTCTCAGTACTCAACAATAAATCAAAATGCTTTCGCATCTCCTCAAGCTTCATCGTACCAATCCGACTATAGCGCACGCATTATGGAAAGAAAAAAAAAAAAAAACGGAAAAGGAAGAGGAAAATGAAAATTCTTTATCTATTCAATGAGATTTACAGGTGGGTGTGATTTCCCCCACTTTCATGAAAACACGAAACTATTGATATATGACGTAACGGAACGTGGGAAAGGAATTAGTGAATAAGTTAAATTCAATTTTACCTATTTTGGTATATATATAGGTACAGCTGTTTTCGCATGATCGAAAACGTATTAGGTATACCATAACACGTATTGAGAGAGACAGGTGTAAAAAGGTTCAGTGGTTGAGCACGTGCGATATCGTACGAGAACCGTTATATACCCGCTGAAATTCCCGTACGCAAAGTTTCACGCCGATGACAGGAGAGTGAAGATAATAAAAAGGAACTGGAGCAATGAGGATATATATATTGTTGTGTGTATATAGGATATACATATAATGTAATTCCTACGTTCTACAACTGACAAAAGCAATTATGCTCGAACGCGGTGCGAATATATCGTTTGACTGCCAATCAGGAGATGAAATCAGTATATTTAATCAAACGAAAGGAGAAACAGGATCGTGAAATTGGGTCAGGGTCCAAATAATTGAAGGTTAACGGACCAGAATCTTAAATTTGATTGACATTCGTATATACGCGCTATGTATATAGGTATATATCTAAAACTGCTGATTTCACTCGATCCTTAATTATATTCTTATACATATATATACATCAGTCCTCGCTGTATACCTGTATTATATGATGATGTATATACCCGCAGCGTTGCGGAAGTCAAAACTCGATACCCTAATCAATAAAACAACAAAACAAAATGAAGAGGTAACAGCTCGATATGTTACGTTCAATCGGTTTTTTATTTCCTGTCCGTATATATATATAGACCACTAAATTAAGTCCGGGGCAACGTGTCCATCCAGTATCGACCACGAAGCCGATTAAAGTATTGCCACCGCACTATTATCTTACACTAGTCTAAAAACCGATCTTGGTATTCGAACGCAGAATCATTGCGTAACGCTTGTCGTATATATGAATCTAAAGCTAAATTCTGAGTCAGATATATATATCCGAGTCTATATAAAACGTGAGCCTGGAATGTCGGATAATGCTCGCGATAGAATATCTCCATAATATATATCCATCCGTTAAAAATTTCTCATACTCACCCATATCATAAAAGGCGAAAGAAAGTATCGCTCCTTTATTTATGATACAACAAAACACTGTATAACCACCCGGTTTTACTTTGGCTAAAGATCGTTTATGCGTTTCCGGGTCCTTGCGAAACTCCCTGTTAAACTCTATTAGACGCCCACGGTGGCAAAACGGACGCTGCCCGGCGCCCACGAGAAACAAGGGAATCGCGTGGGCGACGCATTCTCAAACGTGATCTAATACCGATATAAGTACCGTATAGTAGGAAACGCTGTCGCGACAGATCGAACCAGTTCAGATCAAGTATATACATTTTCGTCATTTCCGTTATGACGTGTTTATAGTTTAAAACCGCGACGGAGGTTTTCGTCCGATTGAAATATGATCGAACAGATATTTCAACAGTTGATTAAAGATCCTTTTGATTTCGTAACAATGACTCGAGAGAGTTCGCTGTCTGAGTGTTGAAAAATTGATAAATATTAACATCGGTAGGTATATAGGGTCAAAGATATTGCTAAATAATTATACATTGTTTGGCAGCGTCTATAAACAGGGTGTCCCATAACTAAATGTCCAAAATGAAAGGTGCCCTAGAGGAGGTCGAACCGAGTAAATTCTCCCGAAGAACGTGGGGTCTGCGAAGTCGCGTTCGCGAGATACCACCGGCTAAAAAAGTATCGCTTTGCGCCGCGGCGCCGCGGCGCAAAGCGATACTTTTTTAGCCGGTGGTATCTCGCGAACGCGACTTCGCAGACCCCACGTTCTTCGGGAGAATTTACTCGGTTCGACCTCCTCTAGGGCACCTTTCATTTTGGACATTTAGTTATGGGACACCCTGTATATCTCGTGTCAGGATCTTTTAATTGATATGATTCTCGCGCTGTAAGGCTCGTGGCGAAATCAGCTTGGCCTATACAACCAGATGATTTTGCTGACGTTGATTATCTGCTTGAGAGGCTATTAACCTTTCTACGTGTATACAACTGAACGATCGGGAATTCTTTCAATATCGAAAGTCCGTTAGCACCCGTACGAGCTGTATATACATATATGTAATATCGAATGTGTTACACGTGTGCAAAGTACATGACTGAAATATATTGTCATTTATTCACTGTAGATATTCGCGAAGTGAAGCCTTCAGAACCGCATCGCAACGTTATCGAACGGTTCAAGTTTTGCTTAAAAATAATTAAAGAAAAGTGCATACAATTCATACGTGTATTGTATATATGTACATACGATTTGCTAGAAACCTACTGTTGCAGTATTGCGATGATTGGGCTCACCGTGGATTCCGTGAGAAAATAATTTAAACTATTTGATTTCTCCGTACCCTTATGCGGGGCTTTTACACACAGCTTTCTATAACAATGAACAGCGAGAAGGCACCCCTCGTGAACTGTTACTTCAGCTTTCGCCTATATTTTATACCGTACAACCAATGTGTGCCATTCGAATCAATACGATCACAATACAGGTAGGTATATGTAGTATATACTTAAATAAATATAGGTATATATTATACTACAGGAGCATCGAAGGTCCATTGACACCCGACTGATTGTCTGCAGATGCAGCTGAGTAAATGCGTTTATAATAAATATATCTACCTATAATATAAGTGAAACTTATAAGACTGGAAGTTCTTGTTTTAATTTTCATTTTTTTCAATGTGTCTTTGAATTGTTTAAGTGCCATCGTTTGTACGATACGTTCCTTTACAGCTTCTACATTTACTGACAACAATGAGTGAGCGTGAACGAGGGGAGAACAAGCCACAGCATTCGAGTATTGAGAATCTATTTATTCTAATGATATAGGTATATGTATGTATATGAAAGACTAAAAGACTTACTCAGGGCTGAAGGTTCATTGCTCCGAAACGGGCGTACCGTCTCCTGTAAACCACAAACGGTCTCATTAGTGATACGTAACGATTTTATACGAGACTAGTACCTAGATATATAAGATAGTGCATATGCAATATATCTGTATAGTTCGACATGCAGCTATAGATTATATATGTGAAGTCATGCCACTAAGGTGTTGCGTATAATATGCGATATGTAAGATAATGTATGGGACAAAGTGATTGTCTTTGACGTGTCAAACCGTCATTTCAAGTAACAATAACCAATTGACAATTTCTTGTGTATATATAGATATACAAGTCAGCCTGACAAGCTAAAAATATAAGAAACTGTACAACGTCTCCTTATTAAGAGCCAGCTCAATTAAATTACGTAACAAAAGAGAGCCTCTCTCTCTCTCTCTCTCTCTCTCGCTCTTCTACTCGTAAAGGTGTGATCCGAGCCTGTTACGGTCCAGTGCCTGCAAATGACGCGGTGTTTAAAGATGTCAAGGAACGTATATCAGGTCAAATGACCACGTGACACAATGAAGCACTAGGTATGAAAGTAGGTTTCCGACAACACCATAATTAGGAGTTGATCGTAATGATAAGATTTGAAAATAAAATGTCAAACTCCTTCGAAACTGATTATATCGATCATTTTTCTCATCTCACATATATACAACATGTGTCATGAAAATAATGATATTATTAACAATAAATCTTATACCTTAATGCGTACTTATTATACTTCTCTTGAAGCGAACGGCGGTATATCAATTGATAAGACCGGCTTGCTGCTGCAGTCCATCGATATAATCGAACGTTCGCATATAATGGAGCGGGACTAATCGACCGGTAGGCCGATACTAACTAACTTCGATTCAAATACTGCAAATAGTTTTAATGAAGTCGTGAGTGAAATCATCGAGGCGTGCCGTCAATCAAACGCCATGATAGCACACCGGGAATCGCGGAGATATCGTGAATGTAGTGAGAGTATTTCTTTCCTCTATGTATGTGTATACCATATATCTTCTCAGAAATTAGTCCTGTTCGAAATCATTTTCATCGTCGCGTTTTCTTACTACAAAAACCAATGCTCATCCACTGACGTAATGATTGATAAAAAAAAAAAAAAAATTACTTACATTCAGAAATTGAGGCGATATCTTATATAGTACACCGAGAAGTAGGTACAAGCATAAATCAAATTCCAAAGACATTTGATTTCTCGTTTTGACAGGCATTAATTTGTGATGCAAGCTGATAACGGATTCTCTAACATTCATTGTACACTATATACTATTACAAGATTGACACCGTTTCACTTTAGACAATGGACCAGTGATCGTCTCCGTAAAAGGCGAGACAATCTTCTCATTACGATTCGTGTGTTCACGCCTGACTCGGCTCTTTTATCGCAGTCCAAATCTAACGAGCACATGACAGCGAAGATACGTGTATAACGATATCTCATTACAACTAGCAATATTCGACAAGAATTCAATGTCCACGCCCGTAAATGTTTTTAGAAACTTGTTTCACCAATTTAAAATCCGTAAAAATTGCTGGATATACATATTCATTATCACTAAGCTAAGTAGAGTGACAACGTTGTATGGAACGAAAATCATTTACTGACGATCAGTAATGACTTCCGTATATATAGAGCGGTCAAAGCAGCCCCGCTAAAGGCAAGGCGAGGCGCAATTTATTGAAAATTTTATTTCTGCATAGCGAACATTGACTCGTATGCAACTGGACATATATGTTATAACTAGCTGCTGCTGCACAAACTGCTTACGTAAGAACTTACTACTAGACTTGAGTGTGACAACTGATCCGAACTACTCCCGGGCGATTATACGCCCTTATAATTAATTCATCTGAGGTTAAGACTGGACTGACATGTATAATAGCCGTAACTAGTATGTACTTGCATACGGGGATTTGTGAGAAAGAAAAAAATATCAGTCACAGCCCCAAGGCATGGAATAATTAATTGCAAAATAGCGATGATAATAACTCTAATTTTCTATGAGAAATTTTCAAATATTTAATTGAGATGATGGAGGAAAAATAAAAATTCTTTTTATTGTAAGTTTGATCATGATCGTTTACGAGGGTCGAATCACGTTGTGTCGTTCGAAGTTCGTCGATTCGATTCTCAATGGCAATCAAGACTAGACGGTGCGGCACGACAACGACGACAACTTCCGGCGGAAGTAACTTCCCGCTGGCGTGACGCCTCTCAACTCTCAACACCGGATCGTCAGAGTGTTCAGTGTTCACCGTTGAATTCCAAAATTTTCAACTCAGCTTTGATCGACACCATTACGCAGTTTAAGGTGTAGTTATGGATTTTAAATGTCATGTCACGACGTTGGGTCGTACAAAAATTTACCGCACACTAGTGTCTTGTGTCGCGTGTCTCATGTTGCTGGCATTGCTGGTTGCACAAACTCGGCCACTGCAGTATGAGTCACTCGCGCCAACTCGAAGGCCAGACAGTAGTGGCCTACGCGGATTTATAAAATAAGATTGCAAACCGACTGGGAATGATATCAGACATATTCATATGTGTATTATTCGTGCGGAAGCTTCGAAAATTACCTGAGAGAGACCAGCAAACCGCATTGAATTCAAATTTGGCTACATTATACTTGTCTTATTCGGTTCACTACATAATTTCGAGTCCTACAATTTCTCTGAAAAAATTTTTGTTGAACACCTGATACCAAAATCCTTGTGGCAAAGAACATGGAAACTAACTCTGCAAGGTCATCCGACACAGAGAACTATATATGATCGAAAGAGATATTCGTCTGTCCTTCTCAACCCAGATTGTTGTATTATTTTTTCTATACGCCTGGGGCCAAGCAAATTCCACCGCAAAATGACAGTAGATAACAAAGTGTCATTTGACAGGACAGGAACACGTAGAAACAATTTTTACCCGTCTAAATACTGTCAGAAAAATGACCAGCATCGATCGATGATAAACTTCTAAGACCCATCAACGCCTCGAGGCAATCGATCTGTCTTTTGATATTTCATTATAATATAATACTAGCGGACTAGACGTGTGTGATCGTGTCGATTTATGTTGCAGACGACTCATGTCAGAAATGAATTTAATTATACCAACGGTTTTCACTTTTGTACAAATCTTCAATGAATAAAAAAATGTAACACTGCATGCTGTGGAAATGTGAAACCTACTTCGGGGCGCCGGGGCGGCGTAATTCGGTCTACGGTACGATGCAGACGATTGCAGTTGAATAATGCAGCTGGTATATGCGGGTCTCCCCCACGTTGCAGTTTCACGCACAGCGTATCGATTCACTGCAGCGATGGCGAAGCTATAACGGATGAGTCACTATGACTAGGCTCTTACAATTAGGCAGACCCTCAAGGGTTTAGGGGTTTTTGCCGATTTTCGAAGTGCGAGGGCGGTGATGAACGAGGGTTAAAACGGAGAAGAGCTGGCGAGTAGACTCGCCAATTCCGTCTGCATCGTTATATCCTAAAGACACTGTTAAATGAAAAAAAGAATCCATGTATGTTCTTACACCGCAGTGTTGGATGTGAAAACTAGTTTTTCTCATTGATGAAACTTCAAGAGTTGTAGACTGGTTTTAATCGTCGTAGATTTTTTGTACAGATGCCTTTACAGCTGTGAAATGAATTGCTGCAGTGGCGATAACGTGATAAAACCCTTCTCTTTATTCATCATATACGTGAATGATGTTCACTATTACACGAATATGAGAGATAAAAGTATAGAACCATATGAATCTGCAAGCGTTTAAAACAATGGAAAGATTTTGCGCTAGATTACATTAGTGTATAAACACTAGCTCAGTACACTCTGCAATTAACGCTTTCATGCTGGCAGTGAGATTAGCTTCTTCATTAACTTCATCCTATAGAAAGTAACCAAGTGTTGCTGTTTTTCCTTTTCCATTTTGTTTTGTTTTGTGTTGATTTTTTGTGTCCAAGTGTATGTACGCTAAAAAGCGACAAGGTTCTCCTTCCGGAAATGAAACTCTTTGATTTGTACACGCTCTTCTGGTGATCTTGATGTTGGATACACATCCCTGTATAATCAGAAGCTAATTAGCCATCAATTCCTATCATCAATTAGCCATTGAAATTATATAGAAAATCTAATAAAATCGCGTAATAATTTATACGTCGGTTGGAATGCCGTGGGGAGAGAGTTTTTCAAAAGATTTTACGGTATTTTCTCAACGCAACGATCACGATCAGGGACGAAAGGAGGACATCCAAAGTGATGCAGATTATGGTCTCGCCTTTATCGATCGATGGCATCAAGAAAGCAAGAGGACATTAAAATTACTGGCGGAACTGCACATGCTATGACTTTACAACCTAGACCTTGGCAAAGCTAATCTAATCAGTAATCATAGTGTAGAGTCCACTGCAGTCGCGTGTCATGGTCGAGACATAAGCATACAGCAAGCCACCCTTCGTGCTCTGTACATTCGATTTCAGAATAACTGACCACAACAGCTGGGGAAAAACAGACCGGTAGCAAGTTACCAAGTGAAATATATTTTCTGTAAACGTGAAGGTTGAATAAAAAAAGAATACAGTCATTGCGGCTCCAAAATGTCGTCGTCATCCCGAGATCTGCAGTAATTACTTAAAAATTTGTTTTCCTTGAATTTCGGGGTTTTTTGTATATATACGTAAAAATGTACGGAAATAAAAGTGACGTTATGTATTATTATACCTACATACGCTAGGTGCGGGCGGCGTTTGTCTCCGTAACAGAAAAAATTATCGATAAAAAAGTGAGAAAATAATATATAAAAAAACGGGCACTAAAATAGAAACTGGTTTCAGGTCAGATTAGATCACGTTCAGTCAAACACTAGACGTTTCAAACCTCAGAGCGATAATATCAGAATAATATTTTGTACGTTATGAAAAAGAACTTGATCAATGTATAATTTTTATATTTTTTCCTGATTTTTTATTTTTTGTGCTTCATACTCCCATCGCTGGATTTGAAAAAAAATTAAAAAAAAAACTAAAAAAGTAAATAAATAAATAATAGTAGGTACCTATATATTGACGAATGATATTTTCAATTATCTATTATTCGATCAAGCCAGGTATATAACGAAAACCGATAAAAAAAAAGGCAGCGGCTTCTTTCATCATCTACATTATACCGCCGTAAAACGAAGAGTTCAAAGAATATAGATCGAGAAAGCATAATTTATTCACGTTAAGTAGGTACCTACCTATACCTATAACCTATGTCTAGAGAAATTTCATATTTTCTCACCATGAAAATGGCTTATTATATGTTATTATGTATTTATATATCCCGCGTACCCATTTTTAAACACAGACAATCGCATATTCCGACGCGTGGATCAGCGTGCTGACAGGCATATATACTATATGGTATATACCTATCGGTATACACGCGAGTAATATTACAGCTTTGATTAATTTTGCAAAGAATTATACTTCACAGTGGCTGATGATGACCATTGAATTCAACTTATCCATGCAGACAGGCCTGAAGCCATCCTAAAACAACGACGGGGCGATATGGGGGGGAATCGATTGCTTAACTTAACGCGCGCGCTATTACAACCGTGCGGTTCTATAATTCTGGTAGAAAGAGAAATTGGGAATCGGTCTGGTAATTGATCGGTGAGAAACTTGAGAGAGAGAGAGAGAAAGATAGACAGATAGATAGATAATTTATTAATGTCCATAGTCATATTGGACAAGGAACAGAGTTACAGAGAGATACATGAGTGAGACAGAAACATCAGAGGCAAGGAAAGCAAGTAAAAAAAAGAGTACAGAAAGTGAGCACAGTAAGTAACAAAGAGAGAGAGAGAGGAAGAGAGAATGGTGGAGAAAAGGCGAAAGGATAAGACCATGTTAATGACTGTCGAGTGATACCTAGCGTATAGCGCGCGAGGAATCACCGCGCGGTTCGCCAAGACGTCAAAGGGTATCCCGAGGCAGAATCAAAGAATCAACGATCACGTTTCGAACAGATCTATAACCGCACTGTACTTTTGCACTGATAATTCAATCGGCCAGATCATAGGTCAAGGATCTAACACCTTGGAAAAAGTGATACCTGCACTTGTATGTACAACATAAGAGGATATAATGTTACCGAAAAAATAAAACGAACGAATGAGTTACGGAGGATATAAAAAATTGATCTATAATAATTATGACTGATTTTATGATAAAGATCAATCAGTGCAGCAGTATTCATAAATTTAATTTATTACAAAACCGACGACTATAAGGTGCTAATAAATAGTTAATTAAATTCAACTAGTGAAATTTACTATTTTCTTCGATCGAGGGCGAGTTCGCCTTATTTCAAGTAATTGAAGAACGTTCGAGCTTAAAAGTCGTTCAGGAGAAAGTTCGACGGTTACCACCTGGCCACCTGGTAATTAGGCACACCTTGCACCTTGCAGCCTTGGCTTCGAGCGAAGGGTGACTATTCGTTCGTGCGCTGTAGTTGACTGACCGTTTAACCTACAGTAAGTGACAAAGACCGCGAATTTTAATCGAATTAATTTAAAGCCCGCAACGGACACATTAGGTGCTCTTTCTCAATCATCCAGTGACAAGCACAGGAAAAATTTAAAAAAAAATAACCAAAAACCAAATTGTATAAATGTTTGTTTTACTCGGGATCAAGCCTAAGTGTATATCCGGCTTAAAAAAGATCGAAAAATGAAGAGATCTATTGTTTAGTTTAAGGGAGTGCGAGAAAAGGGTGAAAGACGTTAATAGAACACGTTGCGGCTTATTCTAAATTGAGGCTGTTTAAAAGCACTGGGCCAACTGGTCTCGTCTAGCTAGTATCTTGATTCTTGACTCTTGACTTTCGTCAGGCGGGAATGACGAGACTGGACATTGACATTAGAGGTTGAAGCCGCTGCCGCCGATGCCGCGGCGTGGCAACAAAAAAAAAATACAAAAAATTGAAACCCACGGAGTTCGAGCCTAATTATAGGGCTTTACGTCGGGCTCTACCTATCCCAACGTCGTCAGCTCTTGTCCGTGGAAAAATGTAGAAGATATTGAACAAATGGAGGAAGCGGTAATACAAACACTGAACTACTGCAGCAGAACGGACCACTGCAGCGTCGTTAGTGCAGCAGGGCGGTATGAACCCAAATAACTCTGAGACAAAAACAATTGGACTTTCGGCGTCTAAAGTTTGAACGAACGCCGGGTGCAAAGAGCAGAGAACTGGAGAATGATAAAAATATTGAAACGCGGAGGCGCAGCTCGATGGTAAATTTCTTTTTTCCATTTTATCAACAAAAAAAAACTTTCAAAGATCAATCGCCAATCGGTATAATTAAACCTGACAAATTTTTGCGTATTAATTTGTCCGAAACGAAGCTGGGCAAGCACGAATAACAATGTATGACCGGCCACCTGCGGATGAGCCACGCTCCGATACCTCGGGCGATAAAAATAAAATTATAAGCAGCCAACCGCGATAAGTCTGGCTGTGAAGTAATACCTTGAGACCCGGAAAGAATAAAATCGTTACAGAGGAAGCAAAGTCGAAATGGAAAGTTGTTTGGACCGGTCCGGCCCTTCGACAGTCAAGCAGCAGCCACGACTCGGGTATTAAATACGTTTTGCAGTGAGACAAAATCCTGAAGGAACATAAACCATAAACCGGTGGTATAACATATTATAACATATAAGAGAAAAAAATTCTGGAGTGGCGTATCGTCGTACTACGAGTCTTAATTCTGTATACCCGGACTAGAAATGGTAAAAGAATTGGTATTTAATCTATATGAGTGATATACGCATATGTATGCGTATACATACCTGGTATGCAATATATATATTAATGCGCCTGCAATCGCACGATGCACGATTAAATCGTCCCTTCCGAAAACTGCTGCGGCAATGTCGTCCGTAAGTTTCTATCCGCATGACATTTAGTCACGCGAGCTGGTTCTCTCTTCTCCCGTTAATTACATGATCAATAGTCACTGCGAATGCGTTATAATATACTTCAATGTCGATGTTTTATCGTAGGTTTTATTTTATGTTTTACGCTTATTAAAGTACCTACACGAAGGTATTGTTTTATAGCTTTTAATTTATTCTAATCTGCTCTAGGTTTTCTCCGATTAAATTTACTTTCGATTCTCAGGCCTGCAGGAATTCCGTATATAGATCTCAGGAATCACGCATGAGTTTAATTCCTTATCCAGTTTCATCCTTGACTATAGTATATTTATATATATGCCTAACCCTCGGATCTCGATCTTCACAAAATTAAAAATCCAAAATTGACGTCAAATCATTGATTTTATAATATAAAAAAAAAGAAAAGAATTTGGGTGCGTCGACTCCGCAATATCACATTCAGTGAAGAACAATTATTGTGTAAATCAAATGATGATGTATCTGCTTATGTGAATATTCCATATTTGTACAACTTCACCTGTACTTAAAATTGTAGGAAAATTTGGGATGATCGCGAAGTATCTAGAACCCAGGTTGTCGCATTCATGAATCAAATGATAAAAACACTTAATTAATTCCGAAGCTGGGTCTTATTTGAGCAAAAATTCATTAGCAGAGATGAATATAAAAACCGATGACTATTCAATACCAATGGAAGTTGAATACGTGAACGTGACTAAAAGACACCACGTTCTTCAACTATATAGGTATATTACCGCAGAAACGGCGTAATACTTGTTTTTAAAGTGTAAATAATATCCGAGGCCATTTTCATCATTTCATCATCTTCAAGATAAAGTGCCGCCAACAATTACTTACAATTAGCTACTATACAGTTATTATTTTTGCTACAGAATAATGCGTTTACTGCGGTTATTTAATCATTTTTCTTTACTTTCCGTTTTTTGTTCATTTTTTTTATTTTTTCTTGTCTTATCTCATTTCGCAGAATACATCTTCATGAAATTCATATACCTACTGATATACCTATCCAAAAATTGATAGCACATAAGACATAATATAACCAGATATTTCATTCCTAACGAATAAATAATAATTATACTAGACTTTCTCACCGAAACTAAAACAATAGCAACAAAATCTCGATCTGGTCCACACATGAGTTTACATGGATGAACGACCGTATTGACACAGGTACTTAAGTCTGTAGTACGAGTACGAATATGGCGTATATTGTCCTGCAGACGTATATGTACTCGTATGTATATAGGTATATATACCTACTAACGGCGAGTTGGGTTTGACCACTTAGCTCGTCCCATTCATGCTACGCTGGAAAGTAAACACAGCGAGATCGACGGCGCAGCCTTAGCCACCCACGCACGAAGGTCCATGCCCCCGCGTGTATGTTTTGCTTTCAGTCAAAATGGAATAAAAATCTGACATCTGTCAGCCATAGAATTTCGAAAAAAAAAAAAAAAAACGTAAAAATTTTCCAGAATGAAATATTCTTGAACTATGAATTATGTATGCAGAAAACTCGGTCGTTAAAACTTATAGAAAAATTATCGTCGTTAAAATTCTATGCACTGGAATATATACCTACGCGTCGAAGTCGCGAAGTTTAAGAAGGTGGAAAGAATCAGAGCTTGACGAGACACAGCTCGGTAGATCCACGTGCCGGAAGAACTAACAGGAATAGAATGAGTGCGTAGGTATATATTATAATGTATAAGAAATATATACATATGGTTATGGGTATGGGAATTAATTTTGATCTTGTTTTAAATGAAAATTATTGTTTTTCTCACTATAAGCGCAAGTTTGCATTATATTTGCCTACCTAGTACCTATCTATATGCTATGAGATTTTTCTATGCTAACAAGACGCGAGACCATTCGCGATTTAATTTATAGTCTGCAGCGGTCGTCGTCGGACGGAGAAAGGCCTGGACGAGTTGTAGAATCGCGGGGGCTTAGAAGCCGGAGAGGAAAATCCCCCGGTATCTTGAGGAGACACTGCAGTTGCCTCCTATATTTATGTAGAGATATAGGTATACGGTAGGACAGACGTTTTCAAGATTTATCGAACTGTGCCGCGCTAAAGGCGGCACTAAACCATGCAGGTAGTCAGAAGGTAGCCCATAAGTAAGCCGACGCTTATATTGACAAGTTGATCGAACAAAAATACATCCATCCTCGTTTTGCGTGAAAGCCATTTAGCCATTCACTGCAGCGACAGAAACTAAGACAGCTAACGTAAAATTGCTGCAGCTACCTGCAATTCTCTCGATGTATCCGACTCCATTTTGACGCGAATTCTACCTACCGGAGACTCCGGACGTCTCGGGTGACAGAGACGATGGTCTCAAGATTCCCACGCCGTAACGAAAGACGCGCTCTTGTTTTTGTTCGTGTTATTGCTCCGTATTCCCTCATTCGCATTATCATTATCCTCTGAACAATTATCACGCGTTATAATCATCCTCAATTTCAAATTGAAGTAATACTGACCCCTGCTGGTCATTCATTAATTTTTCATGAATATTTAGTATTGCGAGAGAATCAATTAGAAATAACGCCAAAGCATTGATATGTGTACGAAGGAATGTAAAACGAAGTAGGCGTATGTCAAGGCTTGCAGCATTGAGTTATTTGCAATTCTATTATATTATGCGGAGAAATTCATCTTTTATACACATTTGCATAGAAGAATTTCCACCGATTCATAACAGGTGTGCGAGCTCGTCGCAGCCTTGGACCTTGTTAAGTTGATCGCCTCGTAGTCTACGGTATAAATAATAAAAATATCGCCTAAATCTTTATCGGAATCCATTTCTTTAGCAATTTTAATAAAATTCTAAGAGAAGATTTCGTTTATGTGTTGGTTTCTGTACATGGAAATATGAATAAGAAGGCTTAAGAAATTTGAATCCGTAAACATTGTGCCATAGTTCCTGTTACATAAGTTTAAACTCCTGTTAACACCGATGAGAAGCATCTCTCGGACGTTAGATACAAACTGGTTAACTAATAGTCTTGGGACACAAGTTGACGCAATCGAATATACGGTTATTATCATTTTGGTGTAAGTCTGTGCCTGTGCCTGCACCTGCACCTGTACTAGTATTCGCTTAGACTAGTCGTTACCTGATTAATTTATTCAAGGCAATGGACTCGGCGACCATAAAGAGCAGTGTAGATTTTCTTAATTACTGTAGTTCAAATACTCGACGATATAGCAAGTTCTCAAACGTTACTTGAACACGAGTCTAAAACTTCGTAGTCGAATGATACGAGAATATCCAACCGGGTAGATACATGAATAACTTTCGTTTACAGGCTCCGAAATCCGACGTTATGTCAACTATCTGCCGGGTGTATTTCTAACAGATGAAAGAAAGGGCTATAGACGCTCTTACCTAAGCGATGCGATTGACGGAAAACTGGTATACATACTATACATATAGACGTGATATTCTATAGCGAAATAGGTTGTCGCCAAGCTAGCCCATAAGCGATGGTAAACATTACGCAAAATCTTAGAGAACTTTTATTTGTTTAATGACATACACCTGTCGAGTGTACCCAGGCTCATTCCCGCCTTTACAAAACGGAAATTATGCATATAGAAAATGATGTTTCTTGTCGTTAAACACGATGCCGTTATAGTAGATTATTTTTGTCTAAATAGTAGCTATATAACGCGTTGTAGAAGGTGGCCTTTGTTAGAACGAGCCAACGTACTCGATGTAATGAAAAAAAAAAGCTGTGGCAACCACCGGCTGGAGTAAGGTGTAGTCGTATAGACGACACCGCGACCTGGGACACACCTGTGCCATGATTTGTATATAAATAATATCCGACAAACTATTAAAACTTTTTTAAATATAATTGTTACTCACGGTTTTCTATCGCTCTTTTATATCCAATAACGACAGTCAATACGATATTTAAAGCACCACAAGTCACCCACCAACACTAAACAACATAACCTACACGCAAACCTACGTTCACTCCGTAGTACCGTGAAGTACTGCCAGGTAGCACGAGCTTCCGACCTTGCCCAGGTGTGCCACCATTCGAAACTGAATAAAACCAGTTTTTTTTTTTTGTTCTTTTTTTTTCCCTTCAAGCTCGATACTTTTACGGTCCTGGTTATTTTAAAATATCGACAATCGAATTTTTTGATGTTTAAAATTCATATTTCAATTTGATTTGAGATGGAATTAAAATTGATTCGATCGATTTCTGATACGCATGTTTAAACATACCCATTTTAAATAAATACGGACTATGATAGGATAGTATGGGATTTGTTATTTTGTCAATCAATGAAACTCAAAGAATGTTATACAATAATTTATTTACAAAAACATCGCAATTTTATAGTACGAGTTCGAACGAATATAACCGTTTTTACCATGTTAATAAATCTCGTAATTGTTATAATCTTTCCTACTCTCACCTACCTTATCTTGATAAAAAGATGAAAAATTTCGTATGCTGTAATTAGTTTTGATTGAAAAAAAAAGAGATAAAAAATGAAAACGGACCTCTATAGGAACCAGTCCTGGTTATGAATTTACGGTACTTACAGCACATGAAACTTGTTTGTTTTTATATTAAAAACTGAATAGCCTTAGGGCTAGGTTTTCTGGCGATTTCTCGAATTCGTGTAATAATTGTTGTAAAAAGTCGCTCAATGCAAACAAATATACATATACTTACAGCAATAGATTCTAATAAAATATAGAAAGAAAAAAAAAAAAAACAAAAAAAAAAGACGGAATTTAGAAAATGTATTAAAAAAAAATATCATCTAGTTTTGACAATTTTTTTTATACAGCTTAAACCGCGTTACAACAAACTGATGTTTTTATTTTACGGCACCAAAATTTGATATTGCAAATATATTACTAAAGCAAAAAAAAAAATAATAACAATTTAGGATAATTAGAAACTATAAAAATATCCAAATTTTTAATTATTTATAAATAAGGTGGGGGGGGAAGGGCATGAACGGAGCCACGATCATTACTTGGCAATAATAATAATTGATACTTAGTTTCGTTGATGTCTCCTAGTTTGCTGGGAGTTGGAGCGATTATCGCGCGACATATTATTGTCGCCCGATTCTTCATCTCAAGATTTACCGCCGAAACCGCCCATTAAATTCCCGAGTCCTCCTGCAGCTCCTTGTTGAAGTTGCCTCATCATATTCTGCAATCCTGACATACCACCTGCACAATAGACATCGAGCGATTTTCATTATTACCTACTATTCTATGCATTGAATAATAAGAAATAATATAATTTTTGCAAATTTTTAGCATACCCATTTGATGTAGGACTCGTGGATCCATCATTTTTGCCATTTGTTGATTAAGCTTTGCCATTTGGGTGGGATTAACGTTTTTGGTCATGTCTCCGCCCTTGAACAAACCCTTTATACCACCCATCTTTTTAACAACTGCTGCAAACTTTGTGTATTGTCCAATCAGATCCTTCACTTCTTTTTCGGTTACACCTGACCCATGGGCTACCCTTACTACTCGTCCTGGTTGTTTTGTAAATAACTTCGCTCCATCTCTGTTGTCCAACTCTAGGATAATAATTTTACCTTTTTATTTTTCTTATCATAAATCAAGCATCAACGAGATACGTTTGTTCATTAATCATTAACTTCTATACGTACCACCGTCGTTCATACTGTCCATTATTGTCATCAAACGTTTCAATCTAGCCATTGATTCTTGTTCTGTACCTTTGGACATGAAGTCTTGACTGAATCCAGGAATCATTCCCTATTAGAGAATGAAACGAAGTGTTAGAAATTTTTTACGGTTTGGGTACGAAAGTATGAAAAACTTATCGCGAATAAGGGTGCAAAATAACTGTTAAGTTACCATGATTTGTGAGAAAGGTCCCATCTTCATGATATTCTGGAACTGTTCGTACATATCCCGCATAGTGAACTGGCCGTGTTTAATTTTCTCAAGCAACTCCTCATTGTCGTCCAAATTTAATTCATTGACTTTGTCGATCAATCCTTCGATATCTCCCATTCCCAATAGCTTACTTATGAAAGGTTTCGTTTTGAAAGGCTCAAGATCGTCTATGTGCTCTCCGGTACCCACGAAAATTACCGGACTCTGGGTAGCAGCGACTCTATTAAATGACAAATTTTAGAAAATCACTGAAGTTTGTCGTGTTGATATTTATATAACAATTCTTAAGAAGTTTTTTAACTAGTTATAGAGAGTATTGACGGGATAGAAATAGTTCGGTACAGCATGAGGTTTCAATATATTGAAGACTTACGCCGAAAGTGCACCACCACCTTTGGCATGCCCATCCAATTTGGTGATGATAACTGCACCAACGTTTACACGATCTTTGAAAGCTTTTGCTTGACTCTCGCAAGCCTGACCTATTGTCGCATCCATCACGAAGATTATGTTGTCAGGTTTCTGAAATATACGTAAGTTGTGAAGGTGAATATCATCGTTGCATGAAATTAAATCAAATAAAATGATTTCTAGTATCAATATTATATTATCAATGAAGCTACCTAATCAAAAATAAAATAATTGACCAACTGAAATTTAAATTCTATAAAACAGTTAATCAGTTTTCAAACAGTGTTCAGCACGTCATTTCCTGCTGCAGACTATCAGAATTTGGTAAACTCACCACCGCGTTGGAGACTTGTAACATTTCTTCGAACAAAGATTCCTCTTGTTTGTGCCTACCGCTGGTATCAACTATAATTATTTCATATCCTTCCTTTTTGAACATCTCTACGCCATCTGACGCTATTACTGCTGGATCAATTTCCGTGTAACTGTGTTAGATTGTGAGAAAATGATTAAAATAATTGTAACAAACAAGATAAGAATATAAGTAATTACTTAAGTTGTTAATATGAATAAACTACCTTCCATAGAATGGTATCCTAGCTTTTGTTGCGTTTTGTTTAATTTGATCGTAAGCACCAGCACGGAAAGTATCCGCGCAAACTAAACAAGATTTCCAATTCTTTTTCAGATAATGATAGGCAAGCTTTGTACACGTTGTCGTTTTACCAGAACCCTGAAGACCTACGAACATGATTATGTTAGGCCGTCCTTTTACTGGCTGATATGCTTTCACACCAGGATCTACCAGCTGTAACAGAACGATTATTATAATTATCCTGGCAATAAATAGAAAAAAAGAAAACACTTCAATAAAAGAATATTTAACGCACTTTAACTAGTTCTTTAAAAACAGCGCTCTGAATCATACGCCGCTTATTCAACCCGCCGGCCATGTCATCAAAGTCAATGACTGCGCGTACATTTTCACGCAATTTCTTGACTAATCTAATGTTAACATCAGCTTCTAATAATGCCGCACATATTTCTTTTAGCATGGAATTCAGCACCTGTAATATAAAAATTCACATAATTTATTCTTCATAAACATACTTTGAAATTTTTACAGTTAAATATGTAAGCTAATTATTTTTTCCATTTCTTTTTTTTAACAATTTCATTGTTAGTTCGTTTAGTTCGGCAATACAAAGTCAAGGATATTCATTGCATATTCTTTCTGCAAGGATGATAATTTTTATTCGACCATAATTCAATCGAATTTGATTAGATTGAATTAAGATCTGTTAACAATTCATCAGAAGATTTTTTCTACAGCCTAGTTCTGGGGTTCGAATGAAATTAGAATGATTTCGATAGTGTTTGCATTGGTTTGGAGAAAAATTTTGACATTATCATACATAATTAGGTATTAAAAAAAAAAAAGTTAGGTTAGGAATTGATGAAAAATTTGACAGATTGATATAAGAATGAAAATTGTTACGGCCTTTAGAGATATCGGTAAAAATTCATTTCATTATTAGCGTGATATAAGTATTATTTGTTTTTAATATGTGTTTAATTTTTAAAAGTCTCTCCATCTGTTTACATCCTACTGGCTCACCTCCTCGTTAATAACGGTGGCATTGCTGAGCGACCGTAGGGCGGACGTAATTTTACGCCCTAAGTCTGCTAACACCATTCTGTCTTTTTATCCGCACACTTTACTAGAAATGATATTGTCGTGAATATTTATATTATTTTTGTACAAACACTGATACTGCGAATTCGTCTTTTCAGGCCAACACGGCATGGCGTTATTTCCGGTTTAGGACTAGGCGATCATTCGGTCATCATCATGCCAAGCTCTGATTCGCTACTAAGATTTCTACGAATTCAACATACGGACATTAGCCGCAACATGCATACATCTCGAAACTCGAATAATAATCGATTATCAATCGTCAAGAAATGAAGAAATGTTAGCGCACAGGTAGAGATGGCGACTTCTGTGTTAACGCAGACAATTGTTTCAAATAGTATGTCTTTTAGGAGTTATTTAATTACCTATTCCGACTAACGTTCTCAACCTCATTTAATATTTTGTTACAGTGTTAAATATCGGTCGTCGTTTACGGACATCAAGAGTGTTTTCACTTAAAGTCAGGAACTTAACCTCGCAAACCCAACCTCAAATCAAGCAGAAAGAAGGTATACACCACCGACTTGATTGAATATAAATATCGTACTTTACGTGACGACTGTTTGACCTTATCAAATGAAATGAATTTTACTTTCAGAGATAGAAATTCCGTCTATAGATCCACTAAAACATCCCGACTTCTTTGGAGTTCATAAATTATTCACAGTACAAGATTTGTTTGAAGCAAGGGTACATTATGGTCATAAAATAGGCTCCCTGGACAATCGTATGCGTCCATATCTGTTTGGATCTCGTCTAGAACATCTGATATTTGATTTGGATATAACGGCTGATTACTTAAGACGAGCACTTAATTTTACAGCGCATATAGCATTCAGAGGCGGTATAATATTATTTTTTTGTAGAAACGCCCAAAACTCGTTTATTGTTGATAAAACTGCTAAAGAATGCGGGGAATATTCACATACAAAATTTTGGAGGGGTGGTATATTCACAAATGCTGATAAACAATTCGGAGACGCGACCCGTCTTCCAGATTTATGTATATTTCTGAATACTTTGAATAATATATTGAATCAGCATACGGCAGTTAGGGATTCTGCTAAAATGGCTATTCCGACTATAGGCATTGTTGATACAAACTGTAATCCCAATCTCATTACTTACCCTGTCCCTGGAAATGACGATACACCTATCGCAATAGAATTGTACTGCAGATTATTTAAGACTGCTATTATGCGTGGAAAAGATGCTAGAAAAAAATTAACTGAAGCGTTGAAAGAATGCAAAACATAGACGATGGAAAAATTCAGCCATTTATGTATTTAAGACTATAGTTTAATGTACAAAAGTTCAATAAAACTATTTCATAGTAATAACAATAGATGTAATCATTGGATATATCACTCCTAGATGACTTGCCATTTAGGTTTACGGTTTTCTGTCATATTAGGATGAGACAGAAAAAAAATCTTGGAAAATTATATCTCAATAATCAAAAAAAATGCGGCAACGTTTCTCGATTTTAATGTCTTATGTGCTTTTCGTTCGTATTATGATAATATGTGAGGTAACGATAGATATTTTCGTCAATCGATTTTTAAGGTTTCTTTTGAATCCCTCATTTTAAGAATGTAGCTAGCTGGGATAAACCTGAGGAACCTGAAAAGAACAACCAATTGTTATGCTACTATGCAATATGATTCAGATCAGAGCTTCTGATATAATTAAAATATGTATATTTACTTACAATTTCACTAAGTTGGGGCAATAATAGAAAATTTGTAAAAGCATCATCACTTTAGGGTAACAAACCCAAACTTCATGAATTCCATTAGCCAAAGCCACCGCAAATAACTCGCCACAACGTTCTGGGCTCATTTTCTCAGCAGCTACCGCTGTCTTTTCTCCAAGTTTCTGTAATATTTAGAGGGTATTGAAACATACAGATGTTTTGCAATTATTTTTTGCACAACCTTAGAGCCAAACACTATAAAATGAGATAAGCCTATTATTCAAATCTACCATTTATCTCAATATATTTATCTCGATAATTACCTCTCCACTTTTTCCAGTAAAAGATTCTGCCAGAAAAGCCGTTTGCACTGGTCCAGGGCAGAATATAGTAGTAACAATGTTTCGTTTGAATGTTTCAGCTCTCAAGACATCAAAATATCCCTGTATTAAATGTGTGACATGTAAACAGATCGTTTTTCTATATTTGGAAAATACTCTGGGCATAAGAATGAGAAAATCAACAACTTGAAGACTCAAAAACCACGTGTTATAGATAACTGCTAATAAGTAATTAATATTTCATCTACTCTGTTGTAGTCATACGAATCACGTACGTGAAGAGCATGTTTTGTAGCGGTGTAGGTGGCTGAGAAAGGTACTTCTATCAGACCTGCGACACTTGAGGTAACAACCAGGTGGCCTTCACCTCTCTTTAAAAAATGCTTCAGAGCTATCCGACTCATAGATATCACCCCGAATACATTTAATTCAAACATCTGACGATCAACATCAATCTCTATGTCTTCCCACATTGCCCTCTGACTTCGTCCAGCATTATTAACCAGAATATCAAGCTAAACAAATAAGTTAACTAATGAAATTTTGATTTTGCAGAAGTATCAATCATATTGATCCAATTTGCATTTGAGAAGTGTATTAGGAAGATGAAATATTCTGGATTTTTGTATCGTATGGTTAGCTATTTCAAATATGATGCATGATTGCAGTGTATTCAAATATTCTAATTGGTTTCGAAGGAATGTATAATTGATTCAGGCAGACTATTATATACTTCATGATCTAAATATTTAAAAAATAATCTATATTACTTTGCCAAATTTATTAATGACATGTTTGAATGCTTTTTCGTGTGTTTCAATAGCCAGAACATCAAGCACTAAAACCTCCACATCATCTGTTGTCAACGATTTGTTATCTAAAAACAAGAAAAATTGTTTTATCTTTTGAAGTAACACGGTGCTAGCAGATTTTCCAGGACCCTGGCTTATTTTACATTTATGTTAACTCATAGCAATTTCAAGAATCATAAGAAAGATTTGAACAACATTACACATAAAAGCAGACAATTGACTAGAAGTAAAAAACTCCAATTCACGAGCCGACTCTTACTTCAAAGTCAACTAAATCTTTTTTTTTTTTAGCAAGTCTTAATTTCATATGTTAAATCCGATATTGAATTATATATGAGTATATACCTGCTAAACACTTTTCTTTGACTTTGAATAATTCAGCTTCTCTGCGGGCTGACAATACCAATTTACAGCCAGCACGCGCTAGGCTATATGCTAAATGTTCACCTATACCACTGGATGCACCTGTTATCCAAACCACTTTGTTTCGTAACGTGGCTAAGCAAAAAAAAAATATTAATTATTCATTATTTAAGAGATAATTCTTTTTTCTGAATATAAGCATGTGTCGTGATCATTCCAGAGATTTAAAATAGCTTTTCAGCGCAAGCATTGATAATCTTCCGTTGTGTATTTGAATTAATTTTTATTTTATTTTATTAATTTTCAAAATTTCAACAAGAACGAAAGACTACGATGGTTTTGCAGATAAAAAATGATTTTGCATCTTCTTTATAATTACGATTCTTATTTACAGAAGATGAAATTTGAAACGAGAATTTTAAAACAGATAAAATAAGATTTTAATTGCTTGTTCTCATTTTTATTCAATTTTGTTTGAGAAAGTTATGACGTGGAATGAATATTAAAATGAGGTACAGAAAAATGCAACACCCATTCCAAATACCTAAGCTATAAATACTCACCAATAGGTTTTCCAAACTTTTCTTTGTATGCCAAATATAAGTCGCAATCCAAAAAAAGTTGGACAGTGAAACAAATTGAATAATAACTAGCAACTAAAATTCCGAGAACTTTGAAGAACATGTTGAGTGTTTGTATACTGTATATAAATATCGGTTATAATTATTACTTTCAGCAACGTCGAGTCGATCTTTATGAAATCCCTGCACAACCGTCGTGGGCTACAAGCATGACTCGTTTATCAGTTTTCAACATTCGCTATTTTTATATATTTCTGATTGCACGAAACTTTGACCACTCCATAAACATCCTTGATATATGCGACTGGTAGCTATGGTGGGGGTCAGAACTAATGGTCCCTGATATGTATATCACGTGATTCTCTTTCGCCGGTTCAAATTTGCTGGGTAGAGTTGAATGAAAAAAGAAAACGAAAGTTCGTCTTTTCCTTTACGTTGACCGAAATTACATGAGATATCCTTAACTGTCATAAAACTTTTCTTGGCTTCTGTAATCGACGAGCGTATGCCTTTGTTCAGATTATGAGTTTCGAAAGAATCATGCATAAAGGATTTCAAAAAATCGTACATGCATACATTTAATGAAATAAAGTTCACGTAGCCTGTAAACACACTTGGCTTTTATTTCCATTTCGTATTAGAAAATGTTATGAGTAGAAATCTTTGGCTAGAGTTATAGGGAAATATTTTTCGAATATTTGAATTTTCTTCCGGATTTTAATGTTACAGCTTCAACTTATGGATGTTTGATTGTATCATAAATTATCCCAAAATAAAAATTTAAAAAAGAAAAACATTATCTTACTATCGGGAGGTATGCGTTAATGCAATTGATACGATATTATGTATAAATTTATTCGAATAATTCGGGCTTTTTAAAGTAATACAAACAACTCCGTGAAATATCGACAAGTACGCTAGTTGCCGAGTATAATCGATATCTATTGCGTAATAAAAGTAACCAACTTCTATGCCAACTTCACGCCAGACCGTCTCAGATCTTCAAAATGGCTGCCAGCAGGATTAATATCATTGTAAGTTTACAATTATTAATTGTTTCAGCGAATTAGGAATAATGTCACTTGTGACTTTGAATAATAAGTATTCGTATCGTTTCAATGAATGTGAACAAAATAAAAAAATAAAAAATAAGACTCTATTTGTCTTCAATATACTATTCTTCTTCCCGTCATGGATGTGGACTTTCAATGTCGTCTGCACTCGCCTTCAAATATATAAATAATAATAATTTTTTTTTTTAATTAGAAAACTAAAATATACAATCATTCATTATTTCAGGCGAGGGCATTTTCCTCCGCTGCTGTGCAACAGCAGATGGTAAAGGTAAGCCGCATTATCACACGTCTTTCATACATTATTATGTAACCCCCACTCTGTCTAGCAGTAAATTTTTTGGAATGAAACTAAAAAATCCCCAATCGCGTGTATATTTTGCTTGTAATTTATTCCCCAACATTCACCCTTAACATTCATTATGCCTATTCTATTATTATAGCCACTAGTATACTTTTATACTCTGGTTTCAAATAACCTCTGTTATTTTTCAAGCCCCTCATTTTTCTACAAAGAATTACTTAAATCTTCACATTCTTAAGTAGGCTATTATAAAGAAAGAATATTAAAACACGGTCAATAATGAACTTGGTTACTATTAAATATATTTATTCCCATTCGCCATAGCCTCCCGTACAAGTCTTTGGATTAGATGGACGCTATGCCACTGCACTCTTCTCTGCAGCTTCAAAGCAGAAGTCTTTAGATGTTGTAGAAAAGGACCTGCTCAAATTTCAGGCAAGTTTTTACAATCGAATGAACGTTCAGTAATTTTGTTACAAAGAAACTGTCTGGTCAAATAATAATTCTGATATGTATATTATATACTTTTTATATTACTTATAGGGTTTAATGAAGACAGATACAAGACTGGCCGAATTTGTCAGGGACCCAACCATTAAGCGTAAACTAAAGGTTGAAGCTCTTAAGTTTGTCGGATCTAAAGCTAGCCTTAACCCAGCAACTACCAATCTGCTAGCCTTACTTGCAGAGAACGGACGTTTGAAGAATGTCAATGGTGTTATTAATGCCTTCAAAGTTATCATGGCAGCAAACCGTGGAGAGGTAGTCTGTGAAGTTACTACTGCCAAGCCATTGGATGCAGAGACCAAGAGTAAACTGGAGGCTACTCTTAAGGGTTTCTTGAAACAAGGGCAGACCATTCTGCTTACGACTAAATTAGATCCATCCATCATTGGAGGCATGGTTGTTTCCATCGGAGACAAATACGTTGATATGAGTGTTGCTAGCAAAGTAAAGAAGTATTCAGACATCATTAAGGCCGCGGTATAATCACATCTTGACCCATAGTGGGCTGTTGAACCTCTCCGCTTCGTGTAGTTATATACGATATGTTGTACATTACCGTTACTCGTAATAAATAAAACGACTTGAACAAGTTGGTTGGATTAAATTCAACGTACTAAAGTTTATTTTTCATTTACAATTCATCAGTTTTATATAGGTATACGTCGACATACCTGCACAGGTATTATTATCATTGGGAGAGTAACGTATTTTTTGTTTTATAAGTTAGATACAAAATTAGATCAGGTAAATATCTTTACTGAGTTTTTCAATTGGTCTCCTACAAAGTAATGATCTGTCGGAGAGGTGAATTCTCTGCTTGCGTGTAAAATTGTTCCCCAAACCATTCACGATGCATTTCTAGAAAGCTGTAACGAAAAGTAATAAATTGGATTTATTTAATACTTTAGGAAGCTCAAACCAAAAATAAGGAAAAATATCCATGTAAGTATATAACACAAATTATAATATGCCTACTTACCTTAAAAACATATCTAGATGTTTTAAAAGCGTCTTGAGCTTTTTATCAGATATATCAACAGCCTGGAGTAGGTCAGGTAATTTGACTGAAACAAAATTAAGTCAGTACCATTTAATTTGTTGGGAATGTTAATACTGATCTTTAAGACTATCCCCATGTAAATCACAATTTTTTTATATCACTAAATATCTTATATTTGAAAAGCTATGCAAATCAATCATTCGGTTCCATTATTTTGCAAACATTTGTTCGCAATTATACATACCAAAGAGCCTTGTAAGATGTATTGCACCATAATACATGGATGGAGCCAAAGGGCTCTGACGTTTTTCAGATTCAGGTACTAAACGCCAAGCATTTGACTGTTGAAGTAGAGCTCCTATTTGAGCTGAAGGAATGACAGGCAATCTTAGAGGTAATCCACGTGGACTAGAACAACGTGAGCTTGTACTTGCTATGCTGTGATAGGAAAAATGAAATTCATTATTCAATTACTACTGTATTATCTTTCTTGTTTTTTACCAAATTATATATCTGCCATAATATATTCCGTCCAATGTCTATTCTGTTTTATAAGGTTTTTTTTTTTCTAAAAAACAAATTCTTGCAGCACCTTGAGAGATTGCCTGGCTCCTGTTTAACTTCGTCATACGAACGAAGTTGTCTTCCTTCATCAACAGAGCTGACTCTACAGGACCGTAATCTACGTTTAGCTTCGACAGGAGGTTTTGGTGAAGTATTTTCGACCTCAGATTCATGCTCTCTAAACGGTGGTAAATGAGCAAATTCTGTATCTTCGAGTTCTTCTTTTATCATAACTTGATTATCTACAATACTGCAAATATAAAAGTGCCACCAGTTAACTTAATTATACGCAATTAAAACTGATATACCGTATTGTAGTCACATGATATATTGCAGACTGAATTTGGAATCGAAATCCTTACTCAAATGATTCTTCTTTAACTGGAGGCTCGAGGTCTGTATATTGAAAAGATGATCTGAAGCTTTGGTATTGTTCTTTTTCTTCTCTGTATAATAAGAGATCAGCCAGTGTGAAGTCAAAGTAAATTCGTAGCCCGTCAGCAACTTCTCTACAAATATTAACATCGTTCACAGTTTTTTCTATGGTATTGTTCGCCTTATTTCGTTGCGGTTTATCAGGAATGTTCGTTAGTTGCGTAGTGGTAAAGTGCTGCACCCACGTTTCCAAAATATTTAATACTGTCGGCTGTGCTGGTAATACAGCTGTCTGAAAATAAGTAAACTTCTCATATTTAACTGCCAAAATTAGGTGTACCCTTTAAGTGGGACTGCGTAAGTGTGTAATGATTGAGCTCGAAAAAGCAATTCAATAAACCAAGATGATGGTACTAATAGCTAACAGCATACAAAGCATACCTTATTCTTACGAGTTATGAGATCATGATCTTGTTCTAACAAACGTTTCAATGTAGCACCTATGTCGAGATCTACTCCTGGCCGATGACTTCCACCGGAGTGACTTCCAGCTCCGCTTTCATCCCCCTCGCTACTGTCTTCGCCATATTCTGAACTGCTTTCTGTATCTTCCTCTGTCCCAGCCTCCTGTTACGAATAAAATAAGTATAAAGAAGATGTATTTAGAAGTAAATATCTGAAAAAATGAGCTTTTCTATGAGTTGTTTTTTTTTTCTCGAATATGAACAAAGTTTGAAAAAATTTTCACCGAGTGTTAGATAACTAGAGAAAACATAATAAAATACAACGTAATAGAAGTTATACTTCGGTATCGTAATCATCTTGCTGACCAGAGCTACCATCTTCCGAAGAACCAGTAGTTGCCGAAGTAGCGCGACTGCCACCACTGCGTGCTCTACGTCCAGGTTCTGTCCCTGATCCAGCTGAACGTTCCGAAAGTTTGTGACTTCGTTTTTTTCTTTCTCTTCGATAGAGATATGCACCTCTTTGAAAATAAAACAGAGTTTTACAGTTAAATGAAGAGCAAGCTTGTAAAACATAAAACTTTTTCTTACCAAGAAAGAACAGGATAGCCAAGTTTTTTTTCATTAATTAATAACACATTCAATAACATTCAATATCTTACAGTTGGAGTTGTGCTTTTTGAGCAAGGTCCCTTTGCAACTGACGATTTTCTTCTGTATCTTTGAGAACATATTCTTCTGTCACACAACGATCCCATGACGAATTCCATCCCTATGTACAGAACAATTACTCTTATTGATAAAATTTTTATTCATGAATGCATTTCTATGAATGCTGTTGTATATTAGAACTATTATTACCGAGCTGAATTTATTGAGTAACTATGACCAACTTTTATTGTCTACATTAAAGAAAACTTAGGTATCTAAATATCTATGTAAAAAAGTTAATCCAATTAAATAGTAGTCGAAAAATAATAAAAAATATTTAATAATGTCCTCTTACTTGAAAATGTATCAGATATTCCACCGCCTTGCGACCTCTTTGATCTTTGTTGACAATCACATCCAAGACCTGAAATAAAGGTTTATGATGATAATAAATGCTTTGAATTGAATGCAAAAATCTTCTAAGTCACATATCTATGCTGTGACGTTTTTGGCATGAGCATGAACGTTAAATAATTTAAGCTGAAGATTACTGGGACTGTGATGTTGCAATGGGGAGGGTGAATTTTTATATACGACTTTTATAAATAACTGAATGGTTTATCCACATGTTTTACTTAACTGGAAGCGGTAAAAATTTATAAAGGTCTATGTCATTTCGATATTTAATTCACTTATAATCGGTGTAAAAAGATTAATTGATATCGTACGAATTGAGGTTGTAAAATGACCGGAATGTTAACTCTGAGAAGATAAATATTTTATTTTGAATTTAACGATTACATTTAAAGGATATTCCCTAATACCTTCGAGTCGTACAAGACTTTAGCTTTTGTTGGGTCTGGTTCATAACATAACACCTTTTCACCATCAGAAAATTTGAATTTAGGACCTCTTGTTGACACCATTTTTGACAGCCACCGACTAGCAAACTTTTAAGGTTAAATGATTCAAAATCCACTATAGGTATTTTACAGACACTGATTTTATCGACCGACATAGTCATAGATACACACTGTCGGCAAAGTCAACGGCCAACTTTGGCGATACCATTTCAGAACCCGTTGGTGGGGAGAGCAACGACCTTGAACTTGAGTAGCTGCACCTGCAGTCGCGGGGTCAGTGGCCCGCGTGGCGTCAAAGAGTTCACAGGGGGGTTACGCTCACGCTCATTCAATATGAATACTCCAAATAGATATTTATTTATTTACGTATTTTATTTTATTCAAACCAGGTTACATGGTAACAGTACAATATAATACTGTATTCTGCAGAGATGCACAGCTTCTATACGCAGTCTGTCCGCTTAATACTAACCTAAACAAATCCAAATTACACAAAATATTATTTCACGGTGTTTCAACGGGATTGTTATTGCACATCGATTTTTCTTATATAATTTTGGGTAGTTAATTTCTAGATTTTATCTTCGATATTTTTCATATTATAATGATAATAACGATGGTCTTTATCCAAGTGCATACACATACCTATACCGTGATGATATTCCATATACATTTTTAAAATAGTTGCATTAGGTACTATATTATCGTAGTATGTAATACAAATGTGATTTATATATTAAAATGACTTGTATCTCTAGAAGCAAATAAAGAGACTCGATCAAATGCCCACCCACCCAGTCCCAATTTTGAAATTGTTAGTCGAAAAATTTCTCCTGGTATCAGGAGAACATCTGACCGGTGGAGGTGTGCTGAAATTTTTTGGCGGAAAAACCCCCTGAGTTTGTGTCTAAGGAAGCATGCATTCGTATAGATGTGTCTCTATGCATGTCTCATTCGCTTACGAAATAAGGATTTTCTGAAATGGAAAACTTTCCAAACTCACCCGGGTGAGTTCGCAGTAATCATATCGAATCTCGTAAACGTAACCCTGATGTGAACTCTGACGCCTCTTTGAGGGCCACTGACCCTCCGTTCAGTTTCCTATATGCAAACGTTAATCAAGAGTGGGGAAACCGGGGTTCCAGAGTATATTAGCTGCCAGTCGTTCATCAGCGTTGCAGCGTGTAACACCACGTCTGACAACGGAGATTTGAGCTCTGTTTAATGCTCACTGCTCCATCTGTGGAGTAGACTTTGGAGCATCAGCGTCGTTCAGTTTCCTATAGGCAAACGTTAGTCAAGAGTGGGGGAAGCGGGGTTCCAGAGTATATTAGCTGCCAGTCGTTCATCAGCGTTGCAGCGTGCAACACCACGTCTGACGTCAGAGATTTAACTTCTCTTCAATGCTCGCTGCTCCATCTATGGAGCAGACTTTGGAGCATCAGCGCGTCAAGAGTGGGGGAACCGAGGTTCCAGAGTATATTAGCTGCCAGTCGTTCATCAGCGTTGCAGCGTGCAACACCACGTCTGACGTCAGAGAATTATAACGCAGCACAACACATTTTCGGCTTCTGTTTAATGCTCCCTGCTCCATCTATGAAGCAGACTTTGGACGATGTACTACTCTTACCGGCAGTCATGCCATATACCGATTTTACGGGCCAGAGTGGTTTGTCCCTTCGACCACGAGATGGCGATACCATTTTAGACTCCGTTGGTGGGGAGAGCAGCGACCTTGAATTTGATCAACTGCACCTGCTGTAGTTAAAGTGGTGACCTCACCCGGCTTCCGTACTTTCAGATGAGAAGTGACGTTACCCCGACAGCGTATCCTGCATAAAATAGGTTTTGGAACACCCATGTACACTCACGGTGCGATACTGCGATGGCTCGACCGGGCTTCCGTACATTCCAGTTTCTAGATAATTCGCATTATTTAATCACGATTTATTGAATGATTCATAGAATTATTAAAATGTTTGTGTTAATATCTTGTAAAGAATCACCAAGTGTCATCGGTGATATAATAAGTGCTGTATAGTCTCGCTACTACTAGCAAATACTATTGAAGGTTATATTTTAATATTCTACATCTGAACGGAAGTGAAAGTTTGTTAATATCGATAGCTTAATATGGCGGTTGTGGAAATTTCATTACTTCATCGTGGAAGTGGTGGTGTAATCTAAATTTTGTAACAAACGTCACATAGACTATATTATCTCATATATTATCACATAACAAATCTATACAATACCAGATATCATTCAACGGCGCTCTCTGTCTGCAAGGTCTGACGCAATGGGTGGTGAGCTTTATCACATGTCACAATTAAACACAACTTTCCAATAATTCACCCAAATTTCATAACGATTGTTTTTCCTTATCTAAACATATATTTTGCTTTTAAATGCAAGGTCGTATTAAATTCTGCGTCATTACCAATCTTTCGTATTTAGATTTTCTACCATTTTCATTATTTCACTTGAAATCTTTTCTTTCAATCCTCGATTCCAGGTCCATTTAATTAATTTGTTTTATTTTCGAATAAACTAAAGTTGTTAATGGAGTTAGTTATGTCATTAAAACAGCTTAGATGATGTTGACACATTAGTCTAGTATCAGATGGTTATTTTATGAATGCAAATATTGCATTTATCCTACAATCATCTCCAAAATATATTAAAAACATTGTTAAATTTTCCTTTATCACAGATACGGGTGAAGTAGCGATGTTTGAAACAGAAGAATTTGAGGTAGTAGACGAATGTGTTGACGATGACGAGGCGACATTGGCAAAAGGATCTCCTAAAACTTCCCCAGCAACATCTACAGAGAAAACGGAGAATAAAGACAATCTACAAAGTGCAATTGAAAAGGAATCAAAGATCGAGAGTATAGAAAAGCCAGAATCAATTGATATTATGATCAAAGACGATGCAATTTCCAAAACTAAGGATAATCTAGAAGCTCCGCAAAAGTCAGATGTTATACAGTGTAAAAATTTATCGGGATTCCCTCAGCAGAGGCTACACAGTATGCGTCCTCAAAAGCCGATAGATTTTACGGCTGATATTTCTTTGGAGCAGTTGAACGCTCCTGGAGAATACATGACCGATGAAGAAATAATGAATCATCTTGATGAAATAGAGAACATTGTCCTCGATGGAACGAGTTTTGAACTACAGGATGAAGCTGAGCAATCAAATTTAAATATATCTGACACAGATGTACAAAAGCAAAAACTGGCCGCAGAAGCAAATAGCAAGCCAGAAATTGAGCCTCATTCGGAGGAGGTGAAACATGTTAGCGGAGAAAAAGATGTGAAACAGAATCTTAGCGAAGTTGAGCTAAATAAAGAAAACAAAGAAGAGAAAGAGACATCTGATGCCACGAAAATTGAAACTAAAATCCCTGATACAGATTGGTATGAAAAAAAGGTATATGCCAGGTTTTTGTAACATTATTACAAGCATATCTATATTATAAAGAAGAAAAAGAGCATTTTATTTATAGAGAACTGAATTTTTATATAAAGTAAGGAAAATAACATCATACGCAATACATCTATAGTAGATAAAACGGGCCGCCTTAAGCAATCAAACATACAGTCTACTGGTAACCAAACCCCGGCTGATACTCAAAAATAACTTATGTGTACAAACACATGTTCTGTAAACTGCTAACTTTGATTAAACAGATGTTTGAGATTCATATTTTCACCCTTTATGCAAGAATCGAGCCAAGCCAATTGATTATCCTTGAAATATTTCTAATATCGATGCATTTTCAGCTTGCAACAAAAGTTGCAACGGTGAAGGATCGCCTCTCAAAACTAGCCCGTGTTCTTGAGCTCTCTTATCCTCGATACAAAGGCTGGTTGGATCGGAACGAAGCTACCACTGGAACCCCTATTTGTCGGTTGGATGAGCCTCGTCGATGCCCGTTAGAAAAGCCTCACACGAATAGATGGAAATTTGTGTGTAAGTAAATCGTTCAAAATCTGATCACCAAATTAAACGAATAATTTTTCAAGATGATTTTACGCGTACTTTATTTAGCTGGCTCATTGTTACACACGAGAATTCAATTGCTGATGTAACTAATTAAAGATGACACAATTGAATCTAATATGCACAGCTAGATCATTATAATCTATTATATAATTATTTTTGGATTTTATGGTTTGTCATAATGTTTGGTAGTTAGTTTCACTAACTAAATTGCTAAATTTGCATTGCATATTTAGATGGTCAGTCATAGTAAATGATTTGCAAAGATTTTGCTAAATAAATAAGAATATCGGTTGCATTTGAATTTAAAAGTAGCATATGTTCGGATTGTAATTGATTTCTAAGTTCTTTATTCCACAACAAAGAGTATAGAGATAAATTTGCAGACTATAACACCGTAATAATTTTTTTTTTTTTTTTTTCGAATCAATAATATACACATGTAATTTGAGTGCTCTGATCGCGATCATAAGCCGTGTGATAGGGCACCAGTATCTTGTGATATTTAAATAATGCTAATTCATTTTCTACTAATTGATTTAAGTGTTTTTCAGAATATTGCAAGAATAGTTGCGATGCCTCTTTATTTTGTATGCTGTGTAAGATAGTCGTGTGAGTTTTGTTCTCAAATATACGATTGAACATTATATCTTACTTAAAAGGCAGAATTTACATCACATCATCAAGAAAGGCAGCATTATCACAGAATTCATAGTCCTTGTTTAATGTATCACAACTAACTGTACTTTGTGCAAGTATGTGATTATTATTAACAAGTGATTGACTTGAACTTCGTGCTGAAAAGTAAGATATCTAAAAAGCTAGCAATCAGAATTGAAATGCTGTGCCTAATAGACCAAAATGACCACACATCGATAGTTATGAATTCTTTGACGAGATATTGACTAATTTTATGGTTGATTTGGATGATAGAAGGGAAATATAACGCTATAGAAAAGCTTAAAAAAAAACTTGGAGTCAGATATCTTTTTCTTTGAGTATGTGAAAAATGAAATTGTTCACTTACACGAGTATGGTTCCTTAGTTTTGAAAATGATGTGGATTTGATGAGAATATCATATCTCAATCATAAAAGATTTTCCAATCTTCAGGCAGAACTGCACTGGTGAAAATATCAACCTTAACAAGGATGACTTACGATCAGTCAAGAATGCGATCAATATTGATGTATTCTATTAAGGCAATTTTGAAGTCGCATTTTTTTTTTTGACAATCTTACTTTCATAATTGCTGGTTCAGATGACCAATTACAAAACATATGTATATTTATTGGATCGACAATCTTTTCCCTTTACTTCAATGGTTTCAGTTTGAAAATGTGTTTCACTGTTCTTAATGTTAGTTGTTTTTTTCTTTTTTCTGCAATTCACCTACTTTCACTCTCGCAAGACTTGAAGTCTGTTGTATTACTCACAATTAAAGACAAGTTGTTGCCATGGAGTTGCAGCTTCGAAGAAAGACAAAATGCGCACCCCGAGATGCACAAAATAAACAATCATAAGACTAAACGGAGAAAGGTTGTTAGATGGTAAATTAGACTGATAAAGTACGTCAACACCATCGTCTAATATGCTCCTTCCTGCTGTGTGCTACGACTAAACCAGGAGCGAATTTGATACACGAGTATCTCGCAAATTATTCACAAATCCGAGGCTGGGGCCTTCGATATTTCTGGCTCGTGAATTGATCGTTAAGAATTTGAAATGAAAGCTTAAGCTAACACGATATGTTTTGTGCCTATCTGATTCATCTGTCGCTCATGACACTCAACGATTTATTAAAACTAGAGTAATGAATTAAGAATATGTGTGATATGTTTACACACATACTTGTCAATAATGATAACGGTTATCATTTGATGGACAACATCAGTACTGCTAAATAATTATGCCAATAAATGAACGTGGTAGAATAATATATTAATGATTAAAATTGATTTTGGCAAGGCAGTACTGTTGATCTATGCTAAGTTTCGTGATATCTTTTATCAGACCGTAGTTGAGAAATTGAGAAATCGCTTTTCTTTTTTACATTGAGATTTAACTTACATTATTTTCATTTTAAATTGGATGTATACATTTTTTGAAACTTGTTTTAAGGGTCAAAGTAAAATTTTTATCATTACTGAATAAACTTCGTATGAATTGAATTAATTTGGGAAAACACAGAAAGAAATGTAATGAACGCTGGCTCTTTATTGCTCTTTTGTTAGCTGAGCAAAGCAACACCTGCGCTACTTCTACAATTATCTATTGAGCGTGAATTCGTTCTCTAATGATATAATCGACAATTGATTCTTGATATATTTTTAACATTATTCTTAATATGTTTTAGGTGGAAACAACCAATAAAAACTTTTCTTTGAAGAATAATAATATTAGTATAAAAAAAATTTTGAACATTGTTCTACAAGACAAAAATATTATGATGAAAACATAATTTTAGTCGAAGATAATTAACTTGTTGACCACCTGATGGTCTTCATATTATAGTTAATAAGATGAGAAATCTGATGTGACATGTTTAGGCAACAGAAAGCCTGTACAGGAGTCAACAGAGAAGCAGAACACAAACAAGGAGGAGAGTTCGGGCAACAGTGACTCAACAATGTGGCGGCTGACTCCAACTGGTGTATGGGATTCTAATACCGATAATTCTTCTGAATATCCGCCTTTTGTAATGAAAGCAGTTAAGGTATACCTAATTTTTGCTACGTACACGCAATTCTGACCAACGAATAACTTTTTAAACGCTTATATACCTTATATACGCCCATATATTCATCATCTGTTTGACAAGGGATGGGTGGAAACTAAATCTCTAATAAAACATTTCTATTAAACAAACGTACAATACATACAAGAGAATATTGCAACACAGTGAAAGAACTATTAATAGTTTTACTCAAGTAGACAACAACAAATGATTACCCATGGATTAAATAATTGATGCAACCTCTACCAAGACAACACCGCTGTAAAGAATTCTTGCCAACGAACTTTAATTAACTATAAATTCCAATGAAATAGTTAATTTTTCAAGTACGGTTGGATTATCAGTTGACAATCAGTTGACCACTTGAAGTGTAATATAATACACACAGGAACATAATCTGAAAATGATCTCAAAAACATATCACTCATTTGTATTGCTCAATGAAATGAGACTGTGATAATGTACAGACTTTATGGAATTTCAAAATTTCACCAGAATCACTGGAGTGTTTTATCTACGTCTTGTCATCTATGCTGAACTTTGCCACCAGCAAAAGTGCCCTACTCTCAAACATCCTGGTTTTGCTGTTGTGGAATTGATGTCATGCATCAGCTGATAACATGGAAAAATCGCATGGAACCAAAATATTAATCAAGCTGCTAAAACTGTATTCAATATTGGCATATCAAAAGCCAATGAAGAGTTAAGCAAGAAACTATCTTTCCGAAGACAAGATTATCATGACATTTTTCAAATCATAAAATGTCATGTTATGTCAAGCTACATTCAAAAAAGCCAAGAAAAATTCTACCACAACAACAGATGTAAAACTTCAAATTTGATTCTACATTATGAGCTCAATTATGAACTGTCTCCGATATTCTCAAACTTATTTTCTGTACAAGTTAAAAGCAAGCTGCTATGAATTAAAGCTTATGTAAACTCCATGAAGGGATGCTGTCCACATTCAAAACTTCTTCGATGACATATTGAGACTATTTGGTTCCCATTACGTCATTAGTCTTGTATTAGTCAGCAACTGATCCGGTACTGTCCACACAATTTGTGCTCTTTATTCATTACTGCTTGTGAAGTGATGAATTATTTAGTGCACAAGAAAAACATATCTGCTGTACCACCTTGCAGGATTCATTTCTGTAATGGTGACAGTGCATGTATTAGTTAGAAAAAAATGACACTAAGATTTTACGAGAAGCACATGCTGAGTGAATCACAGTATATTTCAAGAATTTAATCGAAGACTTGGAAAGAAAACTCTGATGTTACGTAAACTAAACGCGAACTGAATGAAGAAAAACATTTTCAAAGTATACATGCACAGATCTAAATAAAAAAGCAATTTTTCTAGAACGAGAGAATCGATAATAGCAATTATCATTCCAGTAAAAAATGGTTGCAAGTAAATGATCCAATAATATTGGTCATTGGCAGATAACAAGCATTTAATATCATATACCGGTATAATGAAAATTGAGAAGATCGCATCCAACAAGATATGAGATATCTAATTAAAAGAATATGCCAATGCCCATCCGTCCCTTGAGCATCCAATTATCAAACATTTTGATGTAAATACCAACATACCTATGTCATATGATTAAAATTGGGACCACATAGATTAAATTGCGTTCAATTGCCATGAATAATAGATTCCATTCAGAAATAAGAAAATTGAAACTGAACGCAACAGGCAATGTCATGTATAAGACAGATCTAAGGCATATGAATTCATTTGCGTATGATGTCAGCTTTTATGGAAACTACTGATAAATGTTTATACTGAACGAAACGGAACTAAGTGATTAGAGAATATTTTATCAGTAATTCAATACGCTTAGTCCATTGATTAGAGAGAAGTTTTACTTGCCTGTGTTTATATGGAATTGGACATCAGTTTATTTATTGTGATGCGGAGATTTTTCAGTCAATAGAAGTTCACTGAAAATTGATACACTTAACATCAGATTCAAGCTTAGCATGTTGGTTCGGCTCATCCCATCTAGGCAGACTGAGTAGTTTGATGACTTTTACCAAAGAATGATGTAGCGTAACTGTACCAGTAGTTGACTGAGCATCAGTGATTGATATTTCCACTTATGTGATTCATTGCTGATATCGTTAAGGCGTTATTTACTGGTGCATTTACCTTATAATCAAATACTGAAATCTAGTTCAGATAAGCAATCGTTTAATTAAACTCGAAGATGTTACAGAAGACGATGCAGCAGAGTAATGAAATAAAACAAACTACCCTAATAAGAAACGCATTGGATGATCTAGAACTTTTAATCTGTGACTTTACATGAATTCTTTTGGTTTAATGATATTGTAATTGATTCTATGATTAGGAGTGATTAAACTGTTTAAAATCTTTTGTCATCTTCGTGAAATATAAATTATTCGTGTTAATGAGATATATTGATAATGTTAGTATAATTTTTATCTATGTACTGCATACTATGATTTTACTTGATTTGGGTAAGAGATTGAACACAGAGTATATTGTTGTCTGAACTAGACTTCGAGTTAATATAAAACTGTTGCCACACCATTGATTTTTAATCATGTGAAAGAGTATAGAATTGAATTTTGCATGTGTTTACCAACTACAATTCAATTCATTTTTGCACATCTGGTTTTTTTTTATGAGGTAAAAATGTGGTTCAAAGATATGTATGTAACAGTGAGAGCCTAAGAACGCTTTCTTCTACTCTTTTATCATTCCAATCACTGTTTTCAGTTCCTTTTTTTTTTTTTTTTTTATACTTCAAAATATTTAGTATCCGCCTGTTATAAAGTGAGAAATATATTTTTTGTGTTCAAAAATGAATGACAGTCTTTGGTAGCCGTGCATATGTCTTATTCGGTTGTGACAATAGGGCTTGTGGAAGCACTAGCTTTTATAGTACTAGTTGTGATGATTAGTGAATTCTTTGTGCTATAATTTCATGAACCAAATTCCAACTGATTTAAGCCTAAAGTTAGCAAAATAAAAGACTGCGAATAAACTTTAAGTAATTGTATGTTGGTATAAAACACAATTCAATATTATATTTTCTTTCATTATTCAGATTAAATGCTTTTATATAATAAAACAGATGGCATCAGCTCGCATCTACTATTTATACCCGTTTTACCGAAAATTTTCGATTTTCATTCAGGTTTTTGAAGATTTCCTCCAGACAACACCATCTGTAGATGAATCATCTTCACAACCAGCTGGTGAAATTACTGGTGACAATACGGAGGTGGTAAAGTCTGCAGAATCATCTGCGCGCAGCGATACAGATGATAAAGAAAATGCCAAGCAACAATGGCTGTGGCTTTTAGTGAGGTGTAATCGCATGGATGAACTCATGCTATTTGCAACTGGAAGAAATATTGACCGTTCAACTATGGATAGCTTGAAACAGGTTTATGAACTTGGACCAGGCAAAGACTGCAAGGTCAAATCACTCTACTGCAAGTCCATTATAAAGTGAGTCTCATATAACTTGAAAAAAAGATGAACAATTATTCACTTGATTAAATTTTAGCTATATGAAGATCATTAATGTAATTATCAACATTCCTATTTCAAAGTAACAATGAATTTCAGAGCTGGAACTACCACAAGTAACACCACCACATTTTTAGTGGGATCAGAAGCTCTAGACGAGATTGTTGGAGGCATTAAAATACAGTTAGCACCTAAGACTAATTTCTGGTCGAATGCAGCGGGTGCAGAAAGTCTTGGAAATGCAGTTGCTGATTTACTTTCACCTACACCTAAGACAACAGTTGTAGAAATAGGCTGTGGGACCGGGCTTATTGGACTTATGCTTGCGTCTGTGAGTTATTATTATTTCTGACAACGTAAAATATGATTACTTCAATCTTGACAATGCTTATAAACACTTTATTCTAGAAATGCCATCAAGTTATCGGCCTCGATTCACCATCAGAGGTGGAAGAAGCTGAAATGACGAGTGAATTAAATGGTGTAAAGAACGCTTCGTTTGTCATGGGCGAACCAACTGCAGTCATGGCTACAATTGCTAAAGTACTATCAAATTGCAAGGCCGCTGCAATCGTAAATACGAATACTAATATAGGCCGAGGTAATTGTGACTTTTTTAGAATACAATTTTAGAATACAATACATAAATTGGTAAATAAACAATTAAAATTTATTTCTATATTTAATTTATCTTGCTGTTCAACATTTTTCAGCTATCGAAGTCATGACAGATCTGCGAAAGATAATATCATTGAAGCGACTCGTAATGGTTACGACTTTAACGAAGCAATCTGTTCGTTCGATATTGGAACTTACAAGACCGGGCGATCATATTCTTGGAAATCCTTTTATACCCATCCGCGCATGTGTTGTTGACACTTTGCCATTTGGACCACACTTTGAAGTTGTTATATTGATGGAACGGCGTATGATAAATAAGTTTCCTCGTCGTTGGGTGAACCCATCAAATTCTACCACACCATTGCAACCAACATCGACTGGAGACAAGGGAGCAGTGGCCTCGAGTGGTCCAAGTACCAATAACGCACCTAAGAAAGAAAAACTTACTTTGAATCGAGCACCAAAACCTGTCGAACCACCTGTGAGAAAAAATATTGAAAAACTCGAACCCCTTCCTAAAAAAGCAAAGTTTACACCAGGTTTTAGCAAAAAAGCCCAGTTTTTAGCTTCAAAACAACAAAAAGACGTACTACCGCCACCACCAAGAAATAAATTCAAAGCAAAGAGGTTCCATTCTCCTGAAAGACCTCATGTACCTCCTAAAAAATTTGCTAATAGATTTGAAAAAGGTAATTTAAAACCATGGGCCGTGCCCAAAGCTTCTCCGGAACATAAACTACACGAAGATAAGAGAACGCTGAATAAATTTGATGATGGGACCCGGAGAAATCTTCAATATAGAAACAGAAGCCCATTAATAATAAAGGATGAGTTGGAGAGGCGTAAGTCTCGCAGTTGGAGCCGAGAAAGTCTTGGACACCACGGGAGTCCGAATCGTGATAAAAGATTCAGAGATCACAAGGATCAGTCTGATTTACGAGAAAGATTATCTAATAATCGAATAGAACCTGAAATAATGGAAAAAGTCAAAAAGCAGCAACAAATGCTGGATATGGCTAAGCAAAAGTTGAGCAGGCCATCTTCTAGTGTAGATGTCGCTACCGCTAAACAACTTCAAAGTATGTTGAATATGGTACTTGAACAGACAAGCAAATTACGGAGTCAATTGCCACGCTCTGTATGGGATCGCATCGCACCTCCAGAAAATGTGCCAAGCTCTTCTGGCATCCAGTCACAAAATGATCCGTTACTTAAAGGTCGTTACGTTCAGGAAATGGGAACTCAAGACATACTAATCACGACACCGAATAGAGAATTTATGAAACCTAATGAGCAAACATCTAGAGGAAATTATGATAGATTTAACGCTATTCCTCCTTCAAGGAATACTTTGGTCTCATCTATCTCACGGCAAGAATCTAACGCCGATCGTTTTCAGGATATGATGCCAGACAGGTATGGTCATAGTGTTGATTATCATAAACAACAAGAACAAGAAAGCCAATGGAATCGAGAAAAACAATTGGATAAAAATCGTTGGGAAGCATTTTCGCAACTTAAAAAAAGTTCATCGCCAATCAGGAAGCCAATGTCTCCGCTTAGGCATCACATGTCTGGTATGTCACCGAGACGAGGCACTTCACCACTTAGACGGCCTCTGTCTCCACCCAGACGTGCGCTATCTCCTCAAAGGCGACACATATCGCCACCGAGGCGTCAAATGTCGCCATTAAGGCGACAAGCTTCACCACCAAGACGTCAAATGTCTCCATCAAGACGTCAGATGTCCCCTAGGCATCAAATGTCGCCGTCTAGACGGCAGCTATCGCCACCTAGGAGAGCGATGTCACCTCCTAGACATGTCTTGTCCCCTTCAAGACGCCATTTATCTCCTACAAGGCATCAACTGTCTCCTCAGCGAAGGATGGATGACGAATGGGACATTCCTAGCAGAGGTGCAGTTGAACAAAATACTTGGCAAAGACCCAGCGAAAGAATTCCTGAAAAACGTTGGCACGAAGATAGACAACCTCCGACTACTTCAAACTGGGATCATTCAGGGAATAATGAAAGATATCGGAAATCAGTGAACCAGGATAAGTGGGATATTAAAGATGCTAGCCATGAGGTGATCTGGAATAACACTGCCAACAGTGATACATGGGAACCTAAACAGCCAATGGTTGCCCCTAATAAAGAACATTGGCAATCTGTGCCAGAGAATAGATGGCCAAGCTTAGCGGGAGGTTCGAATGGAGACAATTGGAACATCAGGGGAAAAGAAAGCTTTGCTAAACCATCAGCTAGAGAAGAATCCAAATCAGTTTGGACAGAACAACCAAATAAACCAAGATGGGGTGATTCGGTGGGATCTACAAAGGATTCTTGGGGTCAAGCTGATAAAGAAGATTGGAATGATCTTCCGGATGATGCAAAAGATCCTTGGGGAGATGACGGTAATAATGTATCCAAGGATCGCTGGCCAAAGTATGACAGCAATCCAGGTCCGTCGTCTGGATGGTCCAGAGATAATCAAATAGGAGATACATGGGCTAAGCCAAGTGATAATTGGCAGAATAAGTCTACTTCTGGAAACAAGCCTCAATGGCAATCATCTCCAGGTGGACAAGTTATGAACGAATCACGTTGGGCATCCAACGAAGGAACAAAAAAAGCTTCAATGTCTGGAAATTGGCAAGGAAGCGCGAGTGCAAACAGCAGTTGGACGTCTCAGAATTATCCTGGATTTCAGCAATCTCGCTCTTATAATCCTGGATCCTTTAAAGATCGACGTTGAATGGTTGTATTGGGTGGAGCGAATGTATCCGATGATATTGAGCGTTGAAAAAAATTTCAACAGCCTTTGAATTTAATCTTATAATTCGATATTTAATAGAATGAGATGTTTACAGTAAGTTTTTCCATTTTGAATTGAAAAATTATCTATAAACATTTATAGAAGATTCTGAAAATCGGCCGTTCTTGTATTGTAATACCTATATATGTATATCAATGATCATTTCTTTCTTTACCCTAAGCATCACGTAATTAGGTAATTAGATTTGTATTGTTTGAATGATTATAGATAAATAGATTAACTTTTATTGCTAAAATGATGCAAATTATTCAATTGTGTTTGTAAAACTGAAAACTAATGATGACATTCATTTTCCGAGGAACTTACATTAGTAATTTATCAGTATCTTTAACATTATTATGATTACATCAACTTTAATGATCGGAATTTCCCTAACTTTGTGCTCGACAGTCGACAACTTAGATTATCTCACAATTTTAGTTTCAAACCAAAATCCGTCTACAATGAGGCAGTATATCATGCTATAATTTAATTGACATAAATTAATTACCTAATTTTATTTGTTGGATAACAAATTCTGCCCCCCTAAGGCTATGGATTACCTGTATCGTTTAGCATAAAGTTCTTTATACTGTAAGTAATATTGTAACCTATTAGTACACACCTAGCTGTTTTTTTTCTGCTTTTTTTTTGTTCAATCAGAAATCAGTGCCTCGTACATTATATTTCATTCTATTATAACGTTGGTCGAATGTACTCACATACTTGAGTTCTTATTTTCTAACGTTTTGTAATGTAGCAAGTCTGGACGTATAGGTAGATAGATAGGTATGTTTGTTTGACTTGATTGTATTTCGTTTCGTTTCATTTATAATACGATATCGATATCAAAACTCAAGATGAATAAATCGCTTCGATAAGTACATGTAGTTTCACAGAATGTATAATGTATACGCTATTCCGTATTTTTTTTTTTTTTTGATAAGCTGATTCAAATTGAATAAAACAATATTATGTATGTACACGAAAATCTTGATTAAGATACAATAAATGAATAAAAAAATAAATAAAATCTATCATAATTTATGGAAAAATTACAAATCTCACATCAGCTCTTAGTTCTATTTATTCTACATCTCGATCCAGATGTTATGACACTTGACATCGTTTCGAAATATTTTTCAATCATTTATTCTTGATTGAATATTTCACAAATTTAATAACTAAATCATTCAGCAAATTGTATTCATTCTTTTTAAAGATTTGCGAACGCGTTTTTTCAGTGTGTGCGAATTATGGCTCTAACAATACGTTTATATGGACAGACGGCAGATCTTTTCATTTTTTCCCTTTTCTGCCAGTAGTATGAAAATGATAACGGGCGCTTTGATTTTACCATTTATGAATAAAAATAAGCCGAAAACTGTCATGAATCTGAAATATCTATTCTGAAAGAATATATTTCATTCGTGCAATTATATTTATTTTTGAAGGGGATAAACTCTGTCCAGTGACTCATATCGAACATTTATTTTTGCGGTGTAGTTCTTTCTCGGTAATCATATGTGGTATAAATGAGGGATTCCCAGCGGTATTCAATGAGACTTCAGACCTTGACGAAGCTCTGATAGAATAGTCTTCGTGCTCGATGTGAATCGCTATAAAGTCTGACAAATTGAGAATAAATCTGTTATTAAAATACTCGAGAATATTAACCGAATTAACGCAGGCTTAAATTGCAGTCATCGTAATTCAAAATAAAAAATTTTTCTTGTTTTTTTTTAACGAACAAACTGAAATCGACGAGAAATTATTTTGCGAAGTGTAGAGAGAAACCGGATCATGAAACGAGAACATTGATCAGGAATAAGAAAAAATAATCAGTGCCGTTAAATGTGATATGCATGTTTACGCATACAACTAAAGATTTGCTCGTCTTGCTTCTACTCGCATCTGCTGCATATAATTAAATCGCATTAACAAAGCCTTCAGTGAAATGAATACAACGTCATTGGCTATTGCAGCACTCTGCCTGATTGCAGTCAGAGCTTATACGATACCCGATCCCGAAATTCAGATCCTTTCACCTCGGGGTTTTCGGGTTTCTATACCAGGTAAGATATTATTGTTATTTTGTATTAATTACTCTTCAGTAAAGTAGTGACAAAAGGAAAGAAATAATCAACTGATATTTGGCTGAATGGTATGTAACATACATACTTAGCAGTTGAATACTTGGAGTAATAATTCGAGTTTCCCTGAGGTGGAATTATTTAAAACACAAGTTGGATTGAAAAAATTATTTATTTTTCATTGATACAGGGGAAACCTATGTTCTTTATTTGTACATATAACCGCATAAGTGCATTTTACATTCGTCCGTATAGCACTGCCCAATCATTAACTGACAACCGGTATGATAATCGAAATGAATTAAAATTAATTCAAGTATGAACTTCGATCAGTTGCAATTTTCCAAGAATCTATTTCAATGATCACATTTGATTAGCTATTTATTGGTACAATTTGATGTCAATTTGTAGGTACCAATAAGTGTAGAAGAAATATATTTGTACACTTTGTTATTTATACCAGAGGTTTGCGGAAAAAATTCTTGTTAATTCTACAACGAGAATTTGTTCGAATAAGAAAACGTCCAAGAGTCATTTCGCTGAAATGAATTCAAAGAAATTATCTGAATATTTTCAACAAAACTGAGATCTATAATGAGCTGGTTAGAAATTTCGAGGAATGAAATATGGTATATGGATTCGAAAATCGAAAAATTAATATCCTGCAGTTCGATCCTCTTTGATATCTTTTCGTTTACTGCGACCGTTAATTTCGCTACTGTATAACTACTACAATTTAAGGGAACCAGTACAGCTTGGTTTTGGAAATTCGGAGTACTCCAAAATGCATTTATTTCTCAGCCAAAGTTTATTTCACACCAAAAAAAAATTTCACTCTGAAAACCTTTGTCGTAAGGTTTTAGGCACATCGTTGTTCCGATTAAGGTCGTTGAGGGCTCATTTTGTTCAGAAAAGAAATCCTCATCGTGTGAACGAGGGAATTTTTTTACAATTCCGTGTTGGCCAAGTTATTTGCAAATTAGTAGCCTGAATATTGTAAATTTTTGATAATTGACCGTAACTTTTCACATGAATTTTTTTTCACCGATCCCTACGTTCATAAGATGTAGAATTGCTGTCTGAAGAAAGCAAGACCTTGAGAGGTTGAATTGGACCAACGATGTGCCTGCAACCTTACAACAAAGTTTTTCGAAGAAAATTTTGTTTTTGATGTGAAATAAACTTTGGTTGACAAATGAATGTATTTTGGAGTATTCCAAATTTCCCAAACCAAGCTGTACTGGTCCCCTTAAATTTTCATAATTGACCACTCCGTTCTTACACCTGATATAAGACCTGGTATTTGTCGAATTGATATTTCGACGAGTGTTACATGTATACTATAGCTGTATGGGTAGACTTCATAGAATAGGTATGACGTCTACGAAATACCCAAATGCTTACGCTTCGGTATACTTATAGCTAATTATTGCAGGTATATGCATACCCAATTACCTACATTATGAATGTGTGAAGATATCATGTAACCGATCATCTTTTTAGATGAAACAGGAATACTGTTATTCACATTCAATGGGAACGTGAACAGAAACATAGGTGAAGATGATAGCGGGTCTATATCCGGTGAGGTTTTTCGTGCCACATCAGGAAGATGGGTTTTCGAAGATTCTCGTACCATTATACAAAGGCGAGATGTCCTCAACTATCGGCTTTATGTACAACTTAATACAACTCCGTACAAGAAGACAGGGTCATGGAGCATACCCTGTAAGCTATTAATGATTTTGCACATCGAATCTTACTTACGTCTAAGTTTTATCTATCCTTTGAATGTCTCTGCATCAGCACAGACATTGAAATTTTATGAAGTATGTTATACAGTGAAAATAAAATAAGATTCAAAACTATTTCTTCTAATCTAACCGATATACCGATACATAAAGTCTACTTCTATTTTATATTAGTGTACAATGGTATATACGTATTTTTCTTCAGCTAGAGTAAAGCCACCCTGCTCTCCAAGTGTTACTACCACAACACAGCAGGGCTCGGTTTGTCAAAGTCAGTTAATTCTGGAAGACAATTTCGATTCGTTGAACTCATCGATCTGGTCCCGGGAAATACTTATTCCTTCACAACCTGTGAGTACAACTATATGCGTTGAACTGATATTGAAGTTAGTAAACGGAAAGAATATAAAGAAAATGATCTGAAATTTGTAAAAATTAATTATTCAATCACTGGATATGAGCTGTTGGAAAATGGAAACACCGCGGTGAAACTTATCGTTGAAAAGTTCACTGTACTATGCTTCTGGTTAGGCATATGATTTTCTGAATCCATTAATTGGCATTACTGTTATATAATTTTTTATTTTCTATAGAATTACGAATTTTGCATATATTACAACCACGAGCAAAGCGTTGAAATACAGAATGGGATTTTACGTATAATTCCAAGTTTGCTTGAGGATTCCTATGGAGTAGGTGCTACAGCAATAGGGAGGCTGATCCTGGCGGAGTAAGTCATCGAAAAAATTCTCTCAATATGATTCCTTGAAATATCGACTGCCAGTTTTGATTACTATTACTCTCTCTGGCAGGTGTACCAGTCAGATACCTCTTGATTGTAACCGATCGGCTGCTGCATACAATATTTTACCACCTGCGATTTCCGCGCGTCTTACGACCGCGAAACATTTCAGCTTTCGGTATGGCCGGATAGAAATTCGCGCTAAATTTCCAGAAGGAGACTGGCTTTATCCAGGTATAGAAAAAAAATCACATAAAGTAATCTAACTTATCAAGTTGCAATTATAGTGAATGATAATTCGATCGGTTTGAAGAACTCTAAGAATGATTTTGAATAACAACGGCGTATTATTAAATGACTTCAGAGTTATGGCTGCAGCCAAAAAAACCGTCACAAACTTCGGAATTTGGAAGTGCTCGCATTCGGTTAGGAATGGCGCGTGGAAACCGTGTGTTAACGAGAGACCCAACAAACTACAACGGACACTTATTGGAATTTGGTTTACGGGCTGGTACAGCATCAAATTTCCGAAATTTGGAAGTACAGAAGTTGCGAGCTGCCGATTCGTGGACTTCCGGTTTTCATGTGTATTCTACTACCTGGAATGCTGATGGATTCCTGTTTCACGTAGATGGTGAAGAAGTTGGTCGTTTAAACCCCGGCCCTAATGGCTGGTTCGGCAATAGCAACAACAATAAAATGGCCCCGTTTGACGACCAGGTAAAATTATATCTACACACATTAATCAAGACTACGAAGAGAATCAACGTATAGGTATATATGACAACGAAAATTTTGATTCAACTTTCATCGACAGTTTTATATCACTCTCGGCGTTGGCGTGGGCGGTGTGCGTGACTTCCCAGACAATTTGCGCAGCGGTGATGGCGAAGGATATCAGAAGCCGTGGAAAAACGTGGCTGCAAAGGTTCGAATAGTTTAAACTTTTTAATTTATTGATTTTTTGGAAACGTCGCGATCTTCAGTGCCTTGAACACAGGGATTTCTAATGCACGCTGTGTATGTGCTCTTAAATCATACTTCTTCCAAAATTACTCTAATTCTCTCGTTTTTTTAACTACCGAAAAATTCAAATAATCATCGGTGAATAAAATTGCAGGCCATGCTTCGTTTCTGGCAAGCGAAAGATCAATGGTTTCCAAGTTGGCGAGGTTCGAATGGTGGTCTAAATTCACAATTGCAGATCGATTACGTTCGTGTCTGGGCGCTCTGAAGACTCGGTGTACTCGTAAATGACATTATAAATTTCGTCTTACCAACGCATTTAATGTACAATGTCTAATTTATCATTTATAATTATTATTATGCAGTGATCTATCTACTCAAAAAACTTTATGCACCGTCAGCGGTTGTTTTGTGCCACAAATTACTCCTACCATAAGACCGTGAATACCTACATGGAATTATAATAAATATACGTATGGGTAATGAAAAATTCATCTTTATGGTGTTTTTCTTTTTATTTGTTCATTTTTTGTTTCATCGTGGTTTATATATTTCTAACATGTAAATGGACAGTGAATATTTTATTCAACAAATGTACAACAATTATATAGGATAATCATACGAACGAGATGTATTTATAGTTCTTGAGATCTGTCTTGCACGAAATTATCAGTCTGGCATGAAATATTTGTTTATAACATTGAACAGCGGATATTGCAGAACGATCGGCTTCTATAGGAGCATGGAATCAGTCAAGTAGGTATTGCGTCTATAATAGTTTTACTGAAACAAAAAAGCAAAAATATATGTACAACTTTTAATAAGATAAAAAATTAGATAAATATTTTTTTCGGTACGTAGTTCGTCCTCAAAATCTGACGATCCGCGTTCAAGTGTTTCCGAACATGATCATTCCGTTAATTAAGTCTCTTTTTCGAACACCATGTCTAATATAGTATTCAAATCAATAATGTCGAACACACGAAAAAAGAAATTGTCAATCCAATCTCCGAAAAAATGTAAGTACGTATCGATTTATATCCACCTTTTTTTTATCCATCTCCTCAATTGGAATGAAATTACGATGATCGAAGAGAGAAATTTGTTGAAAAACTCCAAAAACTTTACATACCTATATGTATACATATACCTAATAGTATCTTAGTATAGCTACAGCTGGGTTATCATATTACTCTGCAGTTTTGTGCATAAGAAATTTTTTGGAGAGTAGTAGAACATGTTTAGTTAATTAACTCCTACCCTGTAATGACAACTCGAGTGGCAGGCAAACGTTCCCGAAGAGAATCGTGTTTCTGTCCACCCGCAGCATGAATTGAAGAATCACTCGCTGGCGCGCTCACCATATGTAAGCTGCTCAAATCATACCCCATAATTGACTGACAGTCGTAGAGTCTGAAGATCTGGGTCGGCTTTAGAGCTACCCAAGTGATCTGCATCCGAAAATATGTATGTAAATATTTTTTATCCTAAAAGTACCGTAATCAAATTTTTTTTAACTGCACTATGTTTAAGTGATATGACTCCGGATATACCTACTTGAGTGGCAATTCCTGTAAATTCAGAACAGACACGGTATTATACGTACCCGATATTTCTGAACTAATGCTAGAGTGTTTTCTGGCTCGAAATGTGGAACAACAGTCAGAGTTCCACCTCCACATCTGAATATACAGAGTCTCCGAATAATCCAGGACGCGCTGGACCAGTCTTCATAGTCGAGAATTTTACCCTGGCCTAATTCATTTCTGAAGATAATATGATACGTTATACGACTTGATTATTAGTGAAATTTTATGCACGAATAATCACTTACTTGAACTGTTTTTTTCGAGTAGAATATTTGAGGAGAGCTTCGTTCGTCAGGACAATACTCTCGTTGTTTCTTTCTCCTTGAAGAACTACTAGAGGATGCCGTGGTCCTAGATCCGTCAGATCCACGATACCCTCTTCCCCGTTGAGGATATTTTCAAAATAAAGAACGCCTTCCACAGGATGATTTACATTCGGTTTCACTTTCCCATCAGTCGAGACTATCAACGTCTTTTCAGACTTCAGATCGGCTACAGTACTCGCGTATTCGTCAGTGCAAAGTACTATCCTTGGTTCTTTGTCTAATAACGTAGTCAATTTTATATCTGAAAATATTAATAAATCGGGAACTATAATGGTTAAGCCGGATAAATTCCAGAAAAATGTAAATTGTGCTCGTGAATTTCTTTAAACAGAATTCAAAGAAACCATATTTTCCCGAACTCCGAGGAATAGTACTTGAACTTGGATCTGGTAGCTGTTGTATGCTAAATAATAAGTATTTACGTTTTTGACATGCATGTGCAAACCCGCATACGTAAAATTACCGGAAGATTTCTGACTAGGATCTATGGGGTGGAGAACGGCACCCAGGATCAACGAGGCGACAAGAATCGTGTTAACCTTGCGGTCATTAGGAGCTGCGAGCAATCCGATTAGTTTTCCAGGGGTAACGCCGAAAGAGCGTAGTCCAGCGGCCAGGGCAAGTGCCTCCGCCAGAACGTCCTTGTACTTCAAAACCTCTCCAGTCGAAGCATTCACCTATAAATAGGATCCGGTTTTGCGAATGAAAATGAAGAAGTAAAAACAAAAAGAAATTGTGAAAACTAAATAACAAAAAATGGACCAAAGGGGACGCAGATTTTTTCTTATCTTTGTGTCTGACACACGCAGATGACCATTGTAAATGTAAAGTCGCAAAACTGGTATATTTCTATACGTATGTCAACTGGAGGAAAATTTATTCATCAGTTATACGTGCTACAGTCTAAAAGTTGCAGGAGATGAATATATGATGGTTTTTATAATAAAATGATGATGCATGAGAATCTTGGAGGAATCAACCGAACCTCGACGACTTGGTCGTGATATTTGCCAAAGACTTCGACGAGACAGTTTCCCAAAGAGAGTGGCAGCGGTTCCATGCTCTCCAGAAATCCCTCGACGCCCGGTCCATCGAGATGTACGGATCGCTGACTATTTTTTTCATTATTTATGAATTCGGTTTCACTGAATGGTCTGCTTGCGATAACGGAAGACCGTCTCCCTGAGAGATAGCGTTGTTAATTCAAATATGATTATTTTCACACCTTTACGTTTTTCGCGGTAGGTATATAGTTTTCGACGTTTATAGAAGGTTCAAATATCCGAAATTGTACTTTTATCGAAATTTCAACTTCTGTCACTTATTATAATACCCCCTTTTTTTTCTAAATCTTTAAGAATATAATTCGTAACAATTTTGATTCCCGATTATCTGATTAAGTGATTAGAACAGCAATTAACAACGAAAAGCTCAATCTTGATCGAATCTACGAACAATTCAGACTAAATGTTGTCGGAAAACTATTAATAAGACATCGGTATGTTTCTGAGAAGGTGAGCCGGTCGGATCCAGTCACATCCAGTACGCAAATATTTATTATACGACATGACGTCTGACTCACATTTTTTTTATCGTTATTGTCCTACAACGTTATAACTTATACCTATATGTATGTATCGTTTACTTGAGCGATTAGATTATAACAATATATTAGATTATACTATACTTGGCGAATTCGATGACAAATCACAGGTTCATATACGATATATTAATTAAAATATCAAATATATGATAAGGAATAGTTTTATCCTTCTTATACCTATGTTGTTCCAAAAGTATTACAATAATTTATGAATCTACGGTTATATGTATACCTATAGTTTATTCTTATGCAATTAACTTTTATGATTATCTGACAATTACGTGAGAGCAGATATACATAAAAGCTGAGCGCATTTTTTGACGAGTGAAATTTTTTTAATGATAATAAGACGAAACAGTAGAATTCAACTGCAGGGTATCGCGATTTTTGGATAATCCGAAGCATTGGAATAGTAGATAAAATTGTGAAGAATGAAAAGGCTCACCCAAACAGCACCAGAAGCTCCTTACGATGGTCATGCTTGATTATTGTGAGCTAGACTCATTCTGATTTTCGACGAGTCTCAAACGTGTTGGAACCTTTTGTGTTTTAGAAAAGAATGGCATGTTGGTTCGAGGCTGCAGAGATAATGCTTAACACTTTGCGCTTGATATCATATCTCGCGATTAGAGCCCCACCACATATATATAAAAGCCTGAGAGCCAACCATTGATGAATTACTGGCGAGTGGCGGGTATTTTATTCGTTCAGAGAATTAGCTGTAATTAGCTCGATCTACGTAGACAACTAGCTCAGATATATTCTATTTGATCTAACGGTATTCGTGTTAAAACAGGGCCGCATGAATTTTGCATGTGTTAGAAATGATATATAGGTAAGTCTTCAAATTCTAGACAAAAAATGACTCGACAAAATGGATATTTCGTGCTTATCGTTATGGATTTCACCGGCAATCGCAATTTTATTTTCAGGTCTGTAGCAGCTTACATTTTTCAAGCTTTGTCATTTTTGAGAAACCTCGCAGACAGCTGTCCCACTGCAGTGGTCCTAATAATATTGCATGAGAATTTAAAATCATTGCACTGCATTTTGCAAGTAACATATTATTTTTCATGGAAAATTTTCAAGTATAAGTTAACGAAGGATTCCTTTTAAAAAGTCTATTTCTTCGTGCCTGTTCTCCACATTATTTTGCGTACGGCAACACTTTGAATTTAAGGACTCCATATTAGCATCCTATGCTTGTGTAGTTTAGGTTCAGTTGATGATCATTCTAATCAATAACGCTAACATTTGCTTTACTCGTCAACATATATACGTATAAGAAGTCATGCAGATTTTGATGATTATTATTAATCTCCACACACCCATTCCTAGTATACATAGAGGACCTTGAACACGATAGATTCTAGGGTCACGGTTAGCCGCGGGCAATCAATTACTCTTACGAGGCTCTAACTATCGAAGAAATTAAGGTATAATTATAATTCTATTGAAATCTTTAGAACTATGTAATTCTAAACGAAATTTCTTATTATGCGCATGAATGTTATACGCACAGCTCTATGATTTCTTATATAAGAATTCACTGGTTTACTTAGCGCTTTTACGTGAATATCAATATATGAATAGCTCTTATAGGCATACATGTACCTACCAGCGAATGAATGCGGAAGTAGCCCTTCAAAGTACCATGCCTCAATAAATTATATCTCTATTTTTTATTACATACCTCACGGTCATCTAGTTCATAAAGTCATTCTTTACCTTCTCAACTCATCATATTTCAAATAGTTATAACAATAAGCTGTGGGTGATTACGTGGAATTAAGCGTTTAATTAAGACTTTTGAAATACGATATTAAATCCAATAACTCTGAAAATAATGGCCTTGGTTGAGACGTCTAAAGTTCGTGCACCGGGACAATATGTGCTCGTTTTTATATGTATACATACACGAAACAAGCGATATTTAAATGCGTATATATTTTTACATATAATACGTATAACCATAGTCGATGTAAAATCCTATGCTTAAATGCGATGCGGCACGCACGGGGCATTCAGAAAAGATCAACATGTTAATTGCTGAGGTTGGCGGACTCTGCAAAGTGTTGGCAAAAATAGTATGCAGTCATTTTCCATTATTAGGATAGGATTAAGGCGCCCGGTATTCAAATCTTTATACCCAAGCATCGTATTTTGTAGTGGGCGGTCTTTGCGGGGATATATCCACATATCTCGGCCTTTCTACTTTGCGTCTGTATCCTATATACAACTGGCTCCTACTCGATAAATTATAAATTTTTGCACTGAGAGACAACAGGTGTTGTATCGTCTGAGCAGTCCGGCCTTTCGGATTTATTTAAACTCGTCTCATCGCGGTTTTACACATTATATGAGTCCCCAAATTGTTGCATTACTATACCATTAAGGAAATACACTATAATTATCCCCCAAGAATTAAAGTGCGTCTGATATATAGTGCACTTCTTTGTCTGAATGGTTTTGTAATATAACAAAGAAAATTATGGTGTCGTTTATAATCATCAATGTTCTTTGTGCAACCATGCTATTCAACTGTGGCCTTGCTAGGCCACGGGCTCCACAGTCTCCGCGGTTTCCGCCGTTTTCTGATAATTCCGGTAAGTCATGTGTAGTTCAGTAGATCGATCACTTTTCAGTATCGAAGTTAGTGTAATTGTCCGGTTTATACCGATTCATAAAATTGTCATTTCTTTTTTCAACAACGTGTATTTTCTAGTTGGAGAATTTGTTCTTTGGAGTTGTACTGCGACCGCACAATTGCATAGGAACGACGTGAATAAAAATATTATACACATCACACCTGCAGCTGCTGATGTTCCTCAAATTAGATTCCATGTTCCATCTAATCAGCCTTCGAGAGAAGACGACGACCGAATAAACAATATTAATATTATTAGAGTCAACCCATATTTTCCCCATCGAAATCGTGGAAGACCTGTAGGGGCTGTGCCAGCTCACAATAAGAAGCAGACTTTGGAGAACACTGAGATAACTGATCAGGGGACAAAAGACGAAAATGTTGTAAATCCCATTATGTTGGATTCGCCTATAAAAACCATTAAAGTGAACGGGTTCAGGAAAGACGTGCCTACCCTTTTTAGGGAAAAACCTCAACTACCTCAAGTCGAGTATCGCCCTATCAAAGAGGATGAGAACTCGCAACACAGTAGTGAGATAACTGTAATAAAGCCGTAATAATGATGGGAGATAATTTTTCGGAATTAGTTATATTGGCTAAATAAGATTTCTTTTTATTTTCGATGATATTGATTAATCATTAACTCGAACAATGCGTAAGGTGATCATTATAATCGCTAGTTCTGATCGATCGAGCATTGACGTTGAACTGTCTGATTGACGAATCGATAAAATCTATACATGGACCGCTGATTGTCTGCATGAGTATACCTATGAATATATTACACTTGAAATAAAAAGATTATTTTTTTTCGATTATGTTTACCGGTGTTTTTTAATACAAGCCTTAAAATGCCCGAGGCAGTAAATGGGTGTATAAATATTATAATAGGAGATCAGGAAAAACCTGAACTCTGATATAAGGGATCTTTGGGAAACTGGAAGATGTGCTTGTAGCTGCTGAAAAAGAACGAATTTGTGTAACCATCGTAACATTTTGTACTTCTTCAACGCAAATATTGTAGTGACCGAGAAAAAATACTTATAATATTATATATTTTTTGAATTATATAATAAAGTTTTCAAATTTACGTACCACAAATAATTAATTGATATTATTTTCGGCATCGGATAAGTAGCCTTCTTTTCTGAATTCAATTCATAGGTCAATAATAAAAAGTTCGATACAAGCCTGTTAGAGGAAAAATCACGCATATCAGAAATTTGAACATTTTTAAAGCTCTTGGCATGAAACTCGATCTTACTACTACCGCGCAATGGGAAAAAAAGAAGAAATGAACGCAAAAATCGTAATGAATTAATAAGAATAACTAGCTTTTAGTGGAGAATTTAGTACTCCAGTGTATATTTTATAGACAGCATTAACTTCACTGCAGTTTTAGGGCAACCGGAGAAGGATCACTATTAGGCCTGTTATTACCTTGCACGAAAGACCATATTGAACATTAGGAACCTATTCTTACAGAAGTTTCTAAATTTCTGTTTGTAAATTGATTGACTGTTTAAAAAGTTGCTTGCAAAAAAAAGGAGATAAACGTAGAATAAGATAAGTAATAAGTCCTAATGATAATTTCGAGATAATTACTTTATTCAATATCTATAAGACTAAGATTATTCTTAAACAAATATTTCTCTGTACTAAGACGTTGTGGGTGATGAAGTTGGTGGTACTCTGACCGATTCTAATAGCGGTAATAATTCAACCTGAAATAAAGCATCAACACGATTATGTATTTTTAAAATTACGTCTATCTTTCATTTTCATAATTCAATAAACGAAGTTGGATCCTAAAACCTTTGTAACTTTCATTGCAACTCCTTCGGGTAAGTTTCTTTGGAGATATTCCAGTACTGTATCAGCAGTTGACCCTGTGAGCCGGTGAAGATCAATGAATCGATAATAAGTTCTAGTTTCGTATTGAACACGATGTTTCTTGTATATGAATACCGATTTTAACAATGTAAGACGTTCGTGTTTTGCTTTACGGGGACAAAAGCTGGAAAAAATTCATATGTTCAATTCCATAGACGTTATAAATGATTCAATTACTAAGCAGATGATTTTTATAATGAAAAAAATTAAATTACTTTCTACCAACTGTTACGCCGAGCTTATCTGCAGCAGATACTGTGAATTGACCATAACTTTTCAGAACAGCGGGGTCATTACCTCTAACTTCTATCTCAATTTTTTTGTACAGTTTATCCGGCAAAGCCTGAAAAATGTAATAACATTTATCAACGTTTTTTTGTAGTAACAAATATTTGTTGGAATAAATTTTGCCGTCACTTAAAGTTGATTTAAATTTTATATGAAACAACTCAATGCGTTTTTGCACTTTGAACAGAGTGGGGAAAAATGATACAGTAATGAATGAATTATAATCACCGTTTCTGTAGGTTTTTGTGTTTCGGTTGATAGCGGGCAAACACGTATTTTACTTAATGTTTCAAATTGTGTTCTTGGTATAACATTACGGAAAACCGATGCAGCCTGTAAATAAAGAGAGTTTATGATGTGCTGTGCAGCCTTAACCTCTAAATATTAGAATTACAACAAATCAGAGATCTCGCGATTGTACCTTAGAATACAACATGATGATTGTTGTTGATATGATGAATAGTCTATTATTATACAGGAAGTATCGAAATGAGTTGTCAGGAAATGAATTCTACGTAATATTTTGAACACAGTATCGTTTGTGGTAAAGTTCCATAACCTCAAATTTTCAATGGAGTTGAGAGAATGCTGAAGCGTGTGATGTAAGTTGCATGTAATTAGGAGCTTAGCGTAAGTGGATTGCTACCGTTCTGACGGTAAAACAGGGATTGGTGATGAAATAAATCAATACTAATAAGGTTTAATCAAAATTTTCATTCATTTTTTTTTCTTTTTAATCGATAAATTCAGAGTAAATTCAAATGGCTAGGGTAACAATAGTCATATGTAAGTTTAACTTTTAATGATACATCGTGAAGAATATACGCCTGATTAGATGCAACCCGCCGACTTCATTAGATTCTTTCGTTTGTCGAAATGTCAATAACATAGTTCCGATATATTCTGTAAGATGGCAAAACTACGGAAGCCCGGTGGGGACATCTAGAAATACACACAGTCGGTCTGCCGAATGCGGCCGACATAAGTTGACAGTACAAGTGAAGAAGTGAGAGTGAAAAAGAGCTGATAAATAAAAACAATACTTTTTGTTACTGAATTTTCAAATACTTATGGATTTAAGTATAAATATTCACGGTAAATGAATACTTTATATTTCCTTATATTAGACATTCGGTTATTGTTGTGGTTTCATTGTCTAATGAACGTCTTTATAAGAAGAAGAAAAATGTAACCCCAAATTCTTGGATTAGCGCGAATATCTCGCTTTCATGTCAATAATCAATTCAATTTGTGAAAAATCAATTGAATTTCAATGGTTATCGAATAATTCATTTCGCGTCTGAATTTTCTTAACTATTGATATCAATATCTGATAACTTTAGGAGTAGATTTGAGGTTAACAAGCAACTCGCATTCTATTTTATAACTTCGGTATTCAATACTTTTCTTAATTACACATAATTTTTCATTTCATTCGTTGATATGGTGAAAATGCAGGTTGGAATCATTCTGTCTTCATCTTCAATTTCAATTTCAGTGTTTCTGGGATTCAACAAACACAAACTGACTATTTTAAGATACAACGCTCACCCAGTAGTTGATACCAATAAGCTATCTTCAGATAATCATTTTCATTGAAATGGATTTTCTAAATAATGAAACAAGGTCTCACGACGATAATACAGAAAAAGAAATTAATGACGTTGACATGATTACTACTGAGGACTGTCAATCACCAATTATAAAATCTGACAACACAGTTGCTGAGAAAAGCGAAACGGGTCTAGAAACAAAGAGAGAACTAGTAACTACAGATGCTAAAGAGTCTATAGAAAACAGTACTGTTCAGTCATCGGATGATAGTTTATTACAAATTGTTAAATTAACAGATCATCATATCGGAGAGACACCAGATAGTGAAAATTTTAATCAAAATATTACCGATAGCAGTTCGGAGAAACAAAAACCATTGAATTTTAAAACACCAACTTTGCTAATTGGCCCAAGAAAAGGAAAACCTGGAAAATTACGCACTCTAGCTGCTGTTACATCGACATTGGTTGAAGAGAAGAAAAATTTTACAGAGAATTCAGAGTCGGTGGTCAATGACGAAGTGAATGTACAGAGTAAAAATGAAACTGTAGATTCCTCTGAGATAGAAGTTAATAAACCATTAATATCTGCTGGTATTCCAAAAGAAAAGCAGGTAGTTTGTCCTTATAAGGAGCCGGTATGGGGAGGAATACCAGAAAAAAATTACAAATTAGAAGTATTAAAATCTGGCGTGATTTTGGACACAGTGGACCTAACTACAAAGAGTTTTTACATCTTTGGGAGATTACCAATTTGCGATATACCATTGGCTCATCCTACCATTTCAAGGTATCATGCTGTAATTCAGTACAGATCAAAAGGAGATGGAAAAAATCCTATGGGCTTGTATTTGTACGATCTAGGCAGCACTCATGGTAGTTTTTGGAACGGACATCGTATGAAGTCTAATATGTATGTCAGAGTACGCAGTGGCCATATGATTCGATTTGGTTGTAGTCAGAGAAAATTCATTATCCATGGACCCACAGAAGATGAAGAAGAGGAAAATGAACTAACAGTTACAGAATTAAAGGTAGAGTAAATATCACACAAGATAGAAATAAAATCGATTGCATTTTCAGAAATAATCTCCGTAAATAAATTATCACTCAGTGCTTACAGTCTATCTATGTGTCCTCGATTGATATGATTTTTGCAGACATAGGTATTCAGAAATTGAAAATTTCGAACTTCGAAAGAGCTTCAACCTCAAGAATTGAAATATTTTTAAATGTCTTAACACAATTTGTTTTCAAAATCAAATTAGTTTAAAATAATGTGATTCTCATTTCAGGAGAACCGGAGGAAAGAATTAGAAGAGCGCCAAAGGAAGGAGAGAGAGGAGCAATTGAGACTCGAAGAAGAAGAACGGTTAAGAAAAGAAAAAGAAGAAAATGAAGGAATAGATTGGGGAATGGGAGAGGATGCAGACGAGGAGACTGATTTGTCTGAAAATCCATACGCAGCTACAAACAATGAAGAACTATTCTTAGATGATCCAAAAAAAACTCTTAGAGGATGGTTTGAAAGAGAGGGTTTTGATCTACAATATCAGACCGAGGAGAAAGGCATTGGTCAATTTCTTTGCTGGGTTGAGTAAGTTCAGAATTATCTTAATTTATGAACTACGAAATTGTAACATTTACAAATACTGAACTAAACTTTTACTAAACTGCAGGACTAAACTAACCATTTAAAAATTCTAAAGTAAACTTCGTCATAAGTTAATTTTTACGTTGATTTCTTAATCATTTTATTTAATATTTCCTTATGATCGTACAGAAACTGATTATTTCAAGATTCATTACAGACTTCCTATCGATAACATAACTGGCAAGTCGGTAAGAGCAGAAGCTCTCGTCAAAGGAAAAAAAAAGGAGTCTGTAATTCAATGTGCCCTTGAAGCTTGCAGGATTTTAGATAGGCATGGAGTACTGAGACAAGCTCATCATGGTAAATGCGTACTTTTCGTATTAGAATTAATAATTCTAGTTTAATTCAATTTGAGGATTTTTGTCACTTGGAAACGAACTCTTCCATTGATCTTATGCATAATTAATATTGATAATTTTGATTGTCATCAGAGGGTAGAAAGAGGAAAGCGAAAAACTGGGAAGATGAGGACTTTTATGATTCGGATGAAGATAATTTCCTAGACCGAACAGGAGCCATTGAGAAAAAGCGTTTGCAGCGAATGCGAGTCGCTGGAAAACTGGAAGATACAGTTGAAACTTATACCTCATTAGTAAGAAAATACGAACTATGTAAAATGTTTTCGGCTTTTTGTGAGCTGCAAACTTGTTCAACTGAATATCGATCTAAAATTTTTTTTTTCTCACATTAATTTCAAATTTCATTAATTCAAAATTGTTGCTGAATTAAATTAAAGATATTACAATTTCTTCTCCTAGCTGGAAAAACATAAAGCTGTGGTAAAACAAATTACAAATATAGAAAAAGATCTGCAAAGTAGCCAGAGACGGAAGACCACTGAGGTTGAAAGTTCAGACGAAGATGCACTAGATGCATTTATGTCAAACTTGAAATCCGCCTTGCCAAATAAGAGTGAAATTGTGAAAATGAAACTGGAATTACAAACGTTAAGAAAAGAAGAGATGAGGCTAATCAATCTAGTAAACATTGCCAAACCTGCGAATCTACCACCATTAAAGCCACAAAAAACTACTGAATCTATTGATAAAGAGGATAAACGAAGTGCCAAATCGCTACCTATGATTGGCAGTAGAAAAAAATTCAACCCCCTGGTGCGTTTAGTTATACTGTCTGATGTATCATAACATATTCCACGTTATTCTGCATTTTTTTCACATCTTCTGAACTTTGTGTTAAAAGCTTCCCGACTTCATATTACAAATCCTTAATACCTGATTAGACGTTATTAATTATTTATCAAATAAAATATGGAATTTATATGTTAATGTTTACAGAGAAACGTTGCGAGATCATCTTCGAGTTCGCTGGGTCCTGCTAACGAAAAAGACAAAGAAATTGCCGATGATGATAAATTGGACAATGAGAAGGAAATTTTTAATATAAGATTAAGGGAAGCTTATAAATCAAATCTAACAGAACGCGATAAGTACGACGATGGTGAAGTTTCTGAAATTCGTGGTCAATCAGCAGAAAAAGATGGTATCAAGGATACAGATAGAAATGTTGAAGAAGAATCTAAAAAATCGGATGGTCCGCCGGAGTTGAAATTGTCAGAAAAAGAAGAGCAAATCAGAGATGAAATCGAACTTCAAAAAAGGAAGAAGAGAAATCAGAAAAGAATACAGCAACGGTTAGAGAAAGCCGAAAAAGACAAGCTAAAAGGATATGAAGAAGATGCGTTCAAAGATGATTACTCAATGTGGGTACCACCGCAAAATCAAACAGGGGATGGGAAAACCAATCTTAATGACAAGTTCGGATATTAATGGTCATTCAGTCTGTTATATTTCAGTGCAAAGTATGCAGAGAATGATTTTATATCTTTCTTCAATTAGGTCGTAAATTAATTAGATTTGACTAGAATTGAGAAGTGGTCTGATTCTCTGTCAACTTACACACACACACACGCGCGCACGCACACACACACATGATTATGAAAATGTTATGCAATAGCTGTCAAGATTTATTCTATAGCTATAAGAGTAGGGAAGAATAAAATTTGTACAATTAACTATTAGCACGTTTTTTTTGTAAATAGCCGATAATTTATTTTCCAAAATTTTCAAAACACAATCTATTGTCATGAATAAATATCAACTTGATTTCTTTACATAGGTATTTTACAGACAGTGTATGTCTGCATTTATCCATTTTTACAGACAGTGTATGTCTGGTGTTGATTTTACAGACAGTGTATGTTTGTATTTGTCAATTTTACCGACAGTGCATGCTGTCGGTGTTCCCAACCCACTCAAGCCGATAATACACTGTCGGCGTAACATTATACTGTCTGAATGTATGATATGTTGCGTTCAAATATAAGACAGAAACTTATTACAATTTGAAATTATTTTTTCAACAGATTTAACAATTTTTTAATATCAAACAAATTCATTATAACTTATTACATCTTGATTAATGTCATTTTAAAAAAATAGGTACAGGAAACCAATGTAGAACTAACGTCACTTCTCAGCATATGCCGATATACACCCTCGGCGTGACGTTACATTTCACGTTTTCAGCGAAGATTACTATTTTCGATAATTTCGCAT